>CM052271.1:3789729-4160415 GCA_028455795.1 Lasioglossum marginatum | reverse complement strand
TGCCGATTCCTGAGCTTTCATGATAATTAACAGCGCGTTTAGGTTCGAGGCTTTTACGGGGCACGGGCGCGGGCACGAGGAATTCTCCGCGGATCGAAGGCGGCCCGGTTCTCCTTGAGATGCGATTAATTCGCAAAAATATTCCGCACTTCTGCCGCGGGTCGAGTGGGTCTTTCGGAGCGGAGCGGAAGCCTCCAAGCTTCGAGAGTGTGCCGCAAAGCAGTTTTCGATGGATCAGCTCGACGCTGATCCGCAGTTCGGGAAAAAGCGGCGCCGACGATGTTGGTCTTAAAGGGGATAAAACGTGGTGGAGAACGATCGTTTAACGATCAAATTCTTCGAATAACATTTGCTCCGTAACATCGTCCTGGTTGGATGTCTCGAAGCGATGGGGATAGAAACGCAACGCTTGGGACGGAGACTGTTATGGTGGGCTTCAATTTAGGAAGCGCTTCTTCTTTCGGAAAATCATGATTGGGAAAATCATAGAAGTGAACAGCGAAATTTCAGCGAGGAGTAACGACGTTCTGCACGCGTCCGTTTTGACGGGGTGAGCGTGTTCACGGATTCACGAGCGGGTCTCGGCGCGCAACCCGGTTTGCGGTTACCATCTGCTTTCTTACCGCAAATTGCTCTCGAGCCGTGAAAGAACTCGAACCGTGTTGGGTGAAGCCCGGTACGCGTGGTTGATCGATTGTCGAGCACTTTTTCGTCAGCGATTGCGTCGGCGCGATCTTATCCGGCGTGTTTTTAGCCGGCCGTATCATCTTTATTGTGTGAACGGAACAAGAGGCGCGCGTGGCCGTGCAAGGTTAGCGTCATAACCGAGCAAATTGGGCTCTATAGCTGCATATCGAAGTCTGACGCTTGTTCCGGGTATCGAGTGCGAGTTCACGCATCGTTCAACGTGCGGCGAACAGTCGTCAGAAAATATTCAACGTACAAATTCATTTGCTTCACTCGCAATTCGCCAATTTCTTCGAATAAAATCGGTTGTTATTTCTGCCCATTATCGTGGCGTATACGAGTTCATTTTTGACGCGTTCATTGCCAAATATGAACCCGGAAAAGTCCTACAAAATCATTTAATTAACGGCATCGTAACTGGAAAGTGAAAATTTATCACGAGCTAACAATCGTTGGAAAATATTCGGTGTGCAAATTTATTTGTTTCGTTCGCAACTCGCTGATTCGTTCGAATAAAATCAGTAGCTATTTCTGTACGTAAAAGGTCAACGAATTTATAGAGGCCGTTATGAAATTATTAAGCACGATTTAAAAAAAAAATTCATGCATCTCGCAAATCGACTATTCTTAATTTTTCTCGATTTTTATGTCTTGCAAAAAGAACTAACATACCGCTGAATTCGAAAAGGTTCGCAAAGTTCAGGGTGGCTCTTCGACGGTCCAATTAACGGGTTAAATAAAGAAAAGCGTCTTGACTGTTCTAGCCGTAACGTGTTCGTTCTCTCGGAGGTTTTTTTTATGGCTACATGGATATTGAGAGGCTATTAGAGGGGCGGTGGCCGGGAATGGTGCAAGGTAAAGAATAAGGTAAGAATAATGTAAAAATAACCATAGGCTGGACCTCGCGTGGAAAAAGAACGAGAGACGAACGTTCTCCCACCTACCTATGCCGGGGAAATCGTGCGAGATTTTCTTGTTTCGCGCGATGAAAGTCTTGGCTCGAGTCGCTTACGAGCCGAGGGAAAACAGGTGTCGATTTCTCTGTTTCACAGTTTTCGATTCTGCATAGTTGCCACACTTTTGCTTGCGAGAAGAACCAGACTCGAAACTTCGTCGTTAACCTTTTACCTTAACGAGGTAGACTCATATCTCGATAATGCAAAGATGGGGGTTTTCGGTAGTCAAAAAAGCTAGATAGAAGATCAATCTAGGCCGCAATCGTCCTCAAAAGTCCTATTTTTACGTTTTCGTGGCGTAATTTGCATTATTCGGCAGCATGTAGCTGTCGCAGCTTTATGAAAATAGCTACATGTGCAACCGTATGCTTCCGACCAATGCAAATTACGCCTTGTAAACGTAAAAATAGGACTTTTCAGGGCGAGCACGACCTGGATTGATCTTTTATCTAGCGCTTTTGACTACTGAAAACACATATCATTGAGTCTACCCCCTTAAAATCAGGTGGACAGTTTTAGAAATGAATAACTTTTTTCTGAGATTTTCGTAGAATTAGTTTGCTACGATGCAATCAATAGTCGGAAAAAACCGAGCACGCCCGAATGTTAGAGCCGACTGCGCGAAACTTTGCGGATTCTTTCGCATAAGCGCGTGGTCGTTCCACGAGGTCAACACGCCGCGCCGGTTTCCTCGTGTAGGTGTAAGTCGGCCTGAGAACAATTGCCAGGAATCAAGTGGCAGTCTCGTGCGAGAAGCTGCGAGGGTCCGGGGACAATTGATTTTCTACGGTCGTCGGCACTGCCATTTATGGCAGCAACCGCTCCACTCCTCCTCCCCCACCTTCCAGCTACCTGTACGAGCAGTCGGATACAAGGAGATTCGGGCCCGAAGAAAGCCCGTTTTCGCTGTCGCATCGGCCGTTCGATCGTAACTATTCTGAGAATCCGATACACGGACTCGGAGCAATTCAATTCCCCGCCACGATGCGACGCGATGGCATGCGATCCGGCGCGATCGGATGCGATTCCGCACCGCAACCGATAAATTGCAACGTCCATGACTTCGTGAACGCCTCTCCCGTTCCTGGGGATTCGAACGAAAAGACTGCGATATCGCCATCTAGCGCTGCCTCGGTTCAACGTCGCGAAACCACCAGACCGCTCGATCGGTACTGGGATTTTCGCACGCGGTTCTTCTTGCCGATTAGCGTGGTGATTTTTTTTCGACTTTCGATTTTTCCGATCTTACTCCCCGAAATTACTCGGTGAGAAAATGGTGCATGCCAAATTTGGAAGCGATCGGATAACGGGAACGCGCGTTCGCGTTAATTTTAAAGTTAGACGTCTCTACACTTTCGTAATCCATCATCCATTTTATTCCAAGAGTTATATCATGATTAGACTGCGAATTTGATGCATTTATGACAAAAATGGGTGCGTATAATTTGAAGCAGTGGACGTGTTAAAAATATTTAAGGACATCGATGTATTCGTTTCACCTTAATAGGATAATTAAAAGAAGAATACAATTTTCATTTGGCCTTTGTGTCCTGCAATCAGTGCGAACATTTTTTATTTTGCATGAAGATCCGCAGTCTAATCGTGCATTGTGAAAACTTCGAAATATTTGTGTCGTAAATGAAACTCGCATAGATTTAACGATTGAAGCCTCCTCTTTGCAACTACATCTTAAAAATTGATGTACAACTTTTTGTTAGTTGTTTTATCGATCTTCGAACGAGAGCTGTATCGCCATGTTTAAACGACCGAACTTGTTCCCCGGTATCGTTACATAAAGTGGTGAAAAAAAATGATATCAAGATTTTTAAACAGTCATTGGGAAAAGGAAGCTTTAAAAGCATCGAATCTGTAGCAGTTTCATTTACGAGAAAAATTTTTGGACATTTTTGGAGATGTTTGAATTTGCAGCATTTCTTCCAGGCTCGTCGATGGTGTGTCTGCTCTGAATTTTGACTGATGATAAGTCTGCTCGAGTAATCCGAGATCTTCCGAAGGTGGAACGATTGTTCTCGGGGTGGGCCGAATCTCGAGTCAGGTGAGGCAGTGGCATGACCGTGGCTCCTCGTTAAATGGACGAGCGACGAACGACAAATGCGTCAGGGTCCGGCGAATTGGCGGAATGCCGTGGACTAAATTCACGCTCAACGAATAATTTTCTGTGTGTATAACACTCCGAAGAAAATGGAATGGCTAAACTTAGGTGTCAGCTAATATGTACGAGCGAACAACGGCCAGCCGATAATCCATTGATATCGATCCAACCCCCTTCGGACCGTGTCGCGACACGTGACAATCGAATGATTGAGCCTGCAGTTCTCCTCTCTCTTCCGGATAATACAATTTCTCCATTTTCCTCGGATGCTCAATGCGCCGAGCAGTTAACGTCGCTCTCGTTCTTCGATTTCAAATTGAACTTTCGAAGCGCGACAACTCTGTTAATGGCCGACCATTCTTCTAACTAGACTGCGAATCTTGTTGGAAAATAAAAGTTGTCCGTGTCAATTCCAGGAAATAGAATCCAAATGAAAATGGAATGAAAGAATTAGAAACTTGTTGGAAAAAATCTGTAGAATACAATGACCTTCATTTTCCTAATCAAAATATTAATAACTAAAGAATCTGTGTTCATTTAAAGTTGATACTAGAAATCGGACATTTCCTTCGGTGCTAATGTAATTTTCAGTCTTGAACTTGTTAGAAAATTGTTTGGAATGTTTTGAGCGCGTGTGTCATCGGTGGTGCACGTGCCAGGGAACGTGTTAATTCGTTTAGCGTTCATTCTCAACGAATCGACAAATGAGAATCGAAAACAGTGTGGGATGATGGAGGATTGCTTCGATCCTTAATCCGAACACGTCCCTTGTGTGATCGTTACGATCCAATTATAATGGTCTATTCGTGGGTTGAGTAGAGAAACCAATAAAGATTCAATGTTTCTCTTCATTCTTTAATAAAGTGTAACACCTACGCCCTAAAATCCAAATGTTCAGGATTAGAGAGCTGCCGCTTAGATCGTCGATTAAAGTTTGGATGAACATTTCAAAAATAATAATTGGTCCATAACAGGGACTGGGTCAATGACGAACGGAACTATCGAAAAGAGAGAACTGTTCCAGTAGCTCCCGAAGAAAAGAGTTGTAAAACGCGAGTCAACGTGGTCAAGGGGTTAATAATTTGCAGCGAGTAGGGCCGCGTTATCGCTTTAGCAATTGCAGGGTGAAGAACCTGGAACGGGTCGTGTTGACCTGTCGAGTGATATGTAGCAGCGTTGTGCAACTTGTACGCGAGAAGAACCGCGAGTCCTAGAAAACAAGGTAGGTAGGTAAGCCGTTGGTCGGTGGCGAAAGGGTGCTACCGGTGGCCACGAAGTGGCTGCTTCGTCGTCGACTAGAATTAAGCTTAACGAACAATTGCGGACTGTAACGATCGAAGAGAAGGAGAGAAGGGAAGATGGAGAAGTCGAGGAGAAGTCGCGAGAGAGAGAGACACGAGGGAAAGAGAGAAGAGAACCTGCCTCCCCGCGAGTCAAGTACGAATGCATCGTTCGCAAACGACTCGCGGCGGCCATGCGCGGCTTGTTGCTTAATTCGTCGCGATTAGAAGCTCCCGTTTCGTCACGAGAACGAACCGGTAACGCGAGTCGCGCGCCGAGTCATCGAGAGTCATCGCGGACAACACGCCCGTTTCTTTCTTGGAACGAGGCGGAATCGCGAGCCACCGCGGCTCGTTTCCTCGACACGAGGCTAATTAACAGGGTCGATAGCGACCTCTCTGGTAACGTTAGCCGTTTGGGTCAGGGTCAACGTCAACATCCGTGGATCAACCAGACGGAGCAACTGCTGCGACTCGTTTTGGACTTGGCGAACGCGTTGCCATCGCACTTCCTAGTACGGCGATATGGGCTCTTTGCCCTCGGAAAGCAACGCTTTCGAATCCGAGGAAGAAACTGCCAAATTTACGGGTTCGATATCGCAGATACAGGATTGTAGACCCTCGGTGGGCGTGGCTACGCGCTCTTTAGCTCCTGGGGGCAATCTTTGCCCTGAACTCCACAATCTTACTCCGAAAATCGCAATGTCTCCCTACTCTGAATTTTTCTCCTTATACTAGAAGAATCATTGGATGTCTAGCTTGCATCCTGAGTGCACGTGCAATTTGCCCTGAACCCCACAATCTTACTCCGAAAATCGCAATGTCTCCATATTCTGAATTTTTCTCCTTATACTAGAAGAATCATTGGATGTCTAGCTTGCACCCTGAGTGCACGTGGCTTCGTTGCTCTTCAGGGTGCCAGAACAGAGCGTACATCGAACTGTTTACTTCCTAAAAATCTGATTCGGAAGGTCGCAATGATTCAGAAGATTGTGTCCACCATGGCTTCTTCGCTCCCGATTTCGACACAGCCAAACCAGCGTCAACATGGACAATCTCCGACCGTGTTTAAGATACGTGTTAAGGAGTATAAGCGTTCACCTGACCGATCGGCTTCCGCTCGCGTCGTCGAAGCGGATACGTGGATTTCCTAACCGGCAACGCGGTGGCGACCAGCCGATGTCACCAACCGTACTACCGAAACCGTATTCGGCCGGTGTGTGCCCTATCCAAGGTCTGCCGGTGGGATCAAATTGACCATCGACTTTCCGTTGATAGGATTCGAGCGAATCTCAAAAATTCGATGATATCAAAGCAACGTGTCGAATGAAATTGAAACGTTAAAATTGATGAATAGACTGCGGATTTCTATGCATAGTAAAAATTATGCGGATCAATTTATACGAAGCAGAAGTTAAACGAAAATGCATGGCCTCTTCTAATCATTTCAATAAGTCTTCTGACGTCGTCCCATAAGTTTGTATTCTCGCAATCCATTTCTGTGATAATTTTATAAAATCCGCAGTCTAGCTATGATCTTCTCGAAGACCAGGTGAGCACAGGTGAACGCGAAAGCTCGCGTTCTCGCGGGCCTAGTCGGGCCGGGAGAAAATTCGAAAGCAGGGAAGACCAGACGGTCGTGGAAACCAGTTCGACCGCCGAGTGGTCTTTGTCGTAGTCTTCGTCGTGAAACATGTCCGATTGATGAAACAGCGTCTGCGCTGCCGCTGGCGAAAAAGAGAGGCTGCCAATCGCCGCGTGTATCTCGTCTCGACTGTGTATTCTCTTGACTGGTGGTGACGTTAGTACAGTGCAACACCCCGACCCGTTAACCAAAGACGTCACGAAGCACCACGAAATGACGCGACCGCGCCGCAACGGAACAACACTACCAAATGTATATTTATGCGCGATCACGACTAACGATTACAATCACGAGTCACGATCTACTCAGCCTACTCGGCCCAGAGTTTGCGATAACCGAACGAACCAACACCACGGGTTTTGCTTCTCTTCTATTCTTCTGCTTTTTGTCACGGAGCAATGTCCGTTTCTTTTATTGGTAAATCTGCAGCTACCTTCCGATTTCGACAATTTTTGGATATGTTGTATGAATCGATATTTCGAACAACTTTTTCTGCTGCGCATCAGCGACGCGGCAACCCCGCTTAGTTTCCGAGATATTCGCGGAAAACGGTCGACACAACTATTTGTGGCACCGTATTGGTTCGGGTTAGGTTTAGTAATCCAATCTTACAGACACGCGTACGAGGTTGTGCACGGGACCTTTAAGCTCGCCCGATCCTCGTGTGTAAACAGAAGATAAGTGGCTACGCGACATTCTCCGCGAAAATCTCGGAAACTAACTGAGCGAGACGGCTACTATCCTGCAAAAGAAAAAGTTGTTCGAAATGTTGAGATTTCTAACGAAAAATCATCGTAATCGAAGGGTAGGTAGCTGTTCCGTAGGCTCGCCCCCTTTTATTTCTCTTCCTTTATCGCGATCATGGTGGTCACCGCAAAATCCGTGCACCGATCGCTGAACCGCGTACCCTCAACGCGTTTCGCGTGACAAAGCACATTATCGATCGACGAAACGGTGACAAGGCTCCCGATGGGACGCGAGTCGATTTTTAACCGCATACGATCGACTCCGTTTCGAGAAAGACCGGATGTGGGCGGACACGCGAACGCGACATCTTCGGGCGCCAGGCCCGCTCGATCGATTACAACCGTCGCTAATGAAATTCTAGGTGCACCAGCGGCAGTTTTGGCAAGCCTAACACTAGATTCGCCGGCGCTGATTGTGCCTACAGTTGGCCAGTAAATTCGGAGTGCGCCTCTGTGGAAATGCTGTTTCGTAACGTATCGAACAAGTATACGACACGTAGGACCCTCGAAGCTCGAATAATTCCAAAGGCACCTCTGAGGAGGCGCCACTAAAAATTCTTATATTATTATTCAAAATATTTCTCACATTATATAGAATATTGTATACAGGGTCAACCACGAATCCTGACCAGTAGAGAGTTTTTGTACAAATTTTTGGGAAAAAAAAGTAAAAAAAGCAATTTTTTGCAATTTTTTTATATCACGATACTTACGAATTCGCCTTGAAATTCTGTAACAAATAGGTGCATTTGCAAAAAATTGAAGGCGTAAACCATGCTACACCTGTTAAAAACATTTTCTCTGCTGGTAATCTCTACTGGTCACGATTCGTAGAAAAATATTCTATTCAATTTACAAATAATAGTATATTGAAATTCTTCCGAAAATTTTTATAGTTAAATTACACCTCGTTTTTCTCGCAAATTCTGAATAAAAGTTGGCGAGGTTAAAGAAACGAAAAATGGAATCGACTGGAGTATTCTGCGATGTCTCGGGGAACATTGAGATGGAAAAGAGCTTATCGAGGGTGCCCGGGAATCTAGTGTCAAGCGAGTCGAAAGGCAACAGTTTGCGTTTCAGGGGATGGTTCTAAGTTTCACCGAGTCGAAGACGCAGTGAATTTGTCGCGCGAGGAACTTCGTCACCGTTTCGGCCCCGAATTTGCAAACAGCGAATAAAACGGACAGTACTGTAAGCGGACTTTCGCCAAACGGTGGAACTTACTTTGGAGTTTGTGACGTGGTCGGCCGGCACTGATTCTGGAACGGTTTGCAGAGTGCTCCGCATACTAGCGGACATTGTAGGCCAGCCAGTTTCACTGCCTCAAACCCTCCGACGCTTCAACGGTGCGACCTCTTCCCCTACGCCTGCAACAGAACAACGTGTGCACACGTGAACGATCGGCATACAATGCACTATCAACATTATCAACGAAGATCTTGTCCAGCTGGAACCACGTCCGTTCCCAAATGTTCCGTGAATATTCTTTTCAAGAAACTCCGGGACAAACTTATACATATACGTGCATACTTATGCGCAATATAACGAAATCAAAAAAATTGTTCAAAGCATATCTACATATGTATTTTGTGTAGTTTATATACATACGTGTATGTGTATACGGTTTTTTTCAACAGTTTTTTGATCGCACAAGGGTCAAAGGTTAATTGGCCCATTTTCCCGACTTAATTTGTAAGTTCCTCTATCGAGAGTCGTGATAAGATAAAACGAGATTAATCTTTGACACTGCGAGCGACTGTGAATGTCATCGACAACTTGAGATTAAAGCTCTCGAAAAGCAAAAATGTTAATTCGCACGAGAACAATCGAAAACGTCGGCGAATGATTTGATCGACCGAAGATAAAGGCAAAAGTGACTGTTTCGCGAGGGAGAACGGATCTAACAGAGTCGGCGAGGCGTAACGATTTTTCTGCAGAACATTTCTCCGAAACACATTGCAGAAACGTGTCGAGTCACCGTGGGTGTCGTCTATCGAGCAAACAGGAAATGATCGACGACGTTCGAAAGGTTCAAGTGCACGCCGAGATATGTATCAGCCGTCGTCTTCTTGTTCGTTTGCGGGCTCACGTGAAAAACAAAGTCCCGCTTATACGAACGAGCGATAACGGTGCATCCGGTCCATCCGGACTGCTCTTTATTAATTGGTATGCGCGGTGAACCGTGCGTTCAATTAGAACAGCGCCGTCCACGCTTCTCGGCCAACGTTATATCTATGCATCTCGAGCTTGCCTAGCGTCTCACCACGTCTCGATGACGAGCTCGCGATCGATCGGAGCCTCGAGCAGAAACGATACCGTTTCACCCGGCCGATACGGTGCCGGGTCCGTTTCGACCCGAACGTACCCGACATACCCATCGATCGATTCGCTCCACGAAACACAAAAAGATAGACTCGTTTCTATCTCTATCAATTTCTCTCGAATTTTATTCCATCAAAGCGATCGAGTGCTTCGGCATAAAACTTCTGAAAAAGACTGCGGATTTTTGTGCAAAATAAAAATTGCATCTGTCGCAAGAAAGAGGTCTCTATCGTTTCAGTAATTGTAAAATAAGAAATTGGTCAATTGACCATGGTTGGTTTTGATTTCCAAAGTGTATTCAAAAATATCTTGGTCCGCAAAGGGTTAAACGAACGAATGGTTCTGGAAGGTCGGTTCGAAGGTTCGGGAAAGAGTGAAATTGATTGTTGGCCAGCGAATTGCAACGCAGGACCAATGGCGTGGCGAGCGAGGGTTAATCAAGCGCCGAAGCAGATTGTAAAAGGGAATGGATCGGTTTCGGGACTGGACGCGAGACAACGTTTTACGATCGGTCGTAAAGGAGGACACGTAAAGGGGCCCTCTATAGAAACCAGCCGGACGAACTTATACAGGTAGGCGAGCGAGTGAATCATACCTTGTAGTCCGCCATACTTCGCGATGGATCATCGGGGGCGACTTCGACTCTCGTTTGTCTGCCCGAGTTCGCGATTATTCTACTTCATCTTAACATGTTATCTACCGGCGGCAATTATTTCATAATTTTTCTGTTCAGTCTGTAGCCGACGACTGAGGATTTTTTAATAGATCTTTCAACAGCGATTTTCACCATCCGTGGGCAACCTGGGTCGTTTACGTAGCGAAATTTCACTCTTGAATTTATATCTTTCCCCTGAATGTGTTAAACATTTGACATTCCAACGATTATACCATAATTCTTTTTGATCTTTTTAAAAGCTAGAACAGTAGAAAATTAGTCGTGAACATAGACAACCCAGTGTGCGGGCGGCGTCGATAAAAATAAAGTTGCAAACGGAGAGTTAATGCCGAATCAACAAGTCGCCTCCGGTACGGAGGTAAATGATAAATTTTAATCTTGCGGTTGAAGAGAATTCCGAGTACAAAACTATAAGGACATACGGGGTGAAAATCTAATGGTTACTGAGATATTCTCTATAAATGATTTTTAATGCAGGTAATGCTCAAAATGTTATTATAATTAATACATTTGCGTAGTCGATCTACTCGTAGTCGAATAACATAATGTATTAGATGTACACATGAATTTTTGGCCCTCGCAATTAATCGCTAGTAACTTTATTTTAAAGTACAGTCTTTTATCCTACAAATTGAACGTCGTACATATATAGTATAAGGCGAATGTACAGAATGCGATGAAAATTTTTTAAATAATAAGCAAATTCTCGGGAAAATACTACATGTATTCAACTCCATGGAAACAAGTTTTTCTTTTAGTTTTATATTTTATCGATTCTATTCGAAGCGAAATTTTATTCGAGAGACTCATAAATCATTTCCGTTTTAGCGTGTCAATTTTACTTATCGATAAAATAATCAATTATACCTGAATCGATCATTATTCGTGTTGTTTCCATTTATCAGCTAGCGCGCGAGTATGACGAGTAGACCGAGAATCTTTTTTTGCAACGCAAACATTTAGTTAGCAAGAAACAGTACACAGAAGTATTATTATACGTCAAATTAAAAAATCGTGTTTTATCGTATTTCATGCAATAGCGCAAGATTCGAGTAGTTTTTATTAGTCGTGTATCCAAACCTACATGAATAATATTCTGATTAGCATCTGTTACGAAAAATAAATTAACCATAGTGAATCATCTCGGAAAATTTTCTGAGTTTTTGGCGGACGAAGAGTTTGCGGTATAACGCGATGTTCAAAGGCATCGATAATTTTGACTGTAAATTGGTAGTAACCGGTTCGATAAGTTCGTCAGGCCATTTCGGAGTAGCCTAAGCGCGCAGGTCAGGGTTAGGCGATCGCGTGAAAACTGCAAGCCGTCGATACAGCACGGAAAACGAAAATATGCGGCCAATCTTGAGTTACGTGCTTGTGTACGCATGCTATCCGAAGGAAACAAGGTTGGCGAAAGTTGCTCCTCGGCATTGACGGATTATTAATCCCGTCGAGAGACAATTACCTCGGCCACCTCGCGGATCACGTAGAAAAAAACCAGCAAAGTTAGTTGCTTCGACTCCGTTATCGCTCCGTTATCAACAAGTTCTGTGTCGTTGTCGACAAATTTCTAGAGCGACAAGTAACGAACATACATATGTCGCAGTAATCCATATTGTTTTTGATTGCTGCATCGTTATCGACACGCGAGGCTTTTACAAATATTGCTACCGTACCTGCGGGAAAAATATGATGGAGCTCGAAAACTTCTGTTGCAAACTAACTTCGGAAAATAATTTCGTTTCCAATAGAAGCTTCGAGAAGCTTGATCCTCGAGTATGAGGAACAGAAATATTTTATTTAGCTGTGGGTCTTCGGAGTTTTCGTTCTTCGATGATCGATATTATATTGGGTTGGCAAGAAAGTAATTTCGGTATTTTAAGGTGACATAGAGCTCAATTTTTCTATTCAAACAATGAATTTTAATGAATAAGATATTTTCCCTTTTGTTCGATGATCTTTTGCCAAAAAGAATAAATAAGAAAATATTTTATATATTAAAGTTCACATCGCTTGAATAAAGAAATTCGGTTTTATTTCACCTTGAAATTGACAACCCAATAAAAATGTAAATACGTCGGGAGACGTAAGTGAAACTTTTTAGCAATCAATTTGTTAAAAAGACGTATTCATTGATAAGACAGGACAGTGTTCGCGACTAGGAAGCAAGTATCTAGGGACCGAAGAGCTAGACGCTTCGGAAATCTATAACGTTTTATGATCAATGTACCGAGGATGAGCGGCCGCCTTGCCGATAGGCGATTTCATGGTCCGTGAACGGAAAAGGAAGCTGGCCGGTCGTGGTCGGTAGAAGAAGATATTTTCGAATCGCGAGGAACGTGATTGCGCGTAATTTTCTTGCGAGAGTTGTGTGCCGTGCACCCCGCTGCTGCTTGCCACGCCGCGAAACATAAACAGTGAGAGGACCGACACACTTCCGCCTTCGGTCGACCGCCGTGCAACACAAAAGCCGCAAACGGGTCGGATGTATACGGTATTAAAGCCGTACATAACCAGGAGAAACTCGGCCCGCAGCGTTGTGAAACAGGCCCTCGAATTCAGTCCGCGGACAACGCGAGAAAAATGTGGGCTCGCCGAACCTCTAACCAAAAATACTCGGCGAAAGTGCTCGACAACAAAATCAAACCGAGATGGCCCATTCGGATTCCCGTTAAATCCACATTCATGGAATCTACAATGTTTTCTGCAATCTTTCTCGGTGAATCGAGTAGTCATTGAGCTCCAGAGAATCAACCTCCACACCAAAAGCACATCCATACAGCTGAAGTTTATAAAATTCACAATACAGTAAAGTCGCGTTATTTTGCAAACGACTGTGTTCTGCACGGAGAGATATCGTGTAGGGACACTATTTTTTATGACTGAGTCTACCGCGCTGACCGCGCCGAAAGTACAAAGTAAGCCGAATGTAGAAAAGGACAGCATGTAAACACGGATCGCGCTCTCCTTCCTTGCGCCCGAAACTTTCATCGTCAATTAAACCACTAAATACAGTTGAAATTATATCGTGTTCAGTGTCATTTTAATCAGAAAAATGTCACAAATAAGTTGATGAAAGTCCCATAAAAAATAAAGAAGTTTTGTAATTGGATTAGTAGTGGTTCACACCGATATACCCGAGCCGAGATCAGATTATGCTGCATGTTTACACTGCTCGGCCCTCGGTTTACACTTGCCCCTCAGTGGAGGGGGTAGGCACTTGACAAATTCTGGGTAGGAGTTCGCTGAGAAATAACGCGACTTTTACTGTAATTTCTGGACACAGTGACAGTGCTTCATAAGAAACGATCAAAAGAATACGTACAGACGACGACCCCGAACTTTCGAGTCTAATTGATAGACAGATGGAGAAAAGCGAATGTGCAAAATTAAAAGAATTGGCGAGTATCTGTGCATTACTTTCGACCTACTCGAATTATTAAGAGAAGAAAGACATCGCCAAGTGGCTTCTGTTTTTCACAACAGATGCAAGTCACTTAATTCGCAGTCTAGTGATAAGAAGATCGTGTCCGAAAGCGAACGTGGAGCACGACATTCCAGCAAGCTGCCCGATATGCCCATTCCTGACATATCAACAGAGTCCTGACGATATGGGGACAGAGTCGACGGTGATTCGAAATTGATTGGCCGACATCGGATGGGGGAGCGGCAGCGGGTCCGATCGCGTGCGTCAGCGAAACAGGTGTTTCGAATACGCTTTCATTGGGCGAGCACCTGCGAGACATCGCCGACTAATTATAGCAGCGAGCGCGAGCGTGAGAATCGCTGGGGCGCGTCGTGTCGGCCTCTGCGTAACGGGGAAAAGTTTGCCCGCGAAACTGATTGGGGGCGTAGGCAAACGCCGCGCCGTCAGGTAGAATCGCGTCGTCTCTTCAGGACTATTCTGGTCTAGAACTTGGAAATGTCAACATTTCGACGAGCGTGTACCTTCAAACGCTATTAGAGGTGTGTCGGGCCGGATCGGGATCCCGAAAGTGAAAATATGAAAAATGTGTGATCAGAAATTTTTGGGATCCTCAAACTTGACTCCGCCCGACTGCAGAACCCGGAATCTCGGGTCCCGCAACCACTTAAAAAAACGCTGATCACTTCTGTGAATGAAATAGATGACACGCGGCATTAAGTGCACAGTAGAATTATATGAACATTTAGATGAACCTGTTGGCGACAAGTTGGTTCATATAATAGAAGTACACCTGATAGAACACATTATCGACCGGCGATTATTTCGTAATTTTTGAAAGTCCATGGATAAGGACTTTTTAATATATCCTTCAGTAGCAACAGCAATTTTAATCGTGAACTTCGTTTCGGATTAATACAGAAAGAATGATTTCTAAGCTTCCCTTTGGTAGAACACAATTACTTATTTATACACGTTGTTGTATAAAGTCATAGTACATAGCGTAATATCTCTCTTGCCGAATTGTTTCCATATTTCGATGGAAAGGTACGTTACATTAATCCAAATGTTTCAACATTCCTTACAAAATGTTAGATTATCAAAAATGCATTTTCATTCGGTTTTTCGACAGCTTGAAGATAGCTAGAGAAAATATGAAAAAGTCTGAATGATCAAGAGATTATTGTAACCTCTGTATCACATCATATATTAGAACTTCCTTAACGTTCATAATTTACTAGGGAGAAAGTGAAAATTTATATCAATGATATATGACTACGACAAGATATAAAATCATTTCAATCGAAAGGGAATTAATTGTAAAATAGTACAAGGGGTTAATAACACGATTAACCAAAGAAGGTAAACAGTGGAACCAATACTGGTAGCGAACGTGTTGAAAAAATTCCGAAAAAGGGCTAGAAAGCTAGACAGTGAGCTAGACATGAACGTCGGCTAAAGTAGTAGCCACCTGTGGCTGTCGAGGGTGGCGGACACGATCGGCGTAAGAATGCAGGTGCGAGGCGAGTGCGTGGAGCGAGGCAAAGGTTGCTAGTCGAAACTGGGCTGGTCGGAGTCGCGGAAAATTAGGTGCATGGCCATCCCTAGGAACTGGGTCAGCGGCACAGGCGCGCAGCTGCGAGCTGCGTCTCCTCGATCCTCGCGAATTTCTTCGTTGTTTTACGCGTTCCTATCGCCTCTGTTTCCGCGGTCCGTTCTGGAAGCAACGCGAATCGGCACCGACTGGAAAACGGACGTATAACGGATCCGTTTGGAAAAACGAGCAATCGGAGAGGCTCTCCCGCGACCAGTTGTTGCTCGAGGAGAAGGAATTCCATCAGGTTCGCTTCGCTCTCCGGCTTGTTCCGCTTGGCGGTCTGGTTTTGCCACGGCGCGAACGTTGTTACATAAACTCGCGAAACCGGGCTTCCATAGCGTAATCCAAGAATAAATCGCCGGCTGTCGGGGTAACGATGAACTCTCCCGCTAAAAGAGACGATTCTGTCCGGTCGACGTATCGAGCGGAACCGGAGAAAGGGAGCAGAGCGTATCGACGCGTTTCGTTTCGTCTCGTTCCGTCTCGTTCCCCGAGTACAACACCATCGATTCGAATATCGGCGCACGCTGGCTGCCGGAAAACCCGATAATCTTGATCGAGGAATCAATCGCGTCGCGTCGCGCCGCGTCTCGACGCTTCCCCGGAAGCGCAATCACGCTAATGAATATCCGCCTAGCCGAAAAGTGTTCCGGAGAATACGTGCTTCCAGCATCCCTTTCTTTCTACACGTTCCTGTACTCCGTTCTATGACGCTGCTCTTTGCCGGCTTCCGGCATTTGTTTGTTTGTAGGTGAATGGTGTATTAAACCAAAATAAACGTTCTATCAATATTCAATCTATATCAATTGCAAGGAATTGGTACCAAGCGGAATTTTCCTTCCTTCCTTAACCCTAAACAGCTAAACTGTGCTGCGTGAAAATAACGGATATAATTGACATAATGAATGTAATTGGTTATAATTTATAATATAATCGGACGCTTTTTATTTAGTAACAAAAATACTTCTAGGATTTGGTGGATCATCCGATCTCACAAGATTTAAATTTTCCGACAGTTATATTTACGAAAGCTTAGGGTATCTGGGGTTAATAACTTCAAAAAGCTTCTTGCTATAAGTTCATAAAATCCGCTGTCTAGTGATGACTATAGAGAGTTAGTTGTGCGATAGTTCGTTACCGAATGGGTAAAAAGAAATCAATCGTTGCAGCGTCCGAAACATCAATGAAACTAATGGGGCGGCTAAAGTGTCGAATATCGGCACACATTAAAGAATCATTAGTTTAAAATTGCATAGGGATTCATTCAAGGATTAAACGAAATCAGAATTGGTCCGTACGGGCCAATGGTCATGGTCTTCCGCAGTGCTATCAATCAATATTACGGGACTTGAAAGCCTGTATTTAAGGGGCCTGGTACAAACAAGTTCTAATTAAAGTTGCATCTAACATTGCACCCCAATATTTATCTAACATTTTAGGCGACTTTTACTCGCTCTTTCGCACGAATATCGAAAAACCCAGTTTAAAGTACTCCAGGTTTAAAAATCGGAGTGTTATATCAAACTCTTACATACTGTCTGAAAAATAACAGAAATAATGTGAGTGAGAAACTGAGGACACGTTTTCCCCCAAAAATTCTACAACTCGGAACCTCTGTAAAAATGTTTAAAAAAACATCTGTATACGAATCTACCACAGATTTGAAGATTCCCTTTTGCAACGATCCCCCAAAACTTGTACGATTTTTTTGGCGGTTTTACAATACAAAAAGAAGTATGCAGGAGCCTGATATCGTTGATAAGCGAATGTCCTCGAGAATTTAAGATGGATGGTAGTTTTAACGGTAACGTTGCCCGAAAAATGCAGTTCAGCATCTAGCGTTCTGCAACGTTTCTACCTTATTCTGATATCGAGAAACGGTTCGTCGCGCAGAGTGGTCGGATAGCCACGAGCAGCTCGAGCCGCTAATTATTTACAGTATTTCCGGCAGTGGAGGGGAACGGAATCGCGAGCGTGCAGCCATTTTCTCGGTGTAAAAGGCTCTGGACGGTCGTCGGCTCGATCCAATCGTCGCTCGCACCGTAATTATATCCGCGGGTCAGCTTGGAGCCGTTTCGATAGCAGGATTATCGGAAACCATTACATTCGGAGAGCGCGCGAGCGTTCTTCGCCTTCTTCGGGCTCTGCTTCGCGAATAGCTGCGCCGGAAAATCGATAACGAGCACACGTTTCGCGTACAATTCGCAAACTCCGCGCTGCTATACGTGTTCTCGGTGTGGAAACCTTTGCTAGCGTTAGGGTGCACCTCCGTGTTCGTATTCGCGTATAGCATAGTGTACGCGCAAGACGCATACACACACGGGGCGGGGAAAAAACGATGCGCCGCTTCGAACGAGGCGGATTCACAAAAGGTTACACTCGAGGGGAGAGAACGTACACGGTAGCGTGGGTGACTCTTGGCGAACGAGACAAAGGGACGGAAGGCTAAATAAAAAAAAGAAAAGAGAGAGAGAGAGAGAGAAAAAGAGAGGAAAAAAAACACGCAATTCGAGCGGCTTCGGGGCTTCGCAGGTTGCCCGGCGGACACGAGGAAGTGGGCGGGCTGAAGAAGGCGTCCGAGTTGTCAAACGATCAGGCACATATGGCCACATATGGCCATTATACAACGAGATAGCCGATTATAACCGATTATAACCGAAATGCCAATTCGAAGCAACGTCGATTATAACCGAAATGCCAATTCGAAGCGGAACTGCCCCCTAGACGCGAGCAGACGTTTATTTTACGTGGAAACTTATTTTTATTTCAATTCATCGGGTTTTCTATGTCTGATCGCTAGGCTGCGAATTTCTATGCGAGATAAAAGTATTCTACGTGTTACAACGTCGGTTGTAGGGTACAGGAATTAAGTGAAAATGTATTTCAGTAGTCTGAATAAATGGAAAATATTGCGATATTCTTGAACTCCTCCGATGTCTTCACTCTTCGGTATATCGCTTATTAATGTTTGTCATAAATGCATAAAATCTACAGTCCATTAATTGCTATATTTCAACGATACTAGCGGCTAGATAGTAGGTTAATATCCGCAATTCTCTTTCTCTCTCTCTCTCTCTTCCGACAAACAGACTATTATCCCTTTTTTTATAACTCATATTTGTCAACCTTTGTACTTCTTGTAGAACGACTAGAAAGACTAATCTTCCCGTTGCGCGTAATGCAACAGTTATCTACTTGATTCGATCGCCAGAAATGAAACAACGATTTGAAGTCCTGCTTCACCGAAGGGTAAACGCTTCCACTGGCGATGACTTAAAAGTTCTTTAAAAGTCAAAGGGTCACAATCGGGGGCTTCTCCGTAAATTTCTCAACGAAATCAGTCAAACATACTCTTAATCCCATTACCAATAAATGGTTCCCAAGAAAAACGTCAAGCTTGCCAAACACCGGAACCAAGAAAACCGAAGTGCTTCGCGTGAAAAGAATTCATCAAGATTATCGATAGGCAAAATGGAGACGTAGGGAGCGGGGCCAATATCAAAGTGTCCAAAGCCAACCTCCGCTTAATTTCCGTATCCCCGTAACTGTTCGACTACACGCCCGTTCAAAAACCGATCACACCGCACAACAAACTAACAATTTGGCAGCGCACTCGGTCGAGCAACAGAGAAGATTAACAGCCAATAATGGTTGCTGGTAACGGGTGGCGTCAACGACAGAGACAGATTTGGCTGGGCAGTGACAGTCGAGGAGCGAGAAAATGTAAAGTTGCTAGTACACGGCGACTACGAGGGCGAAAATAAAAGGTGAAGCCGCCGGTGAAGAGGTCTACAGAGGGGGAAGCCTTTTCGAAGCCAAATCGAGTGCGTGTACGTATGTCTGTGAGCGTGCAAGCGCGACAGAGAGCAAAATGGACAGAGAGGAAGAGAGAGGGAGAGACAGAAAGAGAGAGAGAGACCGAGAAACACGGGTAGAGAAAATGCGAGCCGACTTTCCGAGAGCAATCTTTTTTACCGACGCTCGCAACGGCGGCGGTGGCAGCTCGCGAAAATCCGTCGTTTTTGTTAATACTTACCAGGGTTACAGTATCGTGCACATAAGCGCGAACAGTCATACATAGGTAGTAGGTACGCACGCGAGCGCAGGTAGACGGGGTATGTAGACGCGAGCAGCAACAGCACACGCGCACGCACACACAGCCATACGAACGGGAACCCACACCCACTTACTACCAGTCGGTAGGTAGGACGCGTTCGACGAGAGCTAGCTGGCGGTGACTGTATCACTGGGTGTTTGTCGACCGACGAGGATGATGCATGTAGACACGACAACGAGACGACGACGACGACGACGAGACAAAACGATGTGCAGGCGAACAAACGTTTTAAACGCGCGGTAGCGTTTATATCTTTAAGGTAAAGTCTCGGCCTCGATGTCGATGTCGATGTCGACGTGTGCGACGAAGACAGCGGCGGCGGTGACGGCGGCGGTGGCAATGGTAGCAGCGATTTAAGCCTTGCCCGCCACATGCAGCGAGTCCCCGATCAGAGATCGGCGACGAACGCGAGAAATCCAGCCGGGTGATGGTGATCGCGTACCTCGGTGGTCGCACATCGGTGCTCGCTCGTGTATGGTCGAGTATGCGAGCAAGCGAGCTTTCCTCGCGTTCGCTCGCTCCGTCTTTTCTTCCTCTTTTCCTCTTCAGCCACACGAGCCGCCGCGTCTCTCTCTCTCTCTCCGCCGCAGAAAACTGCTATCCCTCTCTATTCTCTCTCTCTCGTGCTTCCACCGCAGTCAGTCCACCGTGCTCTCGGCCTTTTCTCCTCTCTCTGTTCCACACCTGACGATACTCTCTCCGTTGCTCTCTCTCTCCGGGTGTCCGTCAGTAACCTAGAAAGCGGTGGCGGCGGCCATTCAGGATTACGGGACTCGGAGTCCGTGGTACGTCCGCTTTTGCTCGGGCCGTTTCGATCGGGAGAAAGAGATCCGCGCACACCGAAGAGCGGAACCCGTTCTTCGGCGAGGATAACAAGCGCCGTTTGCAATCTCCCGCGGACACACACCGCACCGTCTCGTCGTTTCCCTTCGCTCTCTTCTAACCACACGATCGTTACACGTTCACGGGGCGAGGTAGCCGTGAATTTTCATGCCGAGTACAGGAGAGACGGACAGAGACAGACAGAATCGAGAGAGAGAGAGAGAGAGAGATAGAGAAAGACAGGGAGGGAGAGAGAGAGCGCACACGCACTCACGCACACAAGCACGCACACACTTTTCGCTCCAAACGTTCAAAGATGCGACATATACAGAACTAACAGAACGTCGGGACGGTACACGCAGCTAAAACGGTCGACTCGGAATCACGGCCACCGGAACCGATATACGCGGGAGGAGCCGTGGCAAAAACGTCCGCGGATAACGAGACACTGTATACTCTCTTCTCTTCTCGCGAGGACGCACGCACTGTGTGTATGTTCACTAGCCGCGATCTCGCTCGAGAGAGCGCACCTTCGCCACGACAGATCGGCGAGAGTACCAGTGGCCAGCTATGGGTGTGCTTCTTTTAACAGCGTCCAGGCGTTTCGGGATTCGCGATAACCACGAGACCGGCCGACCCACGGTACCAGCGACTTCAATGCAAAAGATATTTACCCATTTGTGACAGATTTTCCGTACGAGACGCACCACATTAACGACTGTCCCCCACCTATTACCACATACAGACATTACCACACTTCGATTTTTCAAGATGGCGACGCGCCGTCGTCGAGTCGAACCACGATGCGGACGAACCGTAAATCTCGGGCGCTCGAGTCGCCGGCCAATCCTGGCCAATCCGGTCACCGCTCGGCCACGGGCTACGCGTTCTTTCACCGCCAAATTTCAAATCCTCGATTGACACTCGAGCCCGATATTGTAACTTGCTCACAACTTGCAAACCATTTGCAAACCATTCGAGTCCTGTTTAACATCTCACAGAACTACAAGCAGATACTTAAACTATGTCATTTGACTGTAAGGTCTGCGCGATTTAGCCGGGCCTGAACCGCTTTTCGTCCCCAATGAATCAATGCACAGTAAAGTCGCGTTTGCCTACCTCCCATTACCTGTTCCGAGCAGGGATAGAGATCGTGTAGGGCAGAGTTTTCCAAACTGTGCTCCGCGGAGCACTATATAGTGCTGTAGTGCTCCACGGGAAGGTAGCAAGTGCTCCGCGAAAAAATATTTATTGAAAAGATTTATTGATTATGTGTCATTACATTACCTGCCCTTCAAATATTACACAAGGTGCTCCGACAAAATTCAAAGACTCTCAGAAAAAAACGTTTGGGGAACTGGTGTAGGAAAACTATTCTTTTATGGCGTTGAACATGCCGAAAGTAGAAAAGGACAGCATGTAAACATGGACTCGCGAGGATACCTCCAGTGGAAGGAGTAGGCGAAGGGACAGTGATCGTGGAGATCCTCAGGGAGCTGGATCACGACATTACTGTATTATTATAAAAAATCTAACAATGCTGCGATGCAAATCTAATGACGCTATAAACTGCACTATTATAAACAATCTAGTACGTAAGGCTTTTAAAGAGATTAGTTAAAGCTTGCTCCTCTACTGTTCAGGTTTACTGGACCAACCAACCATCTATGCTTCTCTACCTGTTCTAATCGCCAAGGGTCGCGTCAGAGAAAGAACATCCGTGATGATCATTTTTCAAGTATATTATTTCTCACACTCACTCTCATACAGTTTTAAAATGTTCGCACTCGATTCGGTTTGGATAATTAAAAAATACGCGCGCCTATTCGTCCGACAAATACATCGTTGCCAAGTCCTCGTAGATGTCCAAATCGCTCTTCAAGAACACACAAAATATGACCCTGTCCAACTGCAAATACAATTCACACGATTTCTATATGAAAAGTCTCTATTCTAACAAGCTTCTCGTTTCTTTCAAATCTTACCGCGTCGCTTTTCTTTTCCAAGAACTCCTTGACGGTACTCATAGCTGTCTCCGCAGCTGGTCCTTGAGGATACCCATATACTCCTGTCGATATGCAAGGGAAAGCTATCGAACGCAATCCGTTCTCGCTCGCTAGGGTCAAGCTGTTTTGATAACACGCGGTCAACTTGTCTTTACCGGATCCTTGTGGACCAACCGTGTGAATGACGTCTAGAAGATTACATCTATGTGATTGCTGCTTCTTAAAAGCTGTCCCGTATACTAACATTTAGCAGGCAACATGTAACCCCCGGTTATTTTAGCTTCTCCTACTTTACATCCTTTCAATGTGGCGCACTCGCGCTTCAAATTTGGTCCTGCGGCTCTGTGAATAGCTCCATCAACTGGAGGATATTGCGTATAGTAAAATTGTCTTGTTTACCTAGCTGTTTTTTTTTTAACAAATACCAAAAGCATACCCCCGCCACCGCCGAGGAGACTCGAATTCGCTGCATTCACGATAGCATCGATCTCTAACGAAGTGATGTCACCGCTCCATATGGACACTTTCTTCGCTATTCCTTCGACCTTTCTGACCTTGTTGTCTTTGTCAATGAGCCTCTCTTTGTTTTTGTCGAAGTAGTCCAGCAACGTCGGAATCTGATCCAACGTTTTGACAGTTCCTTTGTAATATTTTCTTTTTTCTTGCGACGGCATCGTCAAGAATTTCTCTATTCGACAAGAAACAATAACAACAATTTAACATTTGTTTCGATGTACTATGCTTGTTGATACATAGATCGAAACATCCGGCGTATACATAACCAAAGTATAAACAAAATAATTTTGTGTCTTACGCTTTTCAGCTTCGAACGACATGTTTGCTTCGGTGCCAGGAATTGTGGCAAGGTTTCTTCCTAGCAATGAATTTTGGACTGCCAGTCCTAATATAGTAGCAATTGAAAATCGATCGAGTATCCTTATCTGAAAATGAAAAATAATTTCTGACTCGATCAAATGAAACTCATATGAATTTAGTCATAATCAATTTCTCGAGAGGTCTCTGTACGCGCGATTTCGATTCGCAGATTTTCTACCAGATGGCACATTCGTTTCAATATGGCGATCCAGATATTCTCCAATATTAAAACATTCTATGGGCAATCTATATCCCCTCTTGCGCGATCCGACAAATTGTGCACACTGTAAATTTATTAATTCCTCCGGGAATATGGTACATTTTAGAAAATCGAGAATCGAAAGTTATTCGGTACGCATCGTTTACGAGAGTGTTTAGTCGTTCACGTGTACGACGAACATATCAGGATTGCAAATATTCAATCGTGTACTGGCAATCTATAGTAGCTACTGAATAATGGTAATTTATTAGAATGTGATTATTTAGAATTAGTTTTGAATGCTATTGAAAACTGTCGTCACACTGCGTGTTTTACTCGGCACTAAAGTGTAAACCCTTACTCGAAGAGCCAACATAATCTTCCACAGCGAAAACAATCTTTGTCAATCCGTTTCGCGAATAATTGACTTTTAGCAAACTTTCACGGTTCTGCGACGGGTTCACGGGGCGGAACGGAACGTAAAATGTGTTGTTTTTATTCTTTTACTTTTATTATCACGGAGGAGATATAGCAGCTTCTCTACCAACTGTCCCACGAATTTCTTGCGTCTATAACGAGGTGGCGCTGGAATCAGTCTGCACTTTCTATGTCGATAAAATAACCAACCTTCAATGACGAAAATCCATAAGGAGTTGGATTTATCGTGTCAACCCTCATGAAATTAGAAAAAAACTGTATATCAGCCATTTTATTTTCACGTATTTTCCTTTAACTTATATATTTTATTCATACCCACAAAGTTGTATCCGAGTAACCAATTTTTATTGTAACGTCACATTTACTTTATTACATACATTTTCTTAGTTCGTATCCATTACACCATGTATTAATTAATATATATGTATATTGTAAACATTATAAATAGAACAGAATGGAAGATGTGTTATCGATATATATCTCAGTCTTTTTTTAATTTTAATTAACCGCCAACTACCGCCAACCACCGCACAACCAAAACCATTTCGCAGCAACGATACAACAGAGAAAATGAAATTTAGAAAATGAAAAAAGGTCGCGCAGCTGCGTGGGACGTTCATAAAGACAATGTAGCTACAATAATAAATTTTGTAAAACGCCTCATTGCATCACGCCCTCGCAATAACGTTCACTTTCTGCAAGTTTGACGAAGCGGCTCTGTCTGGAAATGGCTGTTTGAACTTTACCCATGTCATGAATCGCCCACGCATCGTTACGATGCGCCAAATCCGTCCTCGGATGCTATTTCCGGTGTCCCTCAACCCTTTTACCGGAACGATGTCGCAGCATCATGCCCCCCTTTCCGGAGACCCAAGAAAAAAACCAAAGTTATCGTGTTCCCCATAAACGTGACAAATTGGAAAATCAATTCCGCAAACACGTCGATACCATCCATTCAGCCGCTCCGACTGAATTTTAAATGGGCGATCGCTGACAATCGTGGTCCGAGTTATATGTGGCACAGAGAGCTAGGGTGTACGACATGAATGAAAAGAAAAACCAACACCAACGCAACACGCCAACCCTCTTGCGACGACGCGATGCCGACGCCGACGCCCGACGCAGGACGTCACTGATAAACTTACCAAAAGAGACCAGCGAATATACTTCCCGTTGAAATTGTATTGACAAGGCACAAAGTTTTCGCGAGAACTATATATATCTTTAATGTTTTGAAACAAGTGTATACTGCAAGTTGCTCTCGCAAAGAAATGTTGCAAGTTGCTATTCGCATCTTACCGCAAGAAGATGAAATGCGAGTCCGATCGTTTTCTGGGTCGATTTCGATTCGTCGACGGCGGAAACGTTCGTATGAGGAAGGGATTGAAGGGAGAGAATGATTCCTCTCCTGTTCCTGTCCACCCTCTGATCTCCGCACAGTATACGCGTCCTACAACGTAGACATAGGAGAGCATCGGCAGCGCATGCTGAAAGCTCCCACTATCGATCCACCTGCGCCCGAGTTTCCTCGCTCGCCTCACAAGTTCCGCGGACGTCGTCTCGACAGAACAGTGTTGCGTGCAACTGGCCGCGGCTAGACGTACCGTTTTTTTTAAAAAATCCTCTCCTTGCTGTCCCGTGGTCTCCGGAGTAGCGAAACCAGTCAGCGAGAGGACACGATGGCGCGTCGCGTGGATTACACCAAGGCCATCTTTATACTATGTGAGTCCTTCGAGTTAAAGCTACGCGATTTTGGATCTTTGCGACGGAAACTTCTACGGCTTCTCGCACACTCGCGTCGCAATATAATCTTCCTGTGCTTTAAACCTGTCCAACGAAGCCTTTGTCAAACTACCCCTTCGAGAGACGTCGTTTTTGATGTTGACACATATTTCAGAATGTTCTTCGCTGCTGAGAAACACGACTCCTATCGAGCAACCTCGCGTCCACGGGTTTCGGTTTATTTAAATCTCGAGATGCGATTGCATTCGGCTGATTAGCCCCGGTAATTAAAGAAAATACTGCCGCGTGAGCGGGTTGGTCGCGTGATACCCGCCTCTTGGGAGGCACGATAATGCTGCCTTTCTCATCTGCCTTCGGTTCAGAGCCGAGACTTTAGACCCTGTCGGGAGCGAGTGAACTACCTCGCTGAACGGATTCCGGTTCAAGGAACGGACGTAACGAGCTCGCGAAAAAGTCATTGTTAAAGACGGGCTTCGTGCCGGAAAAGCGTCGCGTGCAGCGGAAACTGGCTAGCCCTATCGCCTAATGGCTAACGAATGACCTTTTCGCAGGGTGTGTCTCGACTTCGGCGATCAGCGTACCAACAGTACCAAGCCCTTCGCCGCTGCCACAAAACTTGGACGACCAAATGTACACGACACGCAGGGCACCTAGGCTGATAATCAGCATGCCCGCATCGAAGGCCAGGCAGGCTTTGGTAAGATAATCCCGTTCTCGCCGATAACCCCGAACTACGAACTATGCGACCTGTCGCTCCTACGTAGAATGTTTCAATCGAATTGGAGAAGTCTGCGTCGAACTAGTCGGTCGCAGTACTTTTACCCTCGATCGATAAACAAGTCGGAAGTTGTAATAATCGCGGAATAGTTGCTGGCATTCGATTGGCAAAACCTTTGGACAGCACGGGGGTGATTCGATAATTGTTCGCGGTACGGTTTGCTGCGGCAATCCTAAACTAATTACGATTTCATTGTTTCTTCCACGCAGCGTTTTTTCCTTCTCGATGAACTTGATTCGTTGATTAAACCCTTGGCATTGTTAAGAGGAATTTACTAGACACTTACGTAGAATTAACTTCTTGCGCTTAACTTCTTGCTTTGTAGTTTACATTTATTTATAGTTTAAATCTATCGCCTCCAATGGCGGTACATTAACAACAACAAAATAGAATTTTATTTCGATTTAAAAGTAATTAGGAGCATTTATTGGACTCTTCGGAATCGTCATCGCCACCGTACTCGATGTTACAGTGCAATTAGTTGAACGAATAAACATTCGTTGCTTATAAACAACATAGTTTATACTTATACCGATACGAGCGTAACGATATACAGTAAATCGAAAAACTTATCGATTGAATAAAGAAGAGAATTAAGAACGTCGAGTTCAATTTTTTGGCGTACTGAAAGAAACTCGAATTACTCTACTGTTATTAGAACAAACTTTCTAATTGTTGGATCACCTTCGTTAAAGATTTCCGTAGAATATTAGAGAAAGGTAAAGCTTGCCTGTTGCTTCTCGTCAAGCTAGAGCACGCTGCAACGCATCGGACGCTTTCGTAGAAATCCTCTTGCGTATTCTGACGAACGAAGTAAACGGCAAGTTTCGTTTTTGAAGAGCCCAGATTTTAACGGCAACGATATTTTGAACTTTGAGCTGACAAGCACGACCACGATGCTTCTGGAGACGACAACGACAACTCATGGAATATTCTCGACGGAACAGCCACTGTACCGTTTGGACCGTAGCAACGGTCAGGCCTGCATTCTTTTGCAGGTGGATGCTCTGATCTCCGTGAAATATCGCACGAGCCTTGGGGAAGATCAAGTAAGCGTCGATTTCTCTCTCTCTCTCTCGATACGGAGAATTCGTGTTTTTGATGAATTAATGTGGTCGATATCTTGCCCAGGTGGCGGACATTTACGTTCCGAATGATGCTACAGTGACCGGCAACTGTAACAATGAGAACACGGTCACGATGTCCTTAAAGTGGAAGGCGTTCGTCCTTTTGTGGAGCTTTGCCAAGGTAATCGATTTTAGTACAGTGGGACTCCGTTTATCTGAACTGTCCTGTCCGGTGGACGAGACGATTCTGATAACTGGATCGATCCGTATGTAGGACCGATCGAGATGTATGTAGTTTGGAGACCCCTTGTGTAGGCTAACCAGAAACTAGTACAGATCGAAAGGTCAACATGTATCTAATCATTGTCAAATGGTACCTAAACGCTGAATATTTCAGACTCCTGGTGGAGAGCGGTGGTACGTCGAGAAGATCGAGCTGACCTACAACTCCAGCGACCGACACTTCGAGCACATCGATCAGCCAAGTAAGTGACTTCAGTCTCTCTTAGCAAAGCGTCGAGTCGCGTTGTTCCCATTCAACGATCGATCGATTCCAATTTTGTTTCCTCCTCTAGACAAGACGATTCGAGTGAACACCGGCCAGAAGCACAGTGCCATGCTGTTCCCGACACCGGTTGGCAAGTCGTATTCCTGCCCCGGAGAGACGACCGTTACCCTGACCGACGGCAAACACCAAGCCAGCGTTCTTCTCAGGTAAAACTTCTTGAAATCTCTCAAAATGTCGCAAGGTTTGGTATTTGGCCCGGAAAACCAGGAGAAACTATTCCAGCCTTATTTATAGGTTCAAAACCATAATATGGTACGTTGGATTTGTCTTAACGTCCTGTTATAAACCTACAACGTATCCTATACATAGCTTATGCGTCTGGTGACGCAAACCATACGTTAATAATAATACAAAATCGCTATTAAAAATATTCAATAACGTGCTAGTAGAACAATGCATATAATTCAACCTGATACATTAATCAACATTTCACAGTAATTACTAGACTGCGAATCTTTATGCAAAATAAAAATTGTCTGTACCGATTGCTCGAGATAGAAACCGAATTGCATTGTTACTTCTCCTCTTAATGATTTTAATAGAGAAGGAATCATATATTGACATCTTCAATCTTTAAAATTTTCCAACAATTTTCGATTTCATCTACTCAATTTTGCTATGAGTGCATGAAGATCCGCAGCCTAGTAATTACTAATCGGCGGATCTTTACGGAAACTAAAAATTGTATACGCACACGAATGTGGAGTTTCTTCCAGTTTTTTTTTAATGAAATATGTACTGCGCGACACGTCGATTCTTATTCGGTGAAGTTGCGAAAATCGACTGACGGATATTTCGAAATTCCAGAGACATGAAGCTGCAACCGTTCAAGTTCAAGAACAACGAGTTCGCGTCGGAGTTTTCCTGCACGGCGCTGAGCGCGCGCGGTTTCCGCGACGAAACCGCGCCGGTCGCTGTCGGCTCGACATTGGCAGCCGCTGTTCTACTCACTATCACCGGCTACGCGGGCTACCGCTACTTCAAGGTGAAAAAGGTCAAGTACGACACCATGGAGTAAGAGAGGAAGCATCGAAGGGAGGTCTGCACTCGTCGAGCAACGAGAAGACCCCCATCAGTTGCGAGGTCGTCGGTGGCGATCGATCGCTCACCATCATCCTCATCCTCCGTCGCCAGGCCGATTACCATCTCCATCGATCGCCCGCATCGGCTAGATCTCGTCGCGACGTTCTCCGCGATCCGTCAACGATCGACACGACCCGCGATGTCGCGTCGCATCGACGAGGAAGGACGCATCGATTAGCCTCGAAACGGCGTATCCTCTGAACCTCGCGAATCCACGGAGCCGGACTCCACGGATTCGCTAGTTTCTCGTCGCGATTTCGCGAGCAATATGGCGTCGGTGTCACCGCTATGACACCGATCCGAGAACGAAGCCCTCAGGCAGCTAAAAAAATTTTCTCAAGGAAACTACAGTCGGTACAAAGTATTCGTACACCTTTGCAAAACGAATAACTTTTTCAAAATTCGACCCAACAGCTTGAGTTTTTTTCAGACGTTAGAAGGATCAGTTTACTAGCTAATGGGTAAATATCTCTTTTTCAAATTGTTATTGGTCGCAATTGCGGAGGAAGAAGTAAAGGTCGCGATTTTTAAATTAAAAAAAAAATATTTCATTAAAAAGTTATTCGTTTTGAAAATGTGTACGAATACTTTGTACACCGATTGTAGGTCGTTCGTCGATCGATCCTTGTCACATATCCTGTTTCTCCAGTTTCAACGTATACATAATACTATATTGTTCTTGTTATTATCATTATTATCATACACAGTTAGCCTGCGGATCTTCGCCGCGTAAAGTGTCTTTCGTCGACCGGAAGATTCCTTATCGTTGAAATATCTTTCGATCTAGTTTGATAGATGTGTACCGTCGAGTTCGGTCAACGTTTTCCACTTTCCGAAAATCCGCAGGCTAATCTTGTTCGACTTGATTTACACGTAGCAATTTCTGTCGATCTGCTTCCGTCGTTGTGAGACAAGTCTCTCCGTTTCGAAAAACCGTGTCCACGCTGAAGCGATACCGTTGCCGTCTTCCTTTTTTACAGAATGGAAGATGAAGAAGAAGATGAAGGCAACAAGGGGCGACAAAAGAAGTTGCTTCCGTGTGGACATTGCTTAACACGTTCGCTACCACTGTCACGAATACGTCTACTATCTTTCAGTTCACTTAAAGATAATCAAACGTGTATACGGCACAATATTTAAGGATTCTGCGACTTTCTTCTTCTAAATCGTTCCGATATTTCACGAAGGAGGTACGTTGCGTCAGGGCCGGATTAAGCCAGCGCGGCGCCCGTAGCAAATGTAACCAGGAGGCCGTAGGTTTTGCATGACAATATCATAAAAACAAGAAAACCTTTTTATTTTAGCAAAAACTTCTGTAAACGGTAGCCAGGGCTATTACACAATTTTACAAGGTAAACATTTTCTGCTGCAAGCGCGGGGCCCGTAGAATTTGCTACTCCTGCTACTGGGCTTAATCCGGCCCTGCGTTGCGTATGATGAAACACCAATGGAAGTTAGTAACAGAAGAAGTGCTGGTAGCGAACGTGTTAACTCCTTGTACTACGATTTAGATTCTAGAACGTCTTTGCCATTGATAATTTCATAGAAGAAGAAGAAAGTTTGTACTTACTGCATGCCTATGTATTTTCCAATGGTTATTTTTAGACTCCGGATTATGCATTTATAACAGAAATGAGCAAGTGCAATTTCAAACAGTGAAAATATTAAGACTTCAAGAGTATTAATATATTATTTTCACCACATTAAAATTCTCAATGAAGAATATAAATTTATATTTAGCTCCTGCGTTTTGCAATTGATGCGCAAACTTTTTATTCTGCATGAACATCCGGAGTCTAGTTATTATATCGACAACGACGACGATAGAATTTCATTTCGATCTAAGAGAAATTCATGACATACGTATCTAGTAGATCCTGTTCGAAATCTTCATCGCGAGTCTGACTCGATGTTATACTAATAGTACAAGAGGAAAAGAGGCGAAGAACGCTGTCGCCATTTTTGTCTCCGCACTTCTTGTCTTTTTCCACTGTATCCACGTCTGACCTCTTTTTCGCTAAACGCACACAAAAACACATCTTAATGTCCAAGATTTTCGCCCCGACCGGTATCATTCGGTTTCGATCGTTCGCTTGATCGGGATCGAGGAATTCCCGAATGATTTTGCTCTTCGTGGTCCCTTGTTCAACTGCTGCGTGTATCGCGATCGCTGTAGATCGTCTAATTTCGAACGTTTTCCGATCGCCGATGATAATATATCGTGTAAATATGTTGCAGCAATCGGCGAAGCTCGCGATCCGGCTTCCTCGTTCGCGACGAATGCCAAGATGATCCAAACTCGATCGCAAGATCTCGCGGTCGATCGGCCTCCGTCTTGTCCCGACACCGTACTTCCTTCTCTCGACACCGTCGCGAACTTCGGCGACCGCGAGTGTATTTTCTTCGAAAGATCCTTTAAAAAAAAAAAACATATCACGAATGTGCAATCATTGTTAGTCGATGAATAGACCATATCAACGATGTTAAAACTACACGCGTTAATAAGCGAGACTCGTTCCCGGGACGACCGTGACGAATTCCGGAAGAGGATGCGAGAACGGCTTAGATTATAATCGATCTTTATCACTCCTCGTGCGTTCGAGTTCGATGATTTTTTTTCTCGTAGCCCCCGTTCGCCTCTCGCAGGACAATAGCGAGGCAACGGAAAAATTAGAACGAACAGACAACGACGACGACGACGGTGTCAATGAAGTCGAACGTTTCTCTCCGATCCCGTTGGAAGAAAAAAGAAAAAAATTTGTCTCCCAACAGATAGACAGACAGACAAGAAAGCGAGCTAATAAAAACGTGGTAATAAAGAAAAAGAAACGTAGCTATAGTTTTAACCGAGTGAATTGCATACTTAAGAGTAACCTGTACGTGTCTCGCGTGTATGCCGGCCGGCGCGGCGCGCTGACCGCTCGCATATACGTTAACGTACGCATATCAATTTATTACAATTGTATCGATATGTGAGTAAACATATGAACCTCTGTCTTCCAAGCGCATATTAAAGAAAAAGAACAAAAACGTTGAAACTTCGTGTGTAAATATATAAATACATGCGTAACAATACATAACATTAAACAGTGCGTGCATACAGTACACGCGTGCATATACGTATTATATGTATAATTAAACGAGCATCGCGTATCGTGTTTCTGTGTGACGAAGTCAACGTTTGTTAGGATCGCCGGTGCTGCTCCGACACGTCTGCGTCGGCAGAACGGAGGAATGTCTTTTCCTTTTCGCGCGATTCGAAGAATTTCAGAACGAGAAAACGAGAGAGAAAAAGAGAGAGAGAGAGCGAGAGAGAGAGTGTGTATGAGAGAGAGAGAGAGAGAGATAGATAGATAGATAGATAGACGCGAGACGTTTCGACGTTTGAACTTTTTATGCTACGAGATCGTTACTTACAGGTGCTCCGATCTTACCACGGAGATGGTCTACATGTAATTACGAAGATGTATTTTTGTGCTAAAGCCAATCTTATTATACATAAATATTATCAACGGTTAGGGGATAGACGATCGAGGGCCGCGATCGTTAGACGTACCGGATGAAACGTAATCGAGAGACGACGTTGACGATGCCGTGGCCTGGTAAAGCAAGAGACGCGCACTTGTCACTCGGCAATTTCGGTTTTCGGAACGACCACCAATCGTGTGCCCAGTCACCAGAGTGAGAGAGAGTGAGAGAGAGCGCGACGGATTACGAATCATATCGCTTGTCCTATTTCTGCAATGTTAAGTCTCGTAATAGTGTTATTGTAACGCGTCGCGTGGTGCGAGAAACAGCACGGAAGAACGATCGCGTATTTAAGGGACACGGCCACGGGGTGGTGCGTAACGCGCGTCTATTAAGATTGTAGCATATCGATAAAATAAAGGCTGTTATACAAGTTTCCTCATTGACGCAACCGCCATTTCCCGAGCAGAAACGCGAGGACTAGCTCTCTACCTAGTCTCTCGATATATCTATCAGATTATTTCTGTGGTTGCAAGGAAACACGCCGCATGTCACAATTTCGAAAAATTCGAGTTTACGCATTTGAGCTTTGCGCTATAGGATTTATGTATTTACCAGAAAAAAAGTCTCGAAAATTAATGCAATTTGATAAAACTTTAAACGGCAATATCTCGAAAATGAACGTATGTGAGATGCGGCGTTCTTCCTGAAAACCACCAGATTTATAGTCGTACCGAGTCGTTCCTTAGCCATGATCTACTTTATTACAGTTTTGTAGATGCTCGACAACTTACTAAGATTAGGGCACTTGATGGAATCTCTTTTATTTATTTTCATCTGGAATTTCGAGGGTTGTTCTCAACGGGGATAATTTTTTTCTTCATCTAGGAACCATCCGATTTCACACGAAAATCGGCTTGGGTGGCGCTCGAGTATCCTCTTTTGTAAGTTGCCTGTGCAGGACGCGTGTAGGAAATTTTGGAATTTCACGTTTAGGCGAGCAGGGTGCGTGATTCCGCGATTATCGGCGCGGTAGCTGGTCGCGTAAGATCCGAGATTACGAGACGTAATCCTCGGTTCGAAGCGATTTTCTCGACTGGTCGCGCTACCCACAGTTAGAGGGTCGAGCGTGTCTCGGGGACAATGCGATCGGCCTGTTCGAACTATTGTCGCCGAGACGTTTCAATAGGCATTGCGACAATGAACTGTTGACAACCGTGCTAGGCGTTGCGTAAAGGGCGATGGTGGTTCCCTTTTAGTTAGGTTCCCTTCGACGGGTATAAGCCTGCTTGACTGTACATTTCACGCCCTTTTCCACCGACACTGCGCTAGCACGCCATGGAATTATTATGTCGCGTGACCACCCTTCTCCTACGTCGCGAAACACACATCTGCCGTTGTAAACATTAACGAGTTCATTGCCGGGTCCACGACCATTAACGATCGACCGAATCGAGACTTTAGATCTCGAAGCGATCGCGGTAGGAATCAAATGATATTTGATCGCTAGATCCTCGAGAAATTGTCAACATTTGAACTATGTAGGATAATTTCGGTAAAAAACATAGTACAGTCATTTCGGACTCACTTTACAGCTGAAAGCCTCTGCTTCCTCAGTTTATCATTCAGTTTTTTCGAAGATATTTGTGCATGATGTTGCAGGTGAAAAACCGAGAACACGTTGTTTTGCTCGGCAGGTTTAAGGCGGGATGCGCCTTCTCGTGTCTCGAAAATGCAAACATGGGGTTTCTCAGTAGTCAAAAGCGCTAGGTAAAAGATCGATCTAGGCCGCAATCGCCCTGAAATTCCTATTTTTACGTTTACGAGGCGTAATTTGCATTATCCGTAGTATGTAGCTGTCGCAGCTTTATGATTCCGAATAATGCAAATTACGCTGCCGAATAAAAATAGGATTTTTTAGAGCAATCGCGGCCTGGATTGATTTTTTATCTAGCACTTTTGAATACTGAAAAACCTCATCTCTGCATTATCGAGAAACGAGAAGGCGCATCCCGCATGCTTGCAAACCTGGAAACGAGAGTCTACCCCCTTAATCGTCATTCCCCAAGGAGCTCCGGAGAATCATGTACCGGTGCGTCGATCTCCCGCGGATTTTCGAAGATCGTAGTCTCGGTGCCATACCTTCGACCAGCCATGATAACGACCACGCGAACACGTTGTCTCTGTGGCAAACGACGTCGAGCGATGACGATCGGGAGATACGGGTCATCACCGTGGAAGGGGTGGTTCGCCAGGAGTATAATTGAGCGTAATTGGTTGCGTTTGATGACAGATGTAATCCCGGCGGAAGCTGGAGAGCCTAGGGAAGGGCCAGGGCAGAAACAGGAAGGGTGGTTCATGGGGGAGGGGGTTATAGGGGAGGAGGGCAGCCAGGGATTGTGGATGGGGGACGAGGCCGGGGGATGGGGACGGGGTGGTCTATAATTTATAAACTAGGGGCTGTTTTCGGGTAATTGCAGATAACGATGGGGCGGTCCGGATAACAAGCCGACATGGGAGTCACTGGACACCGTGCCACTCCACCATCCACCGGTAACACCATAACCTTCGTTATATACGACTATTCTCTGTATCGCTTGCATCGTTCGCGCCGCGCCGGCCAACGATAAGTTATGGAGCGCGTGACATCGCTGCCGGGGACCGACCGACTAATAAATCGCGGTCTCTAATCTCGCGTAACGATTCCGTGGACCCGGGACTCCTCCAAGGTACAACAACGATTTGCAATCGGTTCCGAAGAAGGAGCGAGATTAATCGATCGGGAGCCTGCCGATGAAAACGCGTCTCACCTCGGAAATTACGCTTCCGATAGGCTTCGTTCTCCTCTTCGACCCTCGCGTGCTTCCCTTTTTCGTTTTAGATACTGACACATTTTTATTCTCAACACTTTACGCTACCGGAAGACAATCAGTACCGATCAATTTGAAGTGGTTATACTGCACCAAAAGGAAGCTTAGAAATCTTTTACAATATAAATGTATGTAATCTGTAAGAGACCTCTCAGATGACGTTACTGGAGGTGACTTGTTGGTTCTCAATTGAAATTGCTGTTGAAAAATCCATTAGAAAGTCTTTATTAGAATATTAGAAGCCTATTAACCCTTTGCGCTCGAAGCTATTGTACCAAACCCAACACGATTTACTTCCTCGTACGCATACGAAGTTGAGCTTGTTGTTCCTATTTGCAACACTGAAATTGTATACCAGGATTTCTTCGATACAAGAAAGTAATGTAAACGTTGTCTTAAATCATTCAGCCCTTCCGATCATCAGACTTCTAATCTCGCATATACAGCGATTGGATTCTATGGACCAAGGTTTACCGGGAGGTATAACGCGGATTTGCAAGAGCAAGTTTAATCGATCGGGAAACTGCCGGTGAAAAGACGTCCGTGTGCATCTCCAGGCGCGAAATGCGGTTTTAATGGTCGAATAGGCTTCGTGTTTCCTCTTTAAAGCGTGCTTCGCACCTTGTGCACCGGTGAGGCGCGCGCAACATCGTTCTCTCTCTCTCCGGGAATCCATTTAGTCCCGACAAAAGATAGCCCGGCGCGGCGGCTACCTGGATTTTGCACCTTCCTCCTCCGGGTTCGTGGGCGACGAACCGCAGCTTTTATTTTGACAACCTCTTGATTCTCAGGAGCGTCAGCGGTCGAGTGTGAATGGTTGGCCGCGCAGCGCGTGGGAGTTTTGCGTAAACGCGCCCGGTCAAAGAATAACAGAGATCCGTTCTATTTGCGGCCGGTTGTAGAATAGGTCGATGGAGAGTTATTACCGACCTCCATTGTTTCCTTTCAAACTTTTATGACTTTTATCACGGATGAAAGTGATGACGACATTTAACCCACTCGCTCGCGCTCGACCATTCTTCCGAGTCGCGGAACTTGCTGAAAAAGGCCAAGTGACCTTTAGATCTTTACAGTTTTTAAGTAAAATTCTATTAATAATATCTGTGGTTGTCTGAAATAGCTATATGCGCAGCTTTGTGCTTCCGAATAATGCAAATTATTCCTCGTAAACGCAAGAATAGGGCTTTTGAGGGTGATCGCGGCCTAAATTGATCTTTTATCTAGCGGTTTTCACTACTGAAAAACCTCATCTTTGCATTATGGAGAAGTAAGAAGGCGCATCCCAGATCCTTGCAATTTTGGAAAAGCGAGTCTACTCCTTTAAGTATTGCACAAATCGACGCGATAACTCCAAGTTTAAAGCAGGACACATAAGAAGAGGCTAGCAAGACAAACGCGCAAGAGGGTTGATCTATTGCAAACAACTTGTTCAAGCACGTCCCGCGTTCTAATCTGCCCTGCACGTGGATCCTTCGCGCAGCCGCTTCCTGGAGCCGTTATAAATACAATTCCAGGAGGTGTAACGCGATAAATGCTCGATTCCCACAGCGTAAGTAGTCTGGCTACTTGGTCGTGATAAGCCGACAAAGGTGCGGCACGGCCTTGGGTTGTCTCTGCATGGTCAGCAAGAAAGTATCGTCGCGTAACAGCTTTGCGTTCCCGTCCCGGATACGTCATTTCTCCTCCTGCTTCTATTCCGTCTGTCCGTCTACCGATCGCCAAAAAGTGAGCTTCGATCGATTTTCTCCTAGATCAAAGAAAATCGTTTCTCGAGTAAATTCGTCGAGTTAAAGGGGTAGACTCGTTTTTCCAAGATTGCAAGGCTGCGGGCATTCAGCATGTAGCTGTCGCAGCTTTATGAAAATAGAATAATGCAAATTACGCCTCGTAAACGTAAAAATAGGACTTTTGAGGGCGATCGCAGCCTAGATTGATCTTTTATCTAGCGCTTTTGACTACTGAAAAGCCCCATCTTTGCATTACCTAGAAATGAGCAGGCGCATGCTGCCGAATAATGCAAATTGCGCCTCGTAAACGTAAAAATAGGACTTTTGAGGGCGATCGCAGCCTAGATTGATCTTTTATCTAGCGCTTTTGACTACTGAAAAGCCCCATCTTTGCATTACCTAGAAATGAGAAGGCGCATCCAATACTCTTGCAATCCTGCTACCCCCTTAACTGCGATGAAACAAAATATCGATTAATATCGGACTATTGAAATATTTTTCTGTATTGTCGCCGCCAATGGGCAAACTATTGACAGTATCGTTGATCGCGTGGATTTCATTTGGAAGGACTCGCGAAAGTAATGCGGCGCGACGAACGGAGGGGGCGCGTCTAATTAAATAAATCTCGGTTGCGGTGCGGGCAAATTATATCGTTCGGAAAGTGTGTGTTCTACGGGGACGGACGATAGTCGCAGAGGGAGAGGGCATTTTCGAGGGTTGATTACGCGACGAGCCGGGGCGTCGCGACGCCTACTAGAAACGTTCTCGTATCCAGGCTTGCTATTGGGGTGCTCGTGGCTCCGGCGGACACAATGATGTAATTCAACACCTGCGAAACTTCCCCCCTCGTTTCGCATTTTTTACCCCGTACCACCGCGTCGATACAAGAATTATCATCGAATTACTGCGGAATCCACCTCCCTCGCAGCATTCAGCGAAACTCGAGAGGATTTTTCGAGCGACTAGAACGAAGATGTTCCCGTCGATTACTCGGTGAGAATTAATCGATTTTCCGAGAGGTCTCTGCACCTTTTCGAATTGTCTAGGGCCGAGCACGAATTTGTTGGCAAGAAAGTAATTTCAATATCTTTTAAGGTGAAATGAAACCGAATTTCTTTATTCAAACGATGAACATTAAACAATAAAATATTTTCTTATTTATTCTTTTTTGCAGAAGATCATCGAACAAAAGGGAAAATATGTTATTCGTTAAAGTTCATTGCTTGAGTAAAAAAATTGGGCTCTCTATTTCACCTCAAAATACCGAAATTACTTTCATGCCAACCCAATATATTGCAATTATTGAATTTATAAAGACGCTAGCACTGGAAATAATTGTACACGTTCCTTTGCACCTAACCATGCGTTATAATAATTGCACAGAATTCAAATAAATACATTTTTTGCGTAATTTTGATAAGGCAACGAGCCTTGTGCGAGTTTAACGCATTTTGGTTTCGTGTGCGGGTTTTGGGTCTCGATGTAAACGCGTGTAGACGATGAAAACATGTGTCTGTGGTGTTACAAATGAAGCATTTGAAATATTTTTCTAGAAATTGCTGCCAACGTCGAGAAAAGCGAAGCGGGTAGGAAAACGTGCGATAGAAAGGGAGCCACGGTGAAGAGAGACAGGAGCGTGTCGTGAATGGGGGAAGTTCATAATAATGTCGAGGGGGCAACAGGGTACTCTATGCTCAGATGCTCTTTTCAAGAGTGAGAACCCTCCTCGACACGCATTCAAGTGTCCCCGCTTTGTAATACCTCTTAATACCGCTCGCTGTCGTCGTTATTAAGGATCCGGAACATATTGTCGACATAACAGTGGCAATGCGCCTCTATGCCTCTATGGCATGGCGTCAAGCCTTTATTCTTCGGTCCCGGATGCGCGGACGCGTTTTCCGCGACGGGAAACGGAACGGGAAATCTCACGAGCCTTCCCGAATGGAAACCACGACTATCCAATATTCGGAGACACCGCATGATGTCGTATAAAAAGTTATTGCACACGTCCGGAATTAACAATTTCTTTTACTATGGAGAAACAGAAACGTAATGTTTGTTTGCTAAATAACCACACTTTCTCCAGATTGTGTTTATTCAATTTTTGCAGTGATCTCCCAAGAAATTCGCAAGACATCACGCAATTATAAATTGGTTTTTCGCGCGCGAGTTTAGGAGTCGCGAATCACGATGGAATTTCGTAATAAAAATAAAAATCGTCTGCTCCACTTACGGCATGGAGCAGGACTTCGATAAAAGTCTAAGTCAGCTTTGAGTAGTTGAATCGAATGTATGTATTGTGTTGTACTGAAATTTTTCTGATATTTCCGCTGCTTCGTATTCCACCTATCAATTGATATGATAAACGCGTCCGATGCGCGGGTCAATTTTTACCCGGAGTGTGAAAATCGTGATTCGGCTACTCAGTTTCTGGCAAATTAATGAAACGAGCCTGCGTCTGCGAGAAGTAATACCTTGAAAAATACGTTTTAAACAATAGGTACTAGAACAGTGAGTGGTCCTATTATCAATAATACGAGTTACAAAAACGGTCGGCTGACCAAGGGTTAAGGGTGAATCTGAAATTGAAAACCTGTAAAATGAGAGGTGTGACGCTGTTGCGTGCCACTTGCCGCGAAATTGCGAATATGTACATACATATGTACATGTATTCGCAGATAGTTTGCATTCGAGCAGCGCGTTTCGAACGCGAAAACGAGTGTGAGAACGAGTTCGTAGGGCCTGCGTCGTTTATGCGAGCAAGCAGGAGTCGTACTTTACCTGCAGATAAATAATGCGAGGTCAGCGAAAGACGACTACTCTGTCCAGAGACCCGCGTCCGCCTTTTTTCCCACAAAACTCACCTGACACGGCACCGCGCAGATAACGGGACGCCCGAATGTGCCAAGTGGCACTATATTAGAAACGCGAACGGATTCTCCCGGTCAGGCGACACCGGCTATCGTTGAATCGATACTATCATTACTATTATGTCGCCTTTGTTATGCAACAATTCAATGTAAACACCGCGTGTACTTAGAATATCGAGCAGGACGAGGCCGGAACCCGGGGCTGTCTCGAAGCAAACCAAAAAATCAACCCCTGCTCACGAGAAACAGAAAGTTTTGTAAATAAAAATACTCTGCATTTTTACATCGAAAACAACGTAACAGTATCCTTAGATTTTTATATTTTTCACTGTTTTATATTTCACGCAGTTAATTTCTTCACGAATGCATAAAAATCCGCAGTCTATCGATAACAGACAAATTATATTTCATTCGACTCGTTCTCGAGATTATGGATGTAGGCTACTCATATAATTACGATCGAACTTCATGTATAGGTAAGTTTGTTTGATCGTTTAATTTTATTTCGATTGCAAAGAAGCAATTAACGAGCTCTACATTTAGGTAAATTTAGAACACGTCTTTTCCTTCACACAATTCGTACAAACAATTATTAAAAATTGGGTTCGAGGAAAATGTGGAAGACTGCAGGGAAGAGCAAGGACCGGAAGCACCAGTTTCGATGTTTTCGCCGCGCAAACAAATAGAAAAACCCCGAAAAATGCGTGTCAACTATTTTCGTCCGGCCCTCGGACGTGGTTCTCGGATTGCGTCCGATCGCGCCTGCCGTTCCCGTCCGGATGGAAACCGAAGTGGTTTCGGACGTGTTCACCGCCAAATTGTGTTTTCGATGTGCATCGGTTCGCAGATAATTAGCCATCGCAGTAAATCACTGTCGCGGGCCTTGTTTCGGTCGGAACATTTCTTCCGGATGTTTTACGGCGAGATTTTCCCGGGAAATAAGAAGTCGAGCGTGACGACCGCCGGAGAATCCTTCTGGAACCCTTTCCGATACATCTCGGAACATTCGGGGACACTTGGGGACACTTGGGGACACTTGGGGACACTTGGGACTAGTCGCAGCGGTCTGAAACGCGTGCAACGCGCGTTGCACCGGGGATGATGACAGTCCGCGTTCCGACTACCCTCAAATCACCGAGCGCGCCTAACTAACCGTGTAATCGACCATTCCAACCTATTACGACCGTAATGTCCTACGCGCTGCACTTCCCTCCTAAACTACAGGCGGCCCCCGGCTATTGTTGTCGCGCAATAATAACAATAATTAGCGCAGCTTTTCGTCTCCCGGCGATCGCGCCCTGAAATCAGAATTTTTCTAAACCGAGCCACGCTCTGCGAGCATGATCTCGGCTGCGCTGCGGGACCCGACGGCTAATCTACGAGAGGACCCACAAAACCATAATTGCGCAAACCCGGGGTATCCTTTCTTGCGCAAATAGATTCCCTGTCGTCGTTATACAAGGCTTTTACAAGAGTTTCAGAAGAATCATTCTGACGATTAGACTGCGGATCTTTACGCAAACTGAAAATCCTCTAGGTCAAATGCTAAGAACGGAAGGTCCCTCCCTTATTTAATAACTAGACTGTGGATATTTCTGCAGAATAAAAAATGTTTGCATTGATTGCAGCACGCAAGAGCTAAATAAAAATTTGATTAAAATATTAGAAAGATAAGATACACTTAGAAATTGAAGATACACTCTTAAAGTATTCTCATACTCCTCTCGATGCTCGTGTCCTACAGATTCTCAAAAAAAAAATGTTTGCATTCGACGCTCGATTTTCCTACTAAAAAAAAATACCGAAGATACATAACTATTATCTGGCCAAACCCTTTACGATCGGATACAAGGACAGTTTCGCTCGATCACATCCTCGGAGTTAGGGGATGCTAGGAAGCAAAATGGTCCCGAGATGAGCCACGACGACGCGACGCGACGCGACGGGCGAGCAACGCCGAATCGTTGGCATAAAGTGGCCAGTGACACATAAAGAGCATATTTTCGAGCATTAGGAAGATCCTCCGGTGAAAGGGCAGCTACCTGTGTTCACGCCTGTTCGCGCCTTCCTCCCGAGAATCTCTCTCACCGATCTTTCCAGCGGCCCCCTTAATGGGGAAATAACCGACGGATTACGTCGCCTAATCCTCCCGCCAACGCGATCTCATTGTCGCGATTGGGATAGAGCGAATCTTACGTTTTGTCCTCCTGGATCCAGACCACTCTTGTGTCCACGACCTTGTTCCACTATGGCCCATTATCGTATGACGATCAGCAGTGACGCGCACGGTGCTCGAAAGTTGGAAAACTATGCCGCGCCCTTGCGTCACTTCTCCCTCGCGACGAAACCGAGGAAAGTGGAAAGGACTTTTTGTGTGTTTTGTCCTCTCTGCGTCTTCCATGTCCGTTTTACTCTATCGTGGGCGGTACTGTTCTAGCAGTTTCTTATCAAATAAGATCGCAGCGAACGACGCCATCGAGAAACTGTTGTTGCGTTAATTTTGCGGCGGGAAGGCGGAGGAAACTTTCCGAAACTATAGCAAAGCTAGGGTTGCGTGGATTTTCAGTAGTGCCGCGACGAAACGGGGGGAACGGAAAAATTACGGCGGGGATCCCGGTCACCTGCATTCAGCAAGAATGTCAGCCTTCTAAAAATAAACCGAACCGATTGTCAACGGAGTCTAGTTGTCGGTTGTATGCGTTACGCGGGCACAAAGATAGTGGCTATCTCGGCGGGCCGGTGTCCGGTGACGGCCACCAACACGACCGGCAATCGTTTCGACCCCCGCGAGACGAACCCGGTCGCTTTTATTGTTCGCCGGTATGAATTTTATAGATATATGTGCATACATAAGCGCGTACACATGTACCTAGACGGACGAGCCGTATCGACACCGTTTACACCGAAATACGAGAACCACCTGCGCGCGTTCGTCGACGATACCCGTCGACGTATGCATCGGTTCGAGCGGAACCGCCACTTCCTCCGAATCGAAAATAAAATTGTTCGCTACGAGGAGGGAAAAAGGGTGGGGGGAAAAATCGCTTTATACTCGCGATAGCCATCGATTTTTGGGCAAATCTGCTTCGAGTGCGGCTCAGTTCTCTCCTCCTCGATGCTCCACTCTGGCAAAAGAGAGAGAGAGAGAGAGATTTGCTCTGCGAAACTATATGCAGATGCAGGATTGTCCGGTGAAACATGTTCTCTAGTTTACACGCAACTCTTGTTAATCTTGTATTAATCGATAGACTGGGGATTTTTATGCAAAGTATGAAAATTGTCTGCATCGATTGCCAGAAACAGTAGCCATGTAGAAGATTGTTTCATTATTTGATGATCTATTAAATTCTTTTAATCCTTCTACAAAAGCAACGCTTTTCTATATTGGTCTACGTTATTCTAATATTGATGTATACGTTATACGATTCATCGTATTTTTTTAAATCACAGTCGAAGGTTATTTTAAAGCATTTAAGGGGCGCAATTTCACCGCACGACCCTGAATGGCAAGACTTACGGAGATCTAAGTAAGTGTTAATATTCCACGCATTTGCATAAGCGTGCGAGCGTTTCACCGTGCGGGGATCATCGGGAAACGAGGGAACAAGCTGGGAGACAGGGTCGCGAAACGCGGCGGACACGAGTACGCAAACAAAGAGGCGCGAAAATATTTTCCGCTCGGAATCGACTGGTCCGTATACCTGAGTAAAGGTGTATTCCCGTTTGGGGACGCATTAGGTGCAAGGGCGAAGGCGGGCAAGGATGCGAATTCTCGCGAGGTGGGGAAACGAGGGAACACACGGAGCAAAGCGGAATGGAGCGTGACAGAACGGAGCGTAGAGCACCAGCTTCGACATCGACATCGACATCGGCACCCGCGCCGGCACCAGCATCGTATTTCGCTGTACTGCGTTTAATTGCATTCCAAAATGGCTCTGTGCAAAATCGACCCGACGATATACTCTCCCGTTCGTCCTCGTTCAGCCTCTTGAAGTTCACCGACAAACGGTCTGGCATCTTCACCGGCGTAAATTCAGATAAATTAAACCGGACTCGGACTCTCTCTCTCTATCTCTCTTTCTCTCTGGCTCCCGTTAGATTTCAACGGCAGCCCGACACGACAAGCCCAGGCTACGTTCCCTCTCGCATTCGCTTTCGTATAGTAGTCCTGTCGTCCAACGTTTCAAGTATCTGCCCCGTGTTTCACCTAAACCGTCCCGGACAAAGAGCACAGAGTCGAGAGCACACAGAGTTTATAATGACGCGTTTGCCACACCGACAAACGCCGCACAAAGCTGTACACACCTCCCCATCCACCCACCCCCTCAAACGGGGTTTAAAAACGGAAAGCCAATTGCCGGATAGGACACTGGAGACTGACTTGCCACGCAATCCGTGATCTGCGTTATTTCTCGTTTGTAACGCGTCTACGTCGTAACGCTGCTGTTCGTTTAATTAAAATTAACACGGCATCATTGAAAACATTCCTTGTTGCACTCTCCGTTCGACCACCTTCAGGGTTCGAAAACATAATCGTCAATTGTTGGGAGAGACACTGGAGAATAACGTCGTAAATGGTCATGGCTAGACTGTGGATTTGTTGCATTAAAAACAACACGACATTCTGAAATTTTTCTAATCTGCTATTGTTTTATATTTCACCCAGCCAATTTCTTCATAAATGCATAAAGATGAAAAGAAATTAATATTGTCATCGCATCCTGGAAACATTCTACGTTTCTCCGACAAACGTTGCGATCCACCCCTTTCGCGGTTTGAAAAGGTAAAGTAAACTGTCTTGCTGGCTGATTATCGCGTAGCAGCGATAGTTTTTAACCCTTGTGTAGTCAACCGGGTACCCATCTACTGTATCTCTTTCAACAATTTGTAAATGTTCCTCTAAAAAATATTACAAAATTTCTCTGAATGTCCATTCTTTACTCGTTAATATATTGATTTATAGTCTCACAATGAGAATTTGTGCAAACATGTTGAATACAGAAAGGTTTTAAATAATCTATACATTTTGGTTGACTACGCAAGGGTTAGATGATTGTTTTAACATTCGACAGAGTTAAAATATCCGAAGCAAAACAAGATTTAGGAACATTAGCTTCGGGATCCATAAATGTCGCGCGACCTAGAACAATTTTTAAACGGTATTACTCTAGGTAGAAATATTTCGTAGCGAACGAATCAGCACTGCAGAATAATTTAAACCTCCCGGAAAGATTCAAAGGAAACAAGTCCGAGCAGCAGCGAGTGGAATCCGCGCGAGACGAGGGTGAGCGATTTTAACGAGTATTAATCTCGCCGGTAATCCTCTAAGGACGCGACGAGAGCGTGGGAGGACGCGGGGGTTGTCTCGTAGAGGAACACAGCTCGAGAAGAAGAAGAGAAAGAAGAAGAAGAGAAAAGTGGTGGACTCGGCAGTCCGAGGATCGTTTTGATAAGAAAGCGCATTCCTGTCTTGCGCGAGGGTGGAAACGGGCAAGGGGTGCGGGGGTGTAGTATAAAGGAGGAAGAGGAGGGGAACGGGGTGGGAGCGCGAGGGGGAACAGGGGGAGAGACAGAGAGGAAGCGAGGAAAATGGCGGCTCGGAGGAAATCCGACACCAAATCGAAGGAGACGCCATCGCAAAGCGTGGCGCCGCCCCTCTATCATCGGCTCTTGCCTCTGCCGGCGGTGTCATAGTGCCGATGCCTAGAACCATAGAAAATCCCCGCGAATTTCAACCGATTTGCAATTTATCTTGTCAGCCTTCTTCCGGTGGACTCCTCTTCCGCAGTGGAGACCGGAAGGACGCTAGGCGCTTTCGATCCAAACGATCCGTTCGGCTGTCGCGATCTCTCTTCCGTCAGACAAATCGCTGAAAAGCTGACGAATCTCTCTCTTCTAGGCCTTGGCTAACGATTTCGGTTGTCGTCGATTTTTTTACGAATTTATGTGACACTCTGCAACCTAATTTTAGTCGAGTATGAACAAAATAGGGTGACTTGTCAGATAAACAGCTGATAACCTAGCCAATTTGCCTCTTCTAAGCCGTAATTAACAATTACAGTTGCTAAACTTTGCTGTAGCATTTTAAAATACGAAACAAATCAAATAAACATCGATCTGTTATTATTGATAACTTTCAATATTATTGAAAGTTATGTTTGATATTGGCAATATGGCGTCCTCAATGATCTGTGCTTAAAGGGTTAAAAGATTATCTTAACAGATCTCGTTAGAACTGATCATCCTAGGTTTCAAGTAGATGATAATGTAAGCGCGGAATGACTTTTAGACGGACATCTGGCGTTTGTCGCGATCGGAAAATTCTGATTTTCTTCGAGGAAATTCAGTTCGGGCGCATTCCTGAAGAAAATTCGTCGGTGTCGTGTATCGGGAAGACTCGTGACGAGTCTCGTCACGGTGGCACAAGCTTCGAGCGACATACGCGAGGCAATTAGTCGGAAAAGGCGGAGCTGCGGTAAAGGATTGGCAAGGCGTGGCAAACGCGAAGATTTCCGTGGCAGCCGAAAGACAACTTCGTTCGTCTGCCAGGACATCGGCTCCGATTGATCTACGCAACGCCGCGCCGCGCCAGGGTGGTCCACACTATTTTATTCATTCGTCGCGTCGCGTCGACCAGTTTCTTCGACTTCCTGCCTACGCGACGGACAAACTAAACCGTTCTAACGATTTTTATGATTAGTTAATTCTATTCTTCTGATTTTATGAAAACCAGGATGAGGAACAAGTTCAATTTATAAACTAGAAAATTTTCTTACGGTGAACAGAGAGCACAGATGCGGTTAATGTTTTTTACCATGCATGTTTTCTTGTATTTGAATATTTTTGTGATTAGTTAATTCTATTCTTCTGGTTTTATAAAAACCAGGATGAGGAACAAGTTCAATTTATAAACTAGAAAATTTTCTTACGGTGAACAGAGAGCACAGATGCGATTAATGTTTGTAATCACGCATGTTTTCTTTTATTTGAAAAATGTGTGCGCGCTATAAATGCATACAGATCCACAGTGATTGCGATTCACTGGAGCAGCCCTGTTCATTAGAAATTGATGATGAAATTTCATTAGAAATTCATTGGTCGTTTGTCCCATTCTAATGTCCGATTTTCGATGCAACTTATAACCACGGAATATTGTTGCGTTCTGGAAGAACGTAAGATCTTAATAATGGTGCAGTCTGCTTACAGAAATAGCACATTAAACAACGATTTAGTCGAAGCACGAGTTACCTAAGTTTAGATTCGAAGAATTAGTCCGGAGAGGAAGGTTTCGGTTCCTGACGAAAGGAGAAGGAATCAACGCGAACGAGTCTCGAGATAACGAACGCTGAACAAAGCGGGGAATTGTTGCCGGTTGTTATGAAATTAGTCGAACGCGAGGCGTGATAGCACAGCTTAGAATCACAACACGGTGTACGGTAACGTTGACGAGTTTCGTTTCCGGTGTACGTGTTCGCCGACTCCTGTATATTCTCGGGCGACGGCGACAACTAGAATCCTGAATTCGCGAGACCACACGCATCTGGACGATAGTGCTCAATTAAAAAGATATACATACATACAGTCTGTTTCGTACTCGCTGTGTCTGTGTTATCTTCGAAGAAACTCTTCGAGTGAGATGACGAGATAAACATCTAAGAGATCCCCTAATACGCTTTCGAAGAGATCTGTTAGTATAATTAAAACCTTCGAGAGCGAAACAGTTTTGTTTATGTAAAGAAACCTTTCCTCTCATCGAAACACGTCGGGAAACGTCTGACGTGGGCTCGTGAAAATATCAATCACGATTCAATGATTGGCCATCGCAGTCACACATGAAGCAAAAGCTTAGAGGAAAATATACTCGCAGCGTGAAAAGTCTAACGTTACCAAATAAGAAAGGTATGGAGGTCACTGCCAGTATCATATGCTGAAAATTTGGCAGGATTGCCAAAACGTTGTGAAGCAATAATCGCAAACGCAGGAGATTGGACCCACCATTAAGTAAGAGCGTAATAGTACTTTAAATATACTTTCTAATTATCTATAAATCTTCTACGCAAAGTTGGTTTCTTCGTAGATCTCGAGAGTACGTTCTTGTTCATCGACGAGGAAAACTGGAATACTTGACCTGTAGGAAAGTCCCTGTCTACGAGATGAACATTTCCGAAGACAGAAATTTCAAATAGTGAAAAGATTAAAAGAATTTCAGGATATTGATGTTTCGTGTTCAATCTATTACGATCACTGAAGAAGGAAAGAACATTTCATTTGGACGCTGTTTCTTGCAACTGAAAATTTTTATTTTACGTGAGGACCCTTATATCTATCCTCTAATTATAATCGAGAGGCAGCAGGATCGCTAGAAAGAGAAAGAGAGAGGAAGGTCTGTGCTAAAATCCTCGAATGACCGCAGCAAAGTATCGGAAAAAAGCTGCGCGAGAATATCGGCGGTGATATTCTCGGATGCTAATCGAGAGACAGCAGATCGCGCTATAGTAGGGGGTACGCAATCGTCTATCGAACTCGTCGAGGACGTCGCGTCGGCAGGTGAGGATCCACGGTGTTCCACTCGACGGTGGTCGCCGAATGGGGTGGCTTTTGTTGGGGGTAATGGGGGTAGCAGTTTGCGCCGCCCCCGGAGCCGACCAATGGGTCGAGCTGGCGCGCATCCGCTCGTCCAATGGGACGGAGGATCGCGCCGCTCCGCTCTCTGCTCCTCTCCTTGTCGAGAAAAAAAACCAGGCCGAAGGGAAGAGGAAGAGGAAGAGAGAACGCGGCAGAACGTCACCACCATCGGCGACCTAGCCGCTACCAACGAAACGGCAGCGACTCTCGCATCTGCATCGGCATATCGGTGCTAAAGCGATCGGCAGCGGGAGAGACGTCCAGTGTTACCACGAGCGCGTTGCCTTCGGGATCCGGCAGGTTGTCGACGATCTTCGTCTCGGAAAAATCTGTTTGGTCCATCGGTAGAATAGTCGGTGCTAGAGCAATCGGCAGCGGCAGAAACTCGGTGCTTCGGGATCTTCGACGTTTCTCGAAGATCGTTTCAAATAACCTGCTTGGAACATCAGTGCATTGGTACGAAAAGCGATCGGCAGCGAGAGAGGCATCGTAGTGCTACGAGCGATCTTCGTTTAAAGAAAACTCCTTGGATCATCGGTGTATCGGTGCTAAAACGATCGGTAGCGGCAGAGACTCGGTACTACGTGTACGTTGCTCTTCAGGATCTTTGACGTTTCCCGATGATCTTCGTCTGAAAAAATCTGCTTGGGTCATCTGTGTATCCAGTGGTGCGAAAAGCGATCGGCAACGGCAGAGACGTCGCAGTGCAAAGAGACCGTGTCGCTCTTCGGGATCTTTGGCGTTCCTCGAAGATCTTCGTTTCGAACAACCTGCTTGGATCATCGGTGTATCGGTGTTAAAGCGATCGGGATCTATGGCGTTTCTCGGCGATCTCTATCCAGAAAAATCTACTTGAATCATCGGTGGAATCGTCTGTGACTCTGGGACAAGCTTATCGGATACTCTCGTTGGATTCAGGATCAGCGTGGACCCCGTGCAGTGTGCGCCGGTGTGTCGGTGTGTGTTCCGTCAGTGCGAGAGACTGTGTGTCCGTTTTCGCGGACAGGGTCCTCGAGGAGGAGGCTCGTCGGCAGAGGACAGCTGCGAAGCTGGTGGACGTCCGGTAGCGCGCGGCGCGATAAGGATTCATGAATGGAAAGTCATGAATGAAACGCGGCCGATCAAACAACCGTCGGGTGGCGCCGATCGTTCGACCAGCGGATGCTTACTTTGGTCGCGGCTCGGTCATCCGGAATCGTAGACAACTACGCTGTACGTACGGTGTTCGCGAGAAAACGCGTGGCTCGTCGTCACAGTGCACGGATGCTCGCGATCGAATCGATATCGAATTGTTTGACAAATCGACAGGCGCAGCCGGATACCGCGGATCGGGACTTTTCGATTGTGCTTTTCGAAGGACTCGCTATGCGCGTGGACTGAGGAGCGACGAGGAATATTGAGAACATCAAGAATGTCCGACAGTTCGGATCAACTGTCACCGCCGAACAGCGACTGCAACAGCCAGATGGGAGCTGTGCATCGGAACCCGTCCGCCGGACAGTACAACACTACGTCGATGCAGGGATTATCCCTGGCGCATCATTCCCATCCGCAGAATCTGACGTCCGCGTCCAACGGGAGTCCCCAGTACCCTCAGGAGCTGGCCAGTTGCAACAACGCCAACGGGAACGGGAACGGTAACGCCGGGAATATCGCGGGACTCGCTTTGGGTACCTCGACCACCAACTTCACGCCCGACCAGATCTCCTGCATGTGCGAATCACTGTCGCAGAGGCGCGATATCGAGAAGCTCACCAGGTAAGTTCTACGAACTTCTGCCTCTTTCAAGGGCTGTTACGTATTCACAACAAAATTCTGTGTTTCTCCGGAAGAACGCCGCATTTCACATACTTTCACTTTCGAGATATTGCCGTTTAAAATTTTGATCGCTAATGAATCGCTTTCGAATTTGTTTTAATGACTTTTCCTTTTCCAATTCTGTGGTTGTAAGGAAAACCGCCGCATGTCACAATTTCTAATATACTAGCAGCCCCCGGCACGGCTTCGCCCGTGCTAAGAGCGAGAAGAATTTAGATTTTGATCTTAAAATAATTACAACAAATATGATGGCGAGTTACAACAAAGTGGATAGCGCGAAAATATTCCTCGTGCTTAAATACCTATGTATACCAATTTTCATAGCGATAGGTCCAACGGTATATTTTTTTTTCTTTTATTAATATCTTTATTGCTATTAAGAGTAACAACAAAAATATAAACGGCTTGAATCCAGTCGGATCCATTAGCCACATATACATGCGTAACTTATATCTATATCTAAGTGACAATTAAACTTACTTGCTATATGTTGCACTTTTTCCTATATATGTATATTTATCTTATACTTTAATATCATTTGCATCACAGTATTCCTTAAGTATTTTTAACAATCTAGTCTTTGGTTCGCTTAAAAAATAACTTACATCTACCTGGGATTTTATGTTAACTTTCCTCAATTTTTCAATAAAGTCTTGTCTACCCTTTTCGTATAGCGGACATTCCCATAATATATGGTTCACACTTTCTACAGGGCCTCCACAATCACATTCTGCGCTTTCTATTATACCTTTTCTAACTAATGATTCTTTAGTATTATAATGATTTGATCTTAATCTGCAAACTCTTACAATTACATCTCTTGGCATTCCTCTTTTGTAAAACCATGGTTTTTTTCTTGTTTCATAATATCTTTCATAATAAATTTTCAAAGGTATAGAAGTTGATGTATTGCAGCGCCATGTACAGCGGCGAGTTACAACAAATTGAATAGCGTAAAAACCTTCCCCATGAAGAAATACATATATGTGCCAAGTTTCATGTTGATCGGTCAAACAGATTCGAAGTCTATTAATCATATATATATATATACAAATACCCATTTTTATATATATGGTTTATATATATATTCAGTTTACGCGTTAATTGAGCTTTATAGTATAGGATTTACGTATTTGCCAGAAAAGAAGTTATTAAAACAAATTCGAAAGGCTCAGAAAATAATGCAATTTAACCAATGTCCTATGTCAAAGAATTAGTAATCGAATATCTCGGCAATATCTCGAAAATGAACGCATGCGACATGCCGCGTTTTTCCTTACAACCACAGAATTAGGCGACCAAGCTCAGCGAGTCTTCGAAAGTTGTCGAAAGTTTCTCTTTTCATGTTCCGAAACATCTTCAGCCGCAATTAGTCCCGATTTGAATAATTATTGTCAGATAAATCCTGAATCATATTATTCATCGCCATAAGAGTTCGAACAACCATTCGTTCTTTAAAAGTACCACCTATTTGTAATTGTTGTTTCTCTCTCAAACGCGATGACGTATATCAAAGTATACAAGAGCGTACATTCGTGTTTTGTCTATTGAAGGCGCCTCGATTGTTTTTCTCCGATCAAGTTAAACAAACATTTTCGATCGCTATCGCGTGTATTAGAATGCAGCGTAAATAAACACGGACCGTGATACGAATTAGTAGAATACGATTTGTTTGCGCATTATAGCGAGCCAAGTGTTCTTTCACGGAAAACTGTCCCATTCATTTTTCCAAATTACAACAGCTGTTGATTTTATTTAGATTTACGATACTGGGTTGTCGAGAAGCTTGCAATATCGTTCGGAGTTCTTCGACCGGAAACCTCGGATATTGTACACCAACGGAATAGTATTTCTGTCCAGAAAATGGTGGAACGCTTCTTTTTCAAGCAAAATCATATCGGTAATCTAGAGGGAACAGTGTAAAAGTACCATTCACAAATGAAATAAGTTGAGGAGAGAAAATTGTGACTTGTATTTATTTTGTAAAGCTATTTCTATTTGCGACTATCGTCAGTAAACCATTAATATCCAAGTTGATAGTTATCAGTGTTTGAACATTAAACATTCCGACCTGAAAATACGCAGATTTTACTTCCCCGTCGGACTACTTGAAAAGTCGCCCATATTTCGAGCACACTAAATGAACTCCGTACATTTGGAATTTTCTAATTTGAACGAGATGTATCGCTTTTATTCAGCTTCGTTTGATTCCGTAAACAAACATATCGTAGATATAATGTAGAGGTTCATCTAAGAAATGTTCAATAGGTTCGTCGATAAATCTAACAATAAATAATCTCCTCTACCGTTATTGTGCTATCTAAAAGTTTCGAGTTGATTTTCTTGAAAATGAAGAGTACCACCACCGGTTAACACTAATCGTACCGAGCACAAAATGCGACTGCTATACATTGTTTTATAAAAATGACACACTGAATTTATTTAAATTTCTTGCAGTTTTTAGAACAATATGTGCTTGAATGAAGAAACTCGTTTAATAATTTCTAATGGAATTATCCTTGCAACTTCAATGATTATAAAGTAAAAAATGTGACACCGGTCGTGGTACGGTTAGTGTTAAGGGGGTAGACTATTTTCTAGGATTGCAAGGATGCGGGTTTTCAGTAGTCAAAAGAGCTAGATAAAAGATCAATCTAGGTCGCGATCGCCCTCAAAAGTCCTATTTTTACGTTTACGAGGCGTGATTTGCATTATTTGGCAGCATTTCGCAGCTTTATGAAAATAGCTACATGCGCAGCTTTATGCTTCCGAATAATGCAAATTGTGCCTCGTAAACGTAAAAATAGGACTTTTGAGGGCGATTGCGGCCTAGATTGATCTTTTATCTAAATCTTTTGACTACTAAAAAACCCCATCTTTTGCATTTTGCCTTTAACTCCTGGAAACGAGAGTCTACCCAATTAAGAACCACTTGGCATAAATAGGATATGAAAATAGGAGAAGCTGTGATCGCTGTCAACTGAAATGCATGATTCCGATTAGGTTTCTCTGGTCGCTGCCACCGGGCGAGCTGTTACGGGGTGGCGAGAGCGTGCTGGTAGCGAGGGCGGCGGTGGCCTTCCATCGAGGTGCTTGCCACGAGCTGTACTCGATCCTGGAGAGCCATCCTTTTTCTCCCCGTCGACACCAAGAGCTCCAGGAGATGTGGTTCAAGTCGCATTATCGCGAGGCCGAGAAAATCCGCGGTCGTCCGCTCGGCGCCGTGGACAAATACCGATTGCGGAAGAAGTATCCGTTGCCGAAGACGATCTGGGACGGGGAGGAAACCGTCTACTGCTTCAAAGAACGCTCGAGAAACGCGCTGAAGCTGTTCTACAAGAGCAACAGGTACCCGAACAAGAACGAGAAGAAGAATCTCGCGGACAAGATCGGCCTGACGATGACCCAGGTGTCGAATTGGTTCAAGAATCGGCGACAGAGGGACCGGACCCCGCAAACGAGAACGTGAGTCGATTTTCCCGTTCTATTAGATCGTTGCATATGAAATGTCTGACTTTTAAAAGTAACTTTAAACAACCGCAACTATTTTTTATAGAAGATAGATACGATGAACGTGTAACAGTATTTCTTGATCAAAACGCATTGCAACATCCGCATTCTAAAATCAGACATTTCATATGCAACAACCTAATATCTTTCGCTCTTCAGAGCAACGCGTGCTCTTCGAACACTTGAGGAGATCTTAAGAGGCTTTCCGCGCGGGGGCAACACTTTTGCAAAATCCGCAGTGCGCTAACGAGTCTACAAGAAGTACCTCGAAAAATTAGTTTAAAAAATGTCTGAAACCATAAATCGGTGTTCTGCATGGTTGAATGTATCATTACAAAAATAGCTCGCCTTCGGCAGGGTTCAAACATTCCAGAACAGAAATCTACGCGGAACGGGGCTAGATTTTCGGAAGGTGACTTCTCTGTGGGGCGCAGGTGGAAACAGCAAGATTGCCATAATTTTCAGGGTTTCCGAGTAGTTTATGGGGACACGGGGCGTCCTTTATGGCGGACTCGGTGCATGGAGGGCACATGTGCCGACGGGGGGTCGTCGTCTCGACTTTTCCACCGAGCAACAAGTGTTCCGACATGTGTATTGGACCCGTGCGTCCTTTCTCGATAGGCACAGCGGGTACAGTGTGCACTTCAGAGGCGGTAAATCATTCTCGACGAGACTGTGTACAGGGTACCCGATCGTCCTTACCGGGTAGCAAGCGGGCCACGAAAATCGTCGACCCTCGAGCACCGCCTAGAACGAATCGAATTTCGCCCGTGCAGGTCACCGAGAACAACGATCGGGTTTTCCAGCAACGCTGTTTTCTCTCTCTCTATCTCTCTCGAACGCTTCTTTACCCGGAACGATTACCGAATCGAGAGACGAGACTAGAAGCAAACCAACCATCAGCTTATCGAATTCCTAACGCTATAGCTCACACACAATAATCGCGCAAGGTGTGCGTAAGACTAGAACTCGTTGGGCGTTCTGGTGATTAGTCCATCGATATTTGTAAACTATTTGATACCGTACCTGTTGTTTAATCGCTCGTCCATCGCTCTCTACCCGTCGCTAAAGCCGCGGTTACATTAAGCAACTTTGGGTTCGCCGGTTGTGTCAATCGATTCTCACAATTCAATAGTTATGACACTATCGTCTTGACATCTTGTTGCTCGATCGTGGCTAGTGCAGCGCGCAAAGAGATATTATATCATCATCAAAATTCAGAACTCCAGAAATCATAATTTCATTAATTATAAATAGACTGCGGATCTTTATGCGAAATAAAAAATGTTCGCATTGATCGCAGAACACAGGAGCCAAATGAAAATTGTATTCTTCTTCTAATTAACCTATTAAGCTGAAACGAATATCTTGATGTCCTTAAATATTTTTAACGTGTCCACTGTCTTAAATTGTACGTGCACATTTTTGTCATAAATGCATAAAATCCGCGGTCTAATTATAAAATAAGCAACCGGTTGTTTGATCGTGATAGGTTTGAGCGTGAAATATATTGTAAATCGCCAATCCTTCGAAGGTTAATTTCAACTTTATCTCCTCCGTCGCTATTTTTTTTTGTCAAATTACAATTTTTGGGGCGTTTTTTAGGACGCGCGTATTTGCAAATCTTCCTCGTGTACGTGCGCGTGTAGGAGAAGCGAGTTCGTCCGGGAAGAAAGACCGGGGAAGAGAAAGAGGAAAGAACGAAGCGTTGTTATGGCTACGACGAGCCTCGGTCACGGACCACCATGGACCTCGTCCGTTGACGCTACTCGCCGACTAAAACACTGACTGTTTAACCCCTAACTGGCTGAACGATGTGCTCGAATTTTCTTCTGTTCCAATCCACTGCGTATAAAAATCAAATTTAGAAAATTCACTCTGGACACGTACCATTAATCCTTCGCAGCGATCCTACAGAGAAAACGATCGTAAACGTTGAAGCTGTCGCAACAGTTCGAAATGTACAGTAATGCTGCGTTAGCTGATTAGCAGCGCATCGCGTGTTGAAAATGAACGAACGTAACCGACACTCGTATCTCCCCCGCGCCGAATGAAACAACCGGCGGCTATTTCAATAGCTCGCCAGATACGGCGACCGTAAACGGATCAACTAACACGACACTGCCGCAGTCATCTCGATCGCGAACGATTTTCCGACGAACGGAGGGTGGTTGTTCCAGGAGAATCGAGGCCTTGAAATCCCCAGCGGATATTCGCTGCTGCATAGAATGGCTACGAGAATGTTCCTTTTCGGAGGCGAACGAACCTAACGCTCGTACGTACCTACATCCTAACTTTCTCCCTGGCCCCTCCCGCTCGCCCTTAACGTCCACCCTCTGCAAAGGCTCTAGGAAAAGGAAACGCGACGCCCCATTACCGTTTTATGACGCAGCTTCGGTTACGTCTCCCGTTTCACCATTGAGCTGTTCGCACTACCAATAGTTTACTACATAAAGGCCATGACCGGCCCTCCGACGTATTCGCGATTTATCTCGAAGTCCTCTCCGCCTTTCTCGTTTCCTTTTGCTCCCTGTCTTCGTAATTTTTCTTCCTCCCGGCGCGGCACGCGGCCGCTGCAATTGTCCGTCGCTTCCCGATCGGTTCGCGAATCTACGAATCTTTCTAAACGACGCGACGCGACGAGACGAACGATGACAGTCTCTGAAACTCGAACTTATTGTTTCAAAGAACTCCTTCCCTCTACGAGTTCAAGATCAAAATCGTGTGAAACTCTTCCGAACGTTTTCTTTCACCCAGTCTCGGGAGATAAAAAATTCTATGGGATACATCCGGAAAATGAAGCAAAACAGTTAGGCCCGCTACACACATCCGCTTTTCTAACGTGCAGCGACCGTGCGGTACCGGAATTGCGGTCTGAGATACTATGGATTCAATTAGGCGCTGCACATTTGTTTGAACCGTAGTTGCCGCGCATAATAAAAACCGCATATGCGATCGTCAGTACATTATCGCATATCAGTCGATAATGCAAAGACGGGGTTTTTCAAAAGCGCTAAATAAAAGATCAATTTAGGCCGCAATCGCCCTCAAAAGTCCTATTTTTACGTTTACGATGCATAATCTGCATTAGTCGGAAGCATGTAGCTGTCGCAGCTTTATGAATGTAAAAAAATATATAAAAAAACTTTTTAAAAACCACGCTTATATTAAAGTGCACTAAAAAGGAGAAAATAATTTTTTTAGACATTAGCGACAATAAATAAAAGCGTGGATAAGAGCGCCCACAAAGATTGCGTCAATATAGTTTAGCGCTCCACGCTTTTATTTATTGTCGCTAATGTCTAAAAAAATTATTTTCTCCTTTTCAGTGCACTTTGATATAAGCGGTATATAAATGGTTTTCAAAAAGTCTTTTAATATATTTTTTGATTTTCTACTTTTTATTTTTTTAAATTTGTTTTTTAATATTGCATTGTCACCCAGTTCTGAGCTATGTTTAAAGTTTCAAGTCTCTAGCTCATCGGGAAGTGGTTTAAAATTCGATTTCAAGATTTGACGCATACAACATCGACAACGACAACAACTCGGCAAGCTAATATAAGCGTGGTAAAAAATAGGACTTTTCAGAGCGATTGCGGCCGATTGATCCTTCATCTAGCGTTTTTGACTAGTGAAAGACCCCATCTTTGCTCATCCCGCACTCCTGGAAAAACGAGTCTACCCTTTCAAATGACTGACTAACGGAACAATTACCGGATCTAACAGACGAAAAATTTTGCCGCTATTTAGTTCGCGACAGAACGCGAAACCGCGTGCGACCCCGAGCTCTCCGGAATCCAGACCTTGAGACGCGACCATAAAACCGAGCGTTCCGTGGTTACGAAAGAAGGTCGGAGGGAAGGTTCGGGAGAAGAAGTAGCATGAACGAGCCACGGTCATGGGCGGAGCTGGTTGCGCATGGACCACGCCGTGTGTATGTGTATGCTCGCGTACGCCTGAACGCGTGTAAAGATACAGTCGTAGCCGAGGGGACCGAGAGGAGAAAACAAAAAGAAAAAGGAGAAAGAGAGAGAAATAGGCGCGCGTGCAAACGACCGAGGCGTTTGTTTCCTTCGGGGACGGAACAATGTGTGAATATGATGGCATCTCTCTCTCTCTCTTTCCTCTCTCGTTCGTTGGGACCTTTTTCGACAGAAAAAAATTCTTGGAAGAAAGACGACGGGGCGGCCGCGTGCTCTCGCGAGCCCCTAATCGCTCGGTCGCTTGTAGGCCAAGGGTCATAGGATTTTTTTCGGATACCGGTAAAACAATGGTGAACCTCTCGCACATGTTTCCCATCAGGGGCCTTTTCTTGACTTTTCCAAGAGGGGTCAAATAGGATAGAGATTTACGAGCGGTCCCGGGCAATTTTTCTCGCAGACGCGTTCGCTTCTTGGACGTTCTCGGTTACGCGCGTTTGCACCCTCGTGCGCGACACGGTCGTTCGAATTATCGTACGTCGTTCCTCGTGTCCCTAGCAACCGTTTCCGAGTACCATTCGCATACCACTCGTTCGTACAGTTTTGAACGATCGGGCCTGTGAAATGCAACGCTCGGATTCCGGTTAACCATCCACCGGTGCACCTTCGTTGCACCTCCATCCAGAAGAGAGCTTGGGAGAGTTGATTTCAAGAGACACCTTATCGACAGGATTGCCTACGGCCTACGAAGAACCCTTGACGGGGTATTCTGGTTTTCGTGGCGATTTCTAAACATTTTTTTTCAGGGAACCTATCGAACCTTTTACGGTGGGATTTTACACACGTATTTATTGGTATTTCAAGTACACTTGTGATTTTTTTAATATACAAATAATCAAAATCAGGTTTTCTTTCAATCCCGTTATCATTATAGAGGAGTATACATCGATCTCGTTTGGGGCCTAGTGTTGTTGTAGCGTTAGGGTGTGAAACTTTTCTCGGAACTGAATTAACGATTGATCGTTAACGATCGTTGCAGGGACATGCTGCCGCTGAACTGCCAAGGCAACGGGAACAACGTGATCGGTAGCTCTACGAGCAACGGAGGAAGCATACAGTCGTTGCAAAGCATCGACCCGGGCAGTCCGAATCTGGCGATGTCACCGTTGTCGACGATGGGCATGTCGCCGGTGGGCATGAATTCGTGTAGCCCGATGGGTATGAGTCCTATGGGACACCATCATCACGGATACGCGACGCCCGTCACCCCATCCTCCGTGCACACGACGCATCCTCACAACGGCGGCCTCAGCCCCATGAACGACGTCAAGACGCTCTGCTATGGTCGAGGAGTTTACGAGACCGGTCAGTCGCACTTCTTCAATTGTTTTCTTTCCAATATTCATCTCCAACAATTATTTACCGGCGATTATTCCATTATTTTTAACCTTCTCTCTGTGTACTGCTATTCTAATGTTAACCGTGGACAGGAAACAATTGGATCCCATACATTTTTCAAACAAAATGAAAGAAAAAATTTGTCCGCATAAGTATTTGTGAAATTTTATTAATTTTTAAAAGATACGTTAAATACATTAAAAACTTGAAACATGTCACAGATAGCATTCCTAGAAGATTTTTGGAGATTTCCCATTCGTCAACTTTTTATATCCGCTTTTGTCAGCCAGGGTTGCATTGCACCCCATACACAGAGAAAAGGTTAAAGAAGTCTATGGCCCATGGCTGAGGTACACGCATTCTTTTGCAGCCTATTGGAAAGTACATTAAAAAACATTCGGTTACTTTGCAGTATCTAAAGTCAAAACGAAAAGGCCCAACATCTATTATATTGTCGCGCGGTTAAATGAAACAGAATGCTCGTTCATATCAAAGATAACGCAACCCTAAAATTTTCTTCGTGTTCTCTTTTGGTCGAGACTTCGCTCCCTCGCGAAGAGGAACCTTGGAACCCCTAATTTTCTTTCAGACCCCTAACTAGTTTACGTTGTTGCAGGCAAAGACGTCGAGCAGGGTACCGTCTACTACTCGAGTCACTCGAGTATGCACCACCAGTACTACCAGCAATCGCATCATCAGATGATGTCCACCTCTCACCACCACCACCACCAGCAAAGTATGCCAACCGGCTACGAGCTGATGCTGTCGCCGCCCCAACACTCGATGTGACTGACGGATTACGATTCCGATCGGAACCACCACGATGACTCGTCAGTGAATCGTCAGAACGACGATTTCGGACGCGTGCAAGCGTACGCCTGACTCGATGACTTCGATCATCGAAAGATCATGTTCCCCGCGGCTTAGGAAGTTACGTGCAAAAACTATTCAAGTTTTCCTGCGTCGACGCTAGCGCGACGACGACCCCTGCATGTCTCGAAAATTAAAGGACGCTTAACGAAGGTTCGAGAAAAATATAAATTCCTCGGAATCCTAAAGAGCTACGTGCAAATAGACAAATCCGTCGCTAACACGAGTGAAGTTAACGATGGTCAGAACCATTGCCAAAGAACATTTTACGTATATTCTGGCGAGTTACGTGCGGTTATAGAATGTTGTTCGGGATATTCCGTTGCAAATTCATCGCTACCACGACTGAAGTTAACGATAGTAGGCGAAACAATTGCTGGAGAACATTTCGCGTCTATTCTAGCGAGTTCCGTGCAAATACAGACTGTTGTTTGGGTTTTTCTGTTTCGAACCCATCGCTACCAGGATCGAAGTTAATGATGGTCGACGATTCAAAGAACATTTTACATATATTCTGGCGAGTTCCGTGGAAATAAAGACTGTTGTTCGGGTTGTTCTGTATCGAACCCATCGCTACCGCGATTCAAGTTAACGACGATCAGAACCATTGCTGGAGAACGTTTTCCATATATTCTCCCGGCGAATTACGTGCAAATGCAGACTGTTCGGATTGTCCGATTTTTAAGCAATTGCTACACCGAAGTCAAAGCACGCGAATCAAGTTTCGCGCCGTTAGATAAAGACATCGCTACAGTAAAGTCCCATTCTAAGTCCGGCGAAGGTGATCGTTTCAAGTCAGTTCGCCTACCCCTTCCACTGGGGAGCATAGGTTAGGCGAGGGGCCGAGAAGCTCGAGCTTCGCTGTCCTTTTCTACGTTCGGCGCGCTCGACAAAGCGACAAAAAAAATAGTGTCCCGATCTATGTCATAGCACGGAACTGAGAATTGTCTTAGATTGGGACTTTATTGTTATATCAGGTCAGTGCAAAAGTTCGTGTCCCATTCCGTGTTGTATTTGAACCCTTTGCACTCGAGTGGCGACTCGGAGAGAGAGAGAGAGCATTTGCATTGTTCAATTTCTATTCGATAAATTACTAAACATATTTAACCCTTAGCACTCGAGTGGCGTCTCAGAGAGTGACCACTAAAAATTGCTGTGCCAATTATTCAAAATATTGTTTACTTTATTAAATATGTTGGTACCTAATCAATTACTAAGCACTTATGTATTGTATGAGGTATTACATCAATTGCATATCCATAAAATGAAAAAAAGCATATAGAATTAAAATAGCTGCGAGTGCAAGGGTTAATATTTTAATAAATCGATATAAAGTTTTCTATCGATCAAATGAAGAAAATAAAATGAAAATGTTTCGGGTCGGAAGAAAAATTCGGTTTTCGAATTGGCATAGCTCCGAGTGCAAAGGGTGAACCCTCCGTGAACAACCAGCAGGTTGAATTTCTTTCTTTTCGTTGCACCGACCTAATATTTCGAATCTCGACTAAAGATTCGCGGCTATAATGGTCGCTAGAGCCTCCAATCGCCAATAAGGAGGCGAGCGTGTCCGTAAACGATTTGGGAGGAGCCTGCCGTGGCGTAAAACTGGTTTCGATCGGGTTTTGCGCGCAAACGTACCTCGCCATTCGGAAAGAGAGAGGCGCCAAAGATGGAAGTCCGACGTTGCGGTACCTCTTCAACCCCATTCAATGATTCCCGAAGATCTTCGACCGTGTCGGGAAGTCGTTCAAGTCTTCGGGTAATTTCCGTTTCGACCAAAGAGAACGCGATCGCTTTACGACAAGAGCCGAAACATCGGTGGACATTACATACATAAGATAAGACTTCGAAATGCGTTCGGTAAACGCCGCGGTTGGAACGAAACTCTCGTGCTCTCCTAAACTGTACATACAGAGAGTATAGAACAACCACGTTCGAATCCAACTGTGAAATATATTTTTGACTGTGGATTTGCCTGTCCGACTCCGAGCGATTCGATCTCGCGGTAACGTATCTCCTAAATAGAAACGAAGGATCTCTCCGCACCCACGACGCTGCTTTGACGACAATTAATTGTGAAATTACGACGACGAGCATTAGATATGTATAGAAATAAAACATGAATGCGTGAATTATATACACCTGCGGTCTTTATTTCCTTCTTCGATGTGCTAGGTGTTCGAACGTTCTGGAGGTTTGAGAAAAGAATAAAAAATAATGTCCTCATTACCAATTCTTCTATTATATTTAAGTAGGACAAGAAAGTAAGATGAAACTTCGTGGTTGCGTACACACATATTATTGATAATAGCGGTAGGAATACAGAGTAATTATTTTACTTTGTATACTTACTTATTATTTACTTTGGCGAAAGCTAACATGTCCAAAAATTGTACTTCCTTGAAAAGAGCGATCCCCTCCCCTATATTTCATCTCTGATTCTTTTGTGGTAAAGCTACCGACAACAATTCAAATCTCCCGAGTCGGTCCGTACCAGTCCGTACTGGTGTCCGTACAGCTCAGTACAGCTCGAATTGTTTTGTTTCGAATATTCTTCGATAGGTGGCGCAACGCTGATATTCTTAGCCAATTTGGTTTTGGTTACCGCCGATAGATGGCGCTATCTGTCATCGCCGCTGAAATTGGGAAATATCGCCATCTAGCCGTGTCCCAAGATAATGGAGCATCTGGTGCCCACAAGTTACGTCACAAGATAATTCACAATCTTGAATAGAAATACAAAAGCAAGGTATACAAGTATCATAAATATTTGGAGAAATGGTGGAAACTTGTTGCATATCTTTTCACAAGTAAGTATGATATATATTGTTCTTACTATTCTTTTTTTAAATAAAATAAGTTGCGAGGAAATAAATCCAGATTTTATATGTTTTATATTATCAACATTTAATTATTTCCAAAATGAGTAAGAGAGTAATAAAATAAAAAATATACATTACACACACACACACACAGTTACAGTTTTCATAAATATTTGTACAGAATGAGATACAGCGACAATTCCCCTTTCCCGTCTATGTACAATGTACACTTTAGAGCTTCGCGGTACTTCTCAACAGACTATAGCACTTTGCCCACATCCGTCATCTGATAGACGAAGTAATCTTGGAACACGGCATGTTATCTGAAGCCGGGTCTATAAGTATACATGGTCTAAGATGCTAATACTAAACACGACAGAAAATCTATTGCAGAGCGTTCCTTCTATATGTAGTTCGATGAGAACCTGCTATACTCACGCATGAAAATCAGCTGTGGAATGACAGGTGGAATAAAAAATGGCTGAAAATGGGTTGGGATCGGATGTTGAGTCCCAAGAATATCTGGCAACAGAGTTTATTAATTTAGACATCGAAGAGGTAATTAAATATCCTTCGATATTTCTGTAATAAATACATCAATTCCATATCATATCTAATTTACAGGTTATGTTCTCGCAACTATACCGATTCTATTGTTGTGGTTATTATACCGTGTCTTTTTAACGGTATAATTACCATACTACGTTTTATAAAGTTGTAACAATTCGATTTTTTATTCACTTTTTAACATATCGCACTTGTTATTTGAACGAATGAATTTTTTTGTCCTCAAGTTTTCTTTTAAATGTACATATAGTCGGTCGCTTCTAATTAGATTAACAAATAAAGTATAATACGATCTATTTGCTTTAGTTGGACAACACCGAATATGCTATACCTGCTGTGGAGGAATTACCCTCCTTAGAAAGTATACTAACAGAGCCAGACTGCGCTTCCTTGTCTGGGACAGACGATGATTTCGGATTAACGGTAGGCGAAAAATTGGGGAGCAGCGAAACAACAAGCGTCGGAAGTCATTTGTCGTTGAATTCTTTAAATAAACCAAATAAAACTTCGCAATCGACGTGTTCTGGTGCTATTTTGAGGCACGTTATCCTGAAAGGAATATCTGCGCAAATTGTGTCGGCTAGCGTGAGTTTTCAAAAGCAATGACAAAAATGACTGTACATTGAATAAAATCTAACAATTGCATAAATATATTTAGGAAAAAGTAAATGCTGGTTTGGCAAGCGCGGTTGCTGCTGGAGGAAACATGCTAGTGGTTGGTACCAGTCATGGTCTGGTTCTAGGTTTCGATTCTTCGCAAACGTTAAGGTGGTGTGACCAAGAAGCCCGGCATCAGGGTTCGGTATCTGCTTTGTGCTTTAACTACGACGGAAGCAGAGTATTGGCAGGTTTTGCTAGGGGACATATATTAATGATAGATAGCTCCAATGGAAAAGTATTGAGGACACTCACTGATGTTCACCCTCTCGATACAGCTGTGCTACACGTTAAAGTAAGATTTACTTAGATTAGGACACAAACTTTTCCACCGATCTAATATACACTTTGTATACTTCGTTTATATGTCATTATCTCCTACAATGGGTCATATCATTATCTCCTGCTCTTTTACAGTTTACAGATTCACCAAAAGTTGCATTATGCAGCGACAGTGGAGGATCAGTTTTCGAATTAAATTTTACAAGAGTCATGGGAGTACGAGGTTGCGATAGTAGATGTTTATTTAGCGGATCTAAGGGCGAAGTGTGTACGTTAGAACCTTTGCTATTGAACCATCTGCCGTCGCACCCCCTTAAAAACTATACACTGGTCGCAATGGCAACATTATCAACGGTTTGTATAAATATCTTTTTCTTTATTCGTTTTAAAAACGCATTAAATGTGTATATACATGTTTTCAGGTATTAGTAGTTTGCATAAGACCTCGAGTGCGTGTTGTGCTGACGCATGCTCTATCTGGTGCTCCTATAGCACCGCCACAATTGTCCTGGCAACTCGTCGTTATACAAGCAGCAGATGCTTCTCGTGTAATCGACCCGGTCCTTGCACTCGCAAGAGACGATGTGGTTCATTTTTATCAAGTAGGAATTTTACGTGACTTATTAAATAATCGCGTTGCCAAGTGTTTCTATCTTTTCAATTTCTCGACCAGGTGTGCACCGAAGCTTCTTCGAGAGTGAAACTGTTTCCTCTACGGAGGATGACTCTTCCTTATATGATAAGTAACTTACGATGGTTAAATCCACGGTCTTTAGCCGTGCTAGATACCCAAGAAAGATTGCATCTGTTGGATGTAAGAGCGCAGGATAATTTGGAAACCTTAGATATGAATCGTGTCGGTATTTCCTATGCTTCTAGCCATTTTAAAGGGCTGTCCACCGGTGGAAATGTCTCAAAGGTAAAGATTCATTAGATAATTAAATAATTTTACCTAAGGTGGGAATAATAAATGTTTTCATCGACGTTAGGCAATGGCTTTAGCCGGTGAACGAGCATGCTATAATACTGTGATCACATTTGGTACGCAACTTCTGCTTTTGGGCACGAAAAGCCTACATGTAGTGTGCATACGAACGTGGACCGAACGATTGAGACATTTAACGATACAGGTTTGTTGCAAATTAGGGAACCCGAGAAATGTCGGGTTGGGACAAATCGGATTCTCGAAGATTTTGGGATTCCATCGCGATCCCGTATGAAATTTTCGGGAATCGCAAAATTTTTAAGAATCCATCCAAATTCCGAATAAAATTCTCGAGAATCCCAATTCGCCTGGACTCTATCGGTTATCGAAAGACAAAGTTACAATCGATGTTTCATCATTTCAGAAAAGATTTCCAGAAGCATTAGCTCTAGGTCTCTCCTTCTATCAAGATAAAGGGAAAGCAGTCGTCGGTCTCCGTGGCTCGAAGCAACGCCGTAAACAGATAGCACGCGACAAAGTGTGTCAGGTTTTAATTCAATACATGGAAGAATTGAATCGTTGCAATACAGACGAAAACACGGAGTCCGAGATAGTCACAACGTGTGTAGATTATTGTATACAATTAGAGAATACAGAACTATTATTTGGGAAACTGTGGGATTTAGTTTCCGAGTCGGAGGGACTTAAAGCATGCTATTTGCACGCTCTCGAAAATCCTCTGTTGGATGGGAGTTTGCGACCGCGACTGCCGCCGTTAATTGCTCAACAATTAGTTATGGTTTACGACCAAAAGGATAAAGTAGACTCCTTGCAAGCGATTATAGTGCTACTGGACGTTGATTGCTTAGATATTCATCAAGTGGGTAAAAACAATTATTACTGGACTGTGGATTTCATGCATTTACGACGAGAATTAGATTTGATGCAAAACAGTAGAGACATTTAAACTTCAAAATAAAAATTATTTTGCATAAAAATTCGCAGTCTAATTATTACAATTACTCGCGTTCGTTGACTTTAATTCATTCGAATTTGCAGGTGACAACGATTTGTCGACAGCGAGGACTTTGGGAAGCATTGATACATCTTCAAACGACAGCGTTAGGTGACTTCACTGCTCCGATTCATCAACTAGTACCTATTTTACAAAGTTCGTTAACGAATTCGATAAATCCTTTAACTCGAGACGTGATACAGCTTGGTAACGCGATTCTGGTCTATGCCAGTTGTTGCCTTGCCGGCCGTGGGTTCCCTAGGGACGAGCTTCCCGAGGGTAAATCTCAAAGAGCGAAAACGGATGTACTGAGGGCTTTACTTTCACAGCATTCGAGTTTGGCTAACGATTCGGAAAGGCAATATCCGTATCTGAGGACGTTGCTTCAATTCGATGCGAAAGGATTTCTCGATGTAATAGCGATTGCATTTCAAGAACCAGAATTCACGTCTGAAATGGGTCTCAGGCAACGACAGAGGCTCATAGACGTACTGCTGAATCTTGTCTTGCCAAGTACACCGCTTAGTCCAAGGAATCCCGACTGTATCGCCGACGATCAAAGAAATCTAGTTCTTATATTCGTAGCTAACGAAGTCGCAGAAAACACAGTTAGTTTGGAACCTAGTATGTTAAATAAGATGATAGAAATATTATGTACCGATTCAAGCATAGGATCATCGAAAGAGCTTAAGACTGACAAAGAGAACGCAATATTGGGCCTGCTACGTTCGAAGAAATTGCGTAATATATCAGATAACACTTTACTTAATCTGGCTGAGCGAGCTAATTTGTAAGTATATACGTTCAAAGTTTTTCAATCTTGTTATTGACCTTTTGCCATGTAATATCGAGTCGTCTAAACTCTTTTCTTGAACACTAGGTTTACGGAACACTAAAATCGACTATTTTACATTATAAAATTAACGAGAATATGTCTATCCAAATTTTTAACCACTTTAATATATCCGAAATATATTTTAATATATCCGAGGAAATAAATTTGTCGAACAATCACTCGTGGATGGATCTTTGCAATCTCGATAAATCTAGTGTTCAAACGATGAAGGAGAAAGAGTTTCTGATCATTGTAGCTTAAGAAAATTATATGGTAAAGAGTTAATGTTTACATAAGTGTATGCAGGGTGGTCTACCTTTAGGTAGTCTGAAATTCCATAATTTTATTAATACTGGTAGCATCATACATAGTAACTTGTATCGCAGTACATAATGTTACAGTATGCAAGTTGCCGAGTTACTGTACAGCGCCAGGGAGGACTGGATTTCAGTTTGCAAATGCATGATACTGCATCCATTCAGACACCACGATATCTGGCCCTGGTTGGAGCAACTTTCTCCGAGTTCATTACAAGAAGTTGTAATGATCAACGTGAAAGCTCTTGTGGGAATCAATGCAAGTCAATTCGCGATGCTTATAGCGACACATATGCAAAATAACGTTCAGGAAATCATAGAAAAGCTAGAAAACACACCAAACTTGCAGTACACCCTACTGGAAGCTTTGTATCAAATAGTTCAATACAAAGAAGAAGACATCACGTTAGAGCTCTCGATCGAATTGTTAGAAAAGTATTTGGAATTAATGTGTGTAATGCAACCGGAATGTGTAAGTAAAATTTTTAATCGCATTCATGTTTGGAAATGTATAATATTGGAGATTAATTATTACTTGAATACAGGTGGTCGACCATATTCAAGGTGTTCATGGTTGTAGACTGAACGAAGCGCTTAGTATAGTTCAAAATGCAAATCATAAAGATGCAGAAGCTGTAATGCTGGAGAAGCTGGGCAACTATCAGGATGCATTCGACATTCTCTTGAAAGAGTTTCAGAATAATCTCGAGCTGGTAAATATATATTATAGAAATAAACATTAGTGTAACCGATTGATAAATATTTTACCAGAATTTCCTTCTAGTATTGCCAGAACCAGATTTCAGAAAATGAATCGATTCATACTGCTGTACAATTGGCTGGATTGTGCAGGAGGTCTGCTGGAAATTTAGACTGGATGCCGCTTGTTGAAACAATACTTAAAACTCATTCGAATAGCAACAATGAAAGAGGTACGCTTCAGCTGGCAATCTCGCTTAGGCAGTCTTTTAATAAGACGATAACTCTTTTAATATTGGACCGTATATACCATTTAAATCCGTTTTAAAAGTTCGAACAATTCGTTTACAGCGTGAAAAAAAATTTTTGTGTGATCCAATATTTAAGAAGTTATCGTTTTTGTAAGAGTGCCGAAATATTGCGAGTGACTGTGCACACCATTACATACATCTTTACAAATAAATTGAAATAAAGATTAACCACATCGAATTACAGTGGAAAAATTAAGTGGGAAGCTGTTGAGAATCGTGTTAGAATTTTTGAGTGGTACAACGGCACTGTCTATCGTCTTAGAACAAATTCTAAAACATCCACTAGCAACGAGTGGCACAATAGGCGACATAAGACAATTACTATCCGGTGTACTTACACATTCTCGATATGAGCAAACTTTAGTGGAAACTACTGCACGTTTGGTCAGTTTAGAGCTTCACAAGGCACTGAAAAAATCGTTAAGGTATCAGGCGTATCAGTGTGAAATCTTAAACACTAGATCGACGTTGACAGTTGTTTAAATATTCGTATCTTTTTTCTGTTTAGCGACGCAGGAAAGGCGTGTGCGAGTATATCGCTAATTTGCCCAATATGCCGTCATTTGTTGTCGCAATGTACGGATTATGCAGTGATTTTCAGTTGCGGACATGGTTTTCATTCGGAATGCTTGGGTGAACCGAGGTCTTGTTACAAATGTTTAAACTCAAAGGGATGGGCTCCCATTGTTACTAATATCACGCATCCTACCAGATCATTCCATGCAAGTGACAGTACAATTATTTTTATTATTAACCTTCCGACGGCGGAGCCTGGGTCTATTTTCACTCGGAATATCAAAATCATTTGATCGATCAGTTTTTAGCGATTAGATGAAATGAAATGAACTAATGTGTCTACAAGAATTATCACCAGAAATATGTTTTAAAAAATTAGTAAATAAAGCAGCGAACAGTCCTAAACATCAACGATTATAAAATTGTAAGAATGGTCCGCCGTCCAAGGGTTAACATATATTTATACCATACGTTGATAGTATGATGTTTAACGGTGTCGTTTTACAGGAACATAAGCAAATTCTACCACCAGAATTTATGCGTAACAACCTTACTCTAAGACTTGCGCCACCCACTTTACCAGATCTTGAAGGTATTTTCTAATCTAGTCTTCAAATATCAAAAAATTCGATATCACACTTACCAGTGGACTGTAGCATTTTAACGATAAAAAAATGACTCTGGAGTTTTATGTATGTATATTATATACCAGATCCCCCATTTTCATTCCATGAACACTGCGCGTGGTTCTGTTTCCGTACTCCATATAATAAATTCAATTCTTATCAGTTTTAATAAGGTCCCTTGTTATGATAATTGCTCGAGTATACCGTGTTGTTATTATAATATTCCCCTTAACACTAGGTTTACGTCAAAATGACCGCGTTCTAATATTTTAAATTTATCAGGAATTATTCGACAAATTTATTCCTTTGGGTATATATTATAAAAAAACTTGCTAAAAATTTGAGTAAACACGTTATCTCATTATTTTCATAAAATAATGTAAAATAGTCAGTTTTAGTGCTTCGTAAACCTAGTGTTAATTATCTGGATCCCGATATTTAAGTCATTCGTCTGTCCGATTAGCTTCAAATAATTGTACGTTTGTATATTGTAAAGTAATGTATTATGTATATTATAGATAAAAAGTTATCGCTGTAAATTCTATTCTTTAAATTTGCAGCACGTTGCCAAATATCAGTCATTAAGCGAATAAAAACATTAATTCAAACTCTAAAATCATTCTCATTTCTTGTTATAGTAACTACATATTATTGTATTGCTTCGCATGTGGATAGAAATTGCTTATGAAAACATATACGATAAAGAATTTGTTGGAATTGAAACGAAAATACACGTGTACATAGAAATCGATCCTCCTATATGTTTGCTAGCAAGGACAAAGAATTTTACGTTTAACATTCTTAATAATCAAAACCGGTTTCTTCGGTATATTCTCCATAAGAATGTGATTAGGATCTAATTGCTCGTATCCTAGCAATTCACCTGTCAGCAACTTGGCGACAATTGAAAATGTACTCAAATCATTTAAAAATGATTTTTGCACAGGCAGTAACTCAATGTTGGAGACATACTTGTCCACCATTGACTCTAGCTTTGTAATATGCGGAATGATATTCGATATCGATAAATACTGTTGTAACTATAATTCGAAAAAAGAAAAGGAACATTGAACTATTATTTATCTCAACTCAAGATCAGTCGACTTCCTTACCTTATAATCACATTTTTCTAAGCTATTTAAAAGTTTCTCGACTTCCATGATCAACTTGTATCCCTCCAATGCATGTTCATGGTTGTAAGAAATATCGTTAGCTTGCAAACACACTTTCAGCAAAATGACTTCTTTTTTTACTTTATCCAGTAACAACGATAATGGGACTCCTTTTAATGTTCGACTTGCCATGCGAATCTTGGAGTTCTTATCACAAATCTGCGCTTACGTATAATTCAATCATTTTTTACATTATTATTTGACGATGCAGAGTGTTCACGCAATTACTAATGTTTTTCACCTAAATATTAAATAAGAGAGAAAGGTACTACTAACATTTTTGTTGGTTTCTTTTATTATTAATTAGTAATTGCCTGAACATTTTGTATACGAACAGAATTTGGTAATTTAAAAAATGCTTCGGAACTATTACCTGCCGATTAATAGAAGTCCACGAATTCGAAATCTTATCTATAAACTGTTTGACTTCGTTTCCTTCCGGATAGCGTGCATCAGCTAAATTCCATAAAGAGTCGAGTTTACTCTCGAGACCCCGTGAAACGTTATTGAATACCATGAGCTTAGATTCTAATTCATGATCGATTCTTAAATTGTAACGATTCTCTGTTTTCAGTATCGCTACCTAAATAAACACCGATACTCTTCTTATGTTTTCTTACTGGTCTTTATTTATAATATACTTTTATGTCGTTTCTTTCCAGATAGAAGTTAATGCACTTTTCCATTTTTTTTTATATCCACGAATCATGGTTGTCAAACTTTTATTTTTTTTTTGTACCACTTACTTTAACTCCATGTTACGCTAAACAGCTCGAGAATATGTGTTTTTAATAGTAGTATGCAAATACAATTCCGTTTTCCGACATTTTCGTGACAACGATGAAGCTCCGGTTGGATTACGAAATAAATGATACATAAATCGAAATTATAACGATTGGATCGACTCGTTCCGGAGGTATGAAAGTGTTAAATCGTATAGGTAAATATGTATCAATACTCACATTCCTTTCGAGCGTGTTTATGAGCTCGTTTTGGGACATTTCCTCCTTTTTCAACAGAAATTCCATTTTTTTCTGAATATCCAGAAACACGTGTTGGATACTTTTACAAATAATAGAGATATATAATATCGACGAGATGTAACATTAATAAAATGCTAAAATAGATTACTACGTGTGTCTACAAACGTCTTCACCCTCGCCTGAAAACGCGATAGTCTTGTTTTTTTCTTTTACAGCGTAAATGCATGAATGTCGGTTTCTATGGATTTGACCGTCCTCTATTCTCACGCGTCTCGATATATTGATATTTCAAACATCGTACAAACGACATTTCTGTTCTTTTTTTAATTATTATTATTTCCTTTTTTGTTACGATACTTGATACATAAATTAATTCTGGCATTCACCGCTGTATAGTCGGCATCACATACGCTCGCAATACTAAACATAATGACCTTTACAAATTCTCGGAATCCGTCACGCATATGATACATGAATTTGCATGTCCCTTGCAAATGACCGTTATTCTACTTCAGCGCGGATGCAGTAACATCGTGCCCTCTTACTACAAGGTTACATCATGATAATTATATTATTATGTTTATCTCGTTATCAAGCTAATATGATTATTAAATTGCGTCTAATACTTAAGATATAGGTCCGACGAGCACACGACAAATGCATGTACCATCCGAAACGAAATAATCAGTGGGAATCGACAAGATCCGTTTAATCAATTGCCAGATCTCAATATATGTTTTATGTTTATCTTCTTTTGGCTCCTATTAAGTTTCTATAGAATGATATAACGAGGTATTACAATGTAACGAGCTGACAAAATCCGCCGGCCTCTTTACACTTCGCTTAACAATTTATCTATGGCTTTTTGCAATGTTTAATGCACTATAAGAAGTCCATATTATTAAAACTCTACACTTAACTATGTAATTTACAATTTTTCTCGTTTTAAGTATAGGAGTTCAGTACTCAGTATCATTACTCATCTTTATAATTAAACATTCTCCTTCCGATTATACACAATTTCCTCAGTCACTCTGGAATTGTATGTATAGTAATATATAAAAAAAATTCAGAGTCCACGTATATTCACAGGTATGCACATTCATTATATTTTTCATGAGAAATTGTTCGCTCAACGGTTATAACAGTAAACTCGGTTTTTCCTTCGATACTCGACACGTCGAAGAACAACATTTCCCTTAGTGCAACGTTTGACCGAGAATTGCTGCGACGATTATGCTATTTTGGCTATCGGTTGAAGAGGGAGGAGTATCTCTGTCGACCAAAGAAAAAAACAAAGGACGGATTATTTTGTTTCCGAAGAACACAGGATGTGTTCTCCGAAACGAAATCAGATTTTAATTCCTTTAATAAGGAGAAGCAATCATCATCAGTCGAGAATGAGATGTATACAAAGTGAAGCGCAACATGTGCATACCATGCTTGTAATTTTAGTTCGAACGGTATACTAGATATTATAAATATCAAAAGATTAGTATAAAATACTTCCTTCAAATTATTACGTCACGTGAGAGTTAAAGAATTTTTAAAAATAAAATTCAAATCACGTAATTCGAATGAAATAACATGAACATAATTGCACCATCGTAACTAAATGAGATATAGCATTTAAAATTCATTAATATAATGTTTAAACATCGGCGCAACCGCCCATTCATTCCTCGGATATTACGCGTTACAAGACTAAATCTGATAACGTTCAAAATTGAATTCCATTCATTTTGAACACAAGATTGGCAGAGTTACCGATACTCATCCCCCCCCCCCCCCCCCCATGTTATATGTTTGAAAGTCTTTCTCAAAAACATGCAAGACTGTTAAATCATACAGCTCGACGACTTTTCTTTTACAATAAATGTTAATTGTCTAAATTAGCATTTTGTCGCTACAGCGTTTCCGTGTTTCAACATGTTGAAAAAAATGACAATTTGTTTTAGCAATAGAAGAACTAACAAAGTCTTTTGATATCAGATTGCTTTTCAAGTTTCTTGTCCCACAATAACGATTCCCCGTTCATTTTATCCCCGTTGCCAGTGTGCTCGCGAATGACTATGGTATCGGTAATGTGTAGGTCTGTATGGTCTACCATGTCGCTGCCGACTATGGTTGAAAGTGCTGTAATACTGTCTCCGATAATAACCATCGAGAGACCGGTCCCACGTTTTGCCGTTCTGATACTCTTGGAAAGGATTGTAACCCGTGTTACTTCTCTCTTCGTATGTTCGGTGATCCTTCATCTTCTTCACTCGGCCGCGGTCTATATCGTCGTCGTTTGTATACAAGTGACGTTTACGTTCTTCCCGTCTGTCATTGTCTACCTCTCGGTCTAAATGCGTCCTGTTTCCGTTCCAATTCAACACTGTAAACATACAAGCACATATATTACGCTGTTAATATTTATAAACACACAAGCATACAGGGTGACCCATTCGATCCGCTCGAATATCTTCAGAGCTGCTGACGATTTTGGCCCACCCTGTATAAAACTATTCGCAACGAACATTGATAAGTAGACTGCGAATTTATGCATTTATGGGACAAGTGAAATCTATTATTTTCAGCTCGTTATAAGTGTTAAAATAAAAATAAAATGCTTATCTCGCTTCAGTCTCTTGATAAGCAGTCTATCGATAAGCTACAGTCAGTCTCATAATTAGTGACGCACACTTTAAATCAGAATAATTATTTATAAATGGACCAAACGATTTCAGTTTTTCTGCCAAGCTAGACGAATTAGTTTACTAGATGATATGTAATAAAAATTTTGGAGAAATTGCGTTTATTCCGAATTAAGAAAAAAATGGTAAACGTTTTAAAAAATAAACCAATCCGTCTAGCTTGACAGAAAAACAGAGATCGTTTGGTCCATTTATGAAAAAGTTACTATGATTTAAAGCGTGTGCCATCAACTGTGAGACTGACTGTACGTCCAAACATTGCGAAATAGCCTCAACTATTTGTGTGGCGAATAACAAACTGCAAGACACCTTTGACATCAAAAAACTGACAACAAACTGTCTCGGACTCATGGAGCTGCCTCGCAATGTCTAGACACAGCTGTACACGTAGTTCTTTCAAATGAATTTTACATTAACATTCGATAGCGATGAAGTAATAACATTTAATATAATTTTCTGTGATATATCGATGCTTGACAGATTGTACCTTCGTTAAGAATTTAAATATCATTTTGAATACAAGTTGATCGACTATGATTTGATAAATCATGCTTCCCTATAAATGTTGCTGAACTACCTTACGACGAGCTTTTGCATTTTTGTAAACGTTTGCAACATTTGAATTGTTATAAACTTTCGAGCCTTGTACATTTATCCTATTACTTTGCGAAGGAATATTCGATTGACGACACATGGAAGCGCAAGAAATTGATGAGGATTTCGAAGGAACGGGTGCTGGTTTCAGTGGGAGATTCGGCAATAATATTCGTTTGCTGTACTGACCCGTAGAACTGCCATAACCACGATGAGACATCTTTAATAAATGCGAAACTGTCTCCGAATGGTTCGTTCCGTTGAAGTCCCTTAAGGCTGCTGCACTCGGTGTAGTGTTATTGTGGCTTTTATTAATATCCTCTCTGCATAAACAATAATTACAAGTCAATTATGACAAAACTGTGAAGATATTCGAAGAATTTAAGAGTAGTACATTTTTACTTAATTTATGTTTCTTACAATCGACTTGGATAATTTATATTTTGCATAAAAATCCGCAATTTAATAATGATAATTTCATGGGAGTTGCTTACCTATCGGTGACGGACCATCCATTAGGCGCCGCGGTCGACGCAGGTGAAAATGTGTCCTTGGAAACCTGCCACCCTTTCATACTACTAGTTGCTGCTTTCGTAACCACTTTCTCATCCTGTCCAGTCTTTATTCTGACAGATGGATGCCACTTGCTCTTGCTTTGTTGCTGGCTGGTTTCCATTTTACCATTTCCTTCCGACTGGCCGTTCTGATACTTCTTTAGACTTGTAACCGTGCTGCAGCCGGAACCGTTTTGTGTTTTCGTACACTGTGCTACGTTGCTTTGGCTCTGCGAAATATTACTGCCATTCGTTTTCGATGCTGACTTCTGCGTGTCTTTCGTGGCGAGAACCGTTTTAGGCGAAACAGTCTTTATCGGACCCCCTTTTTGAATGCCGTTAGTACCACTAGAGAGAACGTTCGGTTTCGACGCGGTATTTGAATTTATTTTACTCTTCACCGACCCAGCGAAACTCGCATCTTCTTCTTCGCTAGATCCGTCGTAAGGGACCAAACTATTATTTTCATTCAAGATCTTGCCATTTTTAATGTGCATGATTAACCTCGGTTGCATTTTGTCTTGCATCTTCTGTGGCAGCTCTGGCCCAATAAAATTCGTTACTTTTTGCGTGGAGAAATGTGAATCTGGGTTTTTGTTCACCGATGCTTGCGAACTCGTTTCCGAATCTTCGCTACTCTCTTTAATAGTCGTCGAGCCGTTCATCGATCCGTTCAACGTAATCAGTCCAGACGTTGACGCTTTAGGGCTTATGGTTCTATTCATAGGACTTCCAGGCGAGGATAATGTATTGTTCATGGTCAATGTGCCATTTAATTTAACAGTCTGTTGATTCTGAACCTGAGATTGCGTCGATTGCTCCATCTCGAAAATCATGATATAGGCGTTTGTACTCAGTACATTACTCAAACTAATCGGACGAACACAATTATCGTCAAAAGAATAATAACTGCCTGTTGAAACCTTGGCAACTGCAGTATAATGCCCACAATTCACCGATGGACCCATATGCGTGACTATTGACGTCAGTTTGTATGTAAGCGGTTGTGCAGGCTCCCCTGGCTCCCTCCAGAGATAAGGACCCATATCGATTGTTTGTTTAAAACCTATGTGCTTGGATATCTTCCCGCCTAGAACGCTGAACCTCTTCAACTGCACGCAAAGCACTTTCGGAGCTCGTTCTAGGCTGAACTGTTTCGTGGCAGGAACTCTTCGTTTACAAGCTTCGCATTTGTAATCATTGTTATCTAGCTGTTCTCGACTAAAGTAACTACTCAACGCCTCGTCCAGAGTACTTGCTTTCCGTATATCTACCAATAAGTCCTGCGAAAAAAGACTCGGACATTAATAATCAAATATTTTAATCACATCGGGTCAGTCACATAACTGCACCACCTAACTTTATTCTGTGTATTCGCAACGGTTTTCCGATTACTCCAAACACTCCATCCTCATGGAATCCAAACACTCATGTTGGGTATCATTTGAATCAGAAAAACGAACATGTTGGTGAAAGTTTCATAAAAAAAATTAGACTTTAAACTTTTAAAAAAGAATTAAAAACAAACAGTCTTGGTAACTTTGGAATAATATTCTCGGCGCTACGGTTCGATCAAATTCTACACTAAATATAGCAATTTTGCAGTAAACTCAAAGTCTTGGTAACTATTGCTTTTTTCAGTATTCGATACTATTTCGAATCACATATTTAAATATCACACATTACAATACAAAAACTCAAGATTACCTTTATATCTCGATAAAATATCAAGACATCAAAAAGCTAATGATCGCATCGCATGTCTTCTTCGACATAATGGAAATTTTGTTTGAAACTTTTTGTTATGCAATGAGCAGGTTACGAGTAAATTCAGGCGGTACAGTTAAGAGACTGTGTGTTGCGAATTTACACGTACCTGAAAATGCTGAAATGTAGTAGAAACATGCCGACATTGTAGGCACTTTACTTCAGTACGAATATAGCCACCAAAGATTTGATTAATAGGAGTTGTCTCTTTAGAGTAACTGTCTAATTTGCTAGCTTTGTGTCTGGCTAAATAAGCTTTCTCCATGCCTTCTAATAAATAACGTAAAAATTCGTGAGCGTCTTCTTGTTGTCCTGGCACCATGGTTCGGCAAATGACTGGTAAACAAATTGAAAAGATTATTTACAAAGATAACTTAAACATCGACAAATATTCTACGATTCGCAAATACTCACGCTTCAATTTATTGTATATATAAAATGGCTTAATAGCACATCCAGACTTTTGATGACTAAATTGTAAAGTCTTTGCGACCGCACAGGTAAGGCACTCTCCGCCTGCATCTAAAACTAACATAGTATCAAGATAGAATACAAAAACGTGATATTATAATTTCAAATTTCGTTCGACGCGATCTACGTTATCGAGGAGATACAATCTATCGTAACTCACCATTTTGTTCGCATCTCGACGTGTGGTGTGCATCCGACAATAACCAGTTAACAAGCGCCGGTACGTGAAATAATGCTTGAAGCGTGCTGTTCAAATAACAAGTATTTCCAACATTGTACATGCCAGCACCAACGGGAAATGTGCCTTTCCATCCTAAAGTGATTTTCTTCGAAGAATAAAGCGTAACGGTTGGTTCCGGTAAACTGGGCCCCTTGGATGCTCTTTCATTTTTCTTCCCATAATTCCCACTGTCTTTCACCTTCTCCTCAGAATTCTCCGAGTTCGGTAAACTTAGCACGATATATTTGGCTTTGAGCTGATCCAAAATCGTTGATTGGTAATCGTCCACTTCTGTATACTGAATTTCCGATTGTAGAATCCTAGATGCGCTACCAACTAAATTTGCCGATAGGTCATCCGATGTTTTCGATTGACTGGTCTCCAGAGTACGACGGAGCGTGGCCGCTACCGGGTCGCAAATGCTCACGGCAGGCATTGTTGTTACGTTTCCTTTTGTATCAAATGTTTCTTATCTGTTACTCCTACAAGCAATTAAAAAAAATCAATATTTCGGTACACAAAATAATACAGACTAGCATTTTGCCAATAACACAATCAAACAACGATGCTTACAATACATACAATATTTTCTCGATTTTTTAATTATTTACACGATAACTTTCAAATCGATGCAAAAGAAAGGGAAATGAAATTTTCGCGTTTGATTATTAATTCCATTTGAATTTCACCGTATTATCGGAGATCTTGTTCTCTATATGAAGTCGAACACGTGAGATTAAATATGGCAAGTAAATAAATGATACGATATTCGTCCCGAAAGAAGTGTAGAAAAGCACATAATTTTGTTTTAGCGAACGATAAAATAACCCGATTACACCGTACGTCACTTTGCCAGCCGCGTCGAGCTAAACAAAACGGTTTAATAGCACAATAATCGTACATTTTTCCTGTTCGCATTCAAGATACATGCGTGCGTGCATGTTACAGATGTAAGGATGCCGCAGATGTCGAAGTGAAAGGGTTAATTCCACAACTAATTCATGTAGAAAGGCACTGTTAATAACGAATCGATATTCCACTTGTAGAAACCGTCCGATAGAAAAACGTGAAAAACGAATCGCTGAAAGCCCGATCGGTAATTACACAATATTCGATCGAAAACTAAGTAACAAAATGCAGGAAAAGCACGCGGCATGTAATAGATACCGCGCGAACGGATTCATTGTTTACCTTCTCCTCGTGATTATACACGTTACAGCCTGTACTGAGTATTTTTATCGTTGTTACCACGGTGCATTTCACATAATAGACGAAATTCTCGAATCGCGGATACGTAGAATCACAATGCTATCGATTTATTCGAAATTCCACACGCTTACGTGCTCCAAAACGGTTACCGGATCGGTTTAACTGAGGGCGCGTGTCTCCGGCCACGAGTCATTTTTTCCCGCGTACTTTCTCACACTTACCCAACTGCCGTTTCGACGCGTGAAACAGTAACGGTAATTTCAATGAAAATCACTGTTAAAAATACCACGGGTCGGCACTACACGACATTTTTCGAACCGTTAGTTTCGGGCATGTGAAATCAAGGCCCATCCTCTATCGTGATGTCAGCCATTTGCAATTACACGGGTGGCCATTAAACTTTTTCTGGTGGACCGTGCGACGTGCAACCCATGAAGTGCAACCTTAGACTATATATACTTATAGACTTGGCTTCGGCTAACATGCCGTGTTCCAAGATTACTTCATCTACCAGATGACGGGTGTGGGCAAAATGCTATAGTCTGTTGAGAACTCTGTATAACATGTCTCTGTTTCACATGTTGTTGGTCTTTGTTGGTAGATGCGCGATCATAACGGTATTCAAAATTGCTATATACGCTGACGACCGATGGCTTATAAATTTATTATTACAGATAATTCTAGAAATTCTTCGTAGACATTGTGTAACGGGAATTGAAAGTAAAAAAATGTCATTTCAGCTTTGTTCTCAAGTCGTTGATAATTAAAATCGACCAATAGCGGCGTGCGAACGTCTTGTAGATCTTTATGGTGGTACAATCACATTTTTATTGTTTGCACAACAATGAAAACTTTCAATCGTTAAAAACTTGAAAACGAAGCTGCAATCACATTTTTTTATTTTTGATTTTAAATTTATATCGTACCGAAAAATCATCCGTTTTTAGCTACAAGATTTCGCCGCAAGGTAGCGTTACAGTTCGCTTTATTGCTCGATCCACGGAAAATAAATAAAGTTTATTTATAAAAATAATTTCTATTATTATTAAATTTTCCTTCGTTAATATTTTTTCATAATAATGTAATCAAATCTTTATATTACTAAATTTCTATCGAATAACAGTTTTTCATCGCGAGGTCCTAATCGATCTTTTACATAACACCTCTGATAATACAGATGCAGAAGATCCTAGCGAACGTTCCTGTGTTTTCAGAATATTTTTTCTGCTCCACGTTTAAAGAATAACATAGAAATCATGTCCTTATCACATAAATCCGATTTAGATCTGTATACTTTTAATTAAAATAATGCCACATTATAGCATGTTTACATGTTTGAGAAATATTTATTTAGTATATTATAAGCGTTCCAAATCGTTAACATTCATCTTATTAACTAATGCAACGTTGTATTCTATTTTGACTGAAACGATCTTCATCGGCGATGTAATAGTTTAGTGGTACTTGTATTTCTTGTGTGCCCCTATAAATTGAATAACACTTTGTTATTGTAGAGTTTTTCGTAGTATTTCAATCGAGAAGTACTTTTAAAATAATGAACTTACTCAAACGCTTATAATTCATTATATAGAATATGATTGATCCTGAGATAGCAACATGCAAGATCGGTGCGAGACCCCCCTTCAGAGGCTGTACGTATTTATGCTGCCAGCGCCAGAAAGCTACAATGCGATGATAACTTTAAAGCTAACTTATATCATAAATTATGCTAGACTTCTAACTCTACGCAACGACGATTCAGTCATTTTTACTCTTCTTAACCTTTTGCATACTTATCGAAAATACTTGCAGGGAAGATCCTACTGTGATATTTTTTCCAGTTTCATTTTACACTTCGAAATATAAAATTGAAAATACGAATTCAAACGAGGAGTATGATGTAAATGAAATAGAGGGTGAGCGCGGGAGGGAGAGTGGAATCGTTACGCAATTATTAAAGTATAATATAGCCATTTTGACACAGAAAATAAGTACCTCGTGAACATAAACCAGCAAAAGGACGAAGTCCTAACTCACGTCGTCCAACCCAATTAGTTAGCTCCCCGAGTTTCACTTGCCCGAACGGTGTATCGGCTGTAAATGTATATATTCACAAATGAAATTTTTAAACTAACATTCAATCAAGAGATAAGTGACGACGAAACTCACGTTTTCCATAATACCGAGCAGGATCGTACGTGCCGTGTACGCTTCTATCGTATTCCTTCGGATACAATCCGAAATTCATATTTGCTACTACACGAGACTCGCAGTCGAAGAGAAGGAAGAAGAACGTGAACAGTTAGTTGAAGTTGAACGTCCGTTAGAACGTATCAACGACTGGAACTGACTGTCGATCACGATCATAGGTTATTGTGGCCTTGCAAGTACTGCGGACGTAACTCTTTGTAAAGAAACTCCCTAGAACAGTGGATTGTACTAGGGGGATTTCGAATCAGAGATATCCCTTAGATCATATATACTTACGGAGTTCCACCTCTGGTATGTGTGTAGTCTATGACATAGAGTGATCAGTCATGCGTTCTTACGACGTGAGTTTAGAAGCCGCGTAAATATGGCCGCGGCAATAACGAGCGGTTACCATGGTCGTGTGTAATGAGTGCATGTGATATTTGTGATTTGTGTTCTGTGATGTACGGTGTACAGTGATGAGATCAATGTACCATTGGCAAAGATGAGCGAAAGGAAGTTTACTCGCGGCTTGGGTAAACCAGGCATGGCAGCTCAATTGCGAGAGACTGTCTCCCAGGTAGTACGCGAGAGTACCGTACAGGTAGGACCGCTGACATTCTGATTTCGTTACTTTTTGCCGCTCGATCTTCGCGATCAATTTTCACTCGAACCTCCTAGAACAATTTCACAATAACAATTCACACCGCTAACAGTTTGTTTTCCTTGACACTATTCGTCGATACATTCGTTAGAATTTTAATTCATTATTCATGATAATTACTGTCAATCCTGTCGACAAAATTCTCCCTATAAATATATTTCGAATCGAGAAATAATTAAATAAATATTTCACTAATTCACGTTGTTCACATTGCCTTTGACAGACAACCGATAGATTTATCAACTAATCGTGGATTTATTCACATGAAATTCGGTTTATTTCGATGATACTGTTATTCAGTTTGAAACATGTCTATTTATGGTAGCGAATATCGCCTTTTTTTTTTTGTACTGTCCGATGATTGTTACTATTACTTCCTTGAATCAAGGACACATTATACTCTTTTTGTACATCGTTGTTTGTCCCATTTACTATCATCACATAATAGAGATTGATATAAATTGGGGTTTAACTTCTAAAGAATGTACCGGTAGAAGTTCTAATCTGCATGCGTTATGCATTACTTGAATTAACAATTTAGTATGCGAATTAAATTAATATAAACTCGAGTACTGTTCTCTCTTTTTTTATTATTTATCTCAACAGAATTACTATTTATTTTCAGAGCAAACCACATTTAGTAGAACCCATAGATTTCGAAAGTTTTGTATTGAAGAATAAAACTTTATTACAAAACGACCCTCAGAGAGAGCTTCTACTCTATCCTCAGGACGACGTCTCTGTGAGTTTTCGTTCGCTATTTCTTATCTATTTATCAAAATTTGCATCCGTTGTACGAGTAGATAAATTATCATGAATTCATACACAGGATGTTACCGAGGTCGGACTATACCTACAAGAATATATTGCAACAATTAAATAAAAATATTTTTTCCTTACAGCAAGTAGTATTGCCCAGAAGATACCGTACTCTTACGCCGACAGTACCGCAAGTCTCAGATAATGACGAAGGAGGGGAGAATCTTCTTACAAAGGAATGTTTACGAAGTTATACATCCAACTGGAACCTGATACATTATAAATATTCTGCTTATAGTGGAACTTATCTTGAACTGCCTAAGTATGTCTTTTACCCTTGTCATATCTGTACTCCCACACTAGCATACATATTATTATGTATTTCCTATAAACAATGTGTGAAACTTAAAGTTACATTTTTACCTTTTCCTTTTCTTTTTAGAATAGCAAAAACAGATGATTTGAAAGATGAGATATATGAAATCGATACCGAAGTAGACCAAGTTGATGAGGTAAAATATTTTGCTTTAAGGGTATAGTCTCGTTTCCAGGATTGCAAGGGTGCGGGATGCGCAAATACGAGAAGATAATAATTTGTTTAATGTGTTACCAGGAGTCAACGAAGAGTAATGGAATCACGAAAGAGGGCTATCTGATGAAAGGACCAGAAATTGGAAGCAGCGACCGAATGTTTGCGCATATTGGCTCGAAATCATTTAAAAGACGCTTTTGCCATCTTAGACAAGAAGTTGACGGCACATATATTCTCGAGTTTTTTAAAGATGAAAAAAAAGGCGAAGCGAAATTAACGATAGTTATGGATTTTTGTACCGAAGTTGCGAGGAACCCGAAACGTGGAAGGTACTGTTTTGAATTAAGAATGAGCGGGACTCATAAATCGTATACTTTAGCGTCAGACAACGAGGCGGACATGCAGGATTGGTTATTAAAGTTGAGCTCAGTATTGCAGCATTATAAACAACAGGAAGAAAAACGCGCCGCATCGTTGGAAAGAGCGTGCAATACACCTCCCCCGTCGCCTCAACCTATGCAGGTATTTGTATGCAGGCTTTTGTAGATTCTGTAACAAATAGTTAAACATTTTGTATCGGTATTTCCAGGTTTACGGAACGCTGAAAGGCTTAGAGCAGAGCATGAATCCGCAATTGATTAAATATTCCAGAGAAACAGATACAAGTATAGCATTAGTCAGGCGTGAAAATCGTAAACGATTGTTTAGTATTTACCCTCATATTCCACACAGTAAGCAACAGCCAGGATGTTCCAATGAGCAGAATCTGGACCCGTTCAAAGAGCAATTTGGACACAGGATTTTTGTGAAATGCGAAAGTCTTAAATTTAGATTACAAGCGCCTATAGATGAAAAGGAGTCATTGTGTCAGGTGGAACCGTATCAAACAACACTGAGCCTTTACGATGCAAGAAATGGTAGAAAACTCGCCGAAAATTTTCATTTCGATATCAATCATGAAGTTGTCCAAGGAATGATAAAAGAGTTGAGTCCTGTAGGTATTATGACGGAATCTACGGATAATATAAAATTATCAGATGATTTAAAAAATATATCTTTAGATTGGATGAAATATCCAAAACAGGTTTGTCGTTTTAAATATTTATTGTAAATATATTACAATTATCAATGTAACTGATTAACAATATTTTCTTCACGTTTACAGGCCATATTTAGCATTAGTAACCCTCATCCCGATATATTCTTGGTCGTAAGAATAGATAAAATATTACAAGGAAATATATGTCAAACTTCGGAACCATATTTGAGAGCTACGAAAGATCCACGGTTAGGTTTAAAAGTTCACAAACAAGTCAGAGCTTGTTGCCAAAGGTAAATTTCATTATAACTTTACTCAAAAAATTATTGTAAAATTTCAATCAATGTAATTTGCATTTTTCAGACTGGGAAATTATAGAATGCCCTTCGCTTGGGCTGCCAGACCTTTGTTTCGATTATATAGTAACGAATTAGATACATCATCTGATTTTCCAGCAATATATAGACAAGAAGGAAATAAAATAAAGGATGAGGAATTGCTGAAACTTCTTTCAGAGTACAGAAAGTATATGTCGATATAATACAAACCAGATCGCGTACGAATGTTTATTAATGCGTTTTTTTATTTTAGGCCTGAAAAACTTAGTAAATTGACTGTGATACCAGGATGGTTAAAAATAAAAATTGAGTCAATTACAGAACTACCTGAAAGTATGTTTCGATTCTTAATGAATTATAATGAAACAATGAAAAGTGTCTAGGTTCCTTTTCTCTTTCCAGACACACTGTCTACGTCCTTAGCAGCTTTAAAGCCATTCCCATTACCACCGACTTCGGAACCAACTCTTGAAGTGGCAGAATTCGAGTGTACTTCGGAGAAAGATGTTCATCCTTATACGACATACATTAATCACCTTTACGTTTATCCACAAACTCTGTGTTTCGATACTCAAAAAATATTTACTAGAGCCAGGAACATTGCGTGCATCGTTGAACTACGAGACGAAGATAGTGAAAATGCTACACCTTTGAGAGTATGTGTAAACTTTAGTTTTGTTCGAACAGCTTGTCACAGTATTACTAACATTATTCTCTCGCATTCGATTATGTAGTGTATATACGGAAGACCCGGTGCTCCGCTTTTATGTCTACGCGCGTGTTGCTCGGTTTTACATCATAACGCAATTCCTTCGTGGTACGAAGAAATTAAAATACGACTGCCAACGAAACTACATTCGAAACATCACTTGCTGTTCTCTTTCTATCACATAAGTTGTGATATGAACAAGAAGAAGGAGAACGGAGTCGAAAATTGTGTTGGTTATGCATGGTCCCCCTTGCTACATAAAGGAAGGTAGGACAATAAAAAATTCATTCATTCAGTCATTTTATATTCACTTATATTAAAAAGTCGTGTATTTTCTACAGACTGAATGTGGATATGGATATGAACGTACAAACTCTACCCGTAGCAACACATTTACCTCCAGGATATCTTTCGATACAGCCTCTTGGGTTAGGAAAAGGGGTAAGAATAAGGTCATACGAAATATGTATGTGTTTCGAGAAATTTTGACAATATTTTGAAAACGGGAATTTTTTATAATTGTAGAACGCAGGACCAGAAATCACGTGGATCGATTCTCAGCGACCAGTATTCACAGTAGCGTTCCAATTAATTTCCACTGTGTTCACGCGCGACGTGCATTTGCATAATTTATTTGCCCACATGGAACGAATCCTGGATACAACGCAGGGAGCAATACCAGCGGATTCGGAGACATGCAAAATATTAAAAGCTGCTCATGCAGTACAGCTAGTTACCGTTATTACATTTCTTCCTACTATACTGAACCAATTGTTCACGTTATTAACGCATACGATGAACGACGAAGTCGGATTATTTATAATAAGAGTTTTAATACACTTTATAAATATGGTACACGAAGCTGGTAGAAAGGAAACTCTCCAAGCTTATATCAAGGTAAATATTCCTCGAAGACGTAACCGTTTTTATCGTCTTTAAATAATAATTAGGGGATACAAGGAAAATGTTAATCTTGCACTGACGTGTTTTATAGTTCGTTTTTGTATCGCCAACACAAGGAAACGGCAGTGTTACAGTTCACGAACAGTTGGGAAAGCATCTTCCTACACTGTTACAGCCTAGTAATACTGATTTTCTGGTGGTAAATAAGTTTATGCACCACTCCAGCTTCTTCTTTGAAATAATGATCAAAAGTATGGCGCAACATTTACTCGCAACGGGTAGAATAAAGGTGGGTCGTGTAATAGGATGTTAATAATTAATCCATAGATTATCGGAGTAAATATATCAACTGAACTGTTTTACAGATGCACAGAAACGAAAGGTTCTCCAGAGAATATCATGAGAAAATCAAGAGCTTGGTAGACGTTATTATGCCATATCTTATGACTAAATACAAAGAAATGCCCGTCGAAACTCACGAGTTGAACAAAAGTCTCGCACAATTTTTAAAAGTAAGTGAACGCAAACGTGTTTTCTAGTAGTTTGTCTTTGCAAAGTCGGGCGTGTTAATCAATGAAAATTTTCATAGCGATGTCTCACGTTCATGGACCGCGGATTTGTTTTCTGCCTAATCAATTCATATATAGACAACTTTTCCCCGGGCGATCCACGTACATTACACGACTTCAAATTCACATTTCTGCAAATAATCTGTTCCCACGAACATTATGTATCCTTCAATTTGCCAATGATGCAATCACGAATCACCTCCAAAGGTAATATTATAATCACCATTATTATTATATTCAGTATCTTCAACTAAGTAATATATAACGATTTTATGCTTTATTCAGAAGATACAGAGAGTGATCCAGAATGTGATGGTATGTTAAGTTATGTTCATACACTCCCGTCTTTATTGTGGTTTGTTACTGTAGCCATAGCGAGTGGGAGATGCACACAATTTTTTGATATTCGATCACCATCGATCACTAGATTTATAGAAAATCTTTTCATGGCATTCTTATTTGTTGCTACGCAAGCTTGATTTTTTATATCGTTGAGATGCACCGAGTATCGAAGGTTTTATAAGTTAACCCTTTGAACTCGGAGGTATTTTTACTCGAAAATTAGACATTTCTTCCGACCTAGAATATTTCCGTTCCCTATGATTTATTAAATTTTATAGATATGAAATATTGGTATAATACCTCGTACAATACCTATACCTGTGTTATGATTAAACAATTTTTAGTGGCACCTCAGAGTCACCGTTCGAGTGCTAAGGGTTAATAGGATATTTCGTAATTACACTACATCTATAGTATGCTACTTTGTTTCACGTTATTTCAAGCATAGTATCGTATAAACTGCACGATTCTATAAACATTTTATGAATTATAGTTCACAATATGAATTAATCGATTCCTATGAAAAATTGTTTTCAGTGGCCTTGACAATTACGACATAAATAAATCATGAAATAATTTCATTTTAATTTCATTTGATATTTAATGTTTTTAGGTGGACTTTGAATGTCTATATATACATTTATGTGTTCATATCATCAGTTTCATTAAAAGTAAAACAGATTCATTAACATCAAGGCGTTCGTTACAGATTTAATTAATGAGTACTGTTTATCTGAAGACTTCTGTAAACATCACTTTCTGGTTGGATTGTTAATGCAAGAGGTGAAAACGTCTTTGAATGAAATTGTACAAATTCGAAAAGTGGCGATGGCTACGTTAAGAGATTTAATGGCGAAACACGAACTCGATGATAGATATCAGAATAAGGTAAATCGGTTATTACTTGATCTTCCATGATAATTAAGTTGCAAGTAGTAGTTTAAAATAATTTTATTCGCGCAGGGTCAATTAAGTAGAATAGCGTCCGTTTATATACCATGGCTGGGAATCGTATTGGAAAATTTGCATCGGCTGCAATCCGTACACGATAGCAGTAAAACAGAAGCCAAGCAAAACGGAACCAACAGAATATCAACCAGTAGCTCATTCTTAGCGAACAAAGATACTAGTAGCGTCACAACAGCTACTGGAACTCCAAAGTCAATTCACAGGTAAGATTGAATAATTTCTATTTCAACCTTTTGTGCTCGCAGCTATTTCGACTCGAAAATTAAACATGTTTCTTCCGATCTAGAATAATTCGATTTTACATGATTTTTATCTTTTCATGGATATGAAATTGATATAATACCTCATACGTAAATGTTTAGTAATCGATTAGATACCAACATATTTTTAATAATGTAAACAATATTTTGGATAATGGTACAGTAATTTTTAGCGGTGGCTCTCTGAGTCGTCACTCATATAATGGAAATAATTTACACCAAATATTGCGCACAGGCTCACAGTCAATTTGGATACACAGTCTCCGATAAGAGCGTCCATGCATTTACGAGATTCTACGTACTTCGCGGCCATAGCAGGCCAGGGCTTAGTCAATGGATATTCGTGTACTAGCATAGAGTCGGATACGTCAACCATATCTGGTGTCTCGCAGTCAAATATATCCCAGGAAACTACAATTGTGATCCGCGAACCAATTGAAAATGGCACCGGTGAGAAGAAGAGACACTCGCGGTCCCTAAGCGTTACACAGTCATCTTCAAGATGCGACAAATTGCAGTCGTCCGAAGTGAAGGATATTCTGCTTTGTTTCTTATTTGTTATAAAATACTTGGGCGACCATCAAGTTATCGCTTGGTGGCAGCAATGCAGTGATCTTGAAATTTTGAACTTTTTCTCGGTGATAGAGTAAGTTGATGCCTACGAATACAATATCGAAAGATTTCTCCTCACTGCGCGAAAGTGAATGCATTTGAATCTTTTCTTTTAGGATGAGTCTTTATCATTTCAAGTATGTTGGGAAGAGGCAAATTACCACAAACGTGACAAACAATTCTGGAAAACCTCGAACAGTGAAGGCAATGACGTTACCAGCTAGAATGGCGCCTCCTGATTTTTCCAGCGAAGGACCAGCTACCAGCACTTTACAACCTCATAACAACACTCTTCGAGAAAATCTTGTCGAAAATGACACTGGAAAAGTCCATCAAGTTTTATTAGAAGCAAATATGGCAACAGAAGTTGGTCTTATCGCATTAGATTGTTTAGGATTGTTCTGCCTCCATTTTAAGGTATAATACCACACATTTCCGTTTATACAGTTGTCTAACCAGAGGGCAATGAAATTAACATGCGTTTTTGCAGGATGTACTTTTAGCAACGAACGGTGATAATCCTATTATGCAAAAAGTTTTCAATATATATTTATCATTCTTACAAGTTGGCCAGTCGGAGACTTTGTTACGTCACGTTTTTGCCAGCTTCAGAGCTTTCCTAAACAATTACTCTATAATTCTTTTCCAAGGTATGCTTTCGAATAACATCCGAAAAAGTTGTTAGACAAGTGTTATTAACTACAATTCATTTTACAGGGAATGCAGTCCTTTGCGGGCGTTTATGCTACGAGTTATTGCGCTGTTGTAACAGTAAATTAAGTTCTATTAGACAGGAGTCTTGCGCATTGGTTTACCTACTCATGAGAAGTAATTTTGAGTTTACCAGTCGAAAGGGTTTGACTAGAGTTCATTTGCAAGTAAGCGAGATTTATAAAATTTAATATTTTTGATTAAAATATTTTGTTTAAAATATTTTATGCATTTATTTGTAAACAGGTGATAATCTCTGTTTCACAAATGCTTGGAAACGTGATTGGATTGAATAATTCAAGGTTTCAAGAATCATTGTCGTTGATAAACAGCTATGCTTCGTCTGACAAAGTAATGAAAGGTACAGGTTTCCCAGTAGAAGTGAAAGATCTCAATAAAAGAATCCGGACCGTTCTAATGGCGACCGCGCAAATGAGAGAGCACAATAACGATCCAGAAATGTTAGTTGATCTGCAACACAGTTTAGCCAACTCTTACGCCAGTACCCCGGAATTAAGATATACTTGGTTGGAAACTATGGCTAGAAATCATGCAAGGGATGGAAATTTTTCAGAGGTACGCATTTTCTCATACACTCCATAAGTCACCGGACACTTACTTATTTTCAACAAAATGGTAATTAAAGAATACAAGCTTCCAGCTTAATTTGATCGTTTTATTTTGATTAGATGTAGCTATTATTATATGATAATATTTCAATGCAAAATTAAATATATACATATACTATTTGAATGAATGTTGGAAAAGAGAGAAAATATAGGATATTTTGGTCAGATTTGATTTACATGTTCTAAATTAAGTACGTGCATACATACATAAGTGACTTATGGACGGGACCTCGAATAACTGGATTTATTACGAAATTTTTAATACTACTATTTTATCTTAGGCTGCTTGCTGCCATTTACATATTGCCGCATTAATGGCAGAATACTTGAAGTTGAAAAGAGTTCACACGTGGGGTGCAGAAGCGTTCGACAAAATCTCTGAGAACATTTCTAGGGACGAGTGCAGTCTGAAACTCGATGCTGGTGAGATTTGTATGTTTTTTACACGTTTCTATTATGATTTATATTTATAAATATTTTCAATCTGTTTCATCTTTTTAATTGTATCTTTTACATTGCGTATATGTGATTTGCATGGTGTAATTTTTATCTTAATTCATATTCTTATTTTAGAAAGTAAAATTATTCACATACGCTCTTAAACAATTCATTTTCCGATCTTACTATTTTAGGTGTACAAGATATTCACTATAACGAGTACTTACTCCTCGAACAATTGGAAGTTTGTGCCGAGATGCTAGAAAAGGCAGAGAGATTCGAGTTACTTGGGCACCTATATCGTTTAATAGTTCCTATCTACGAAGAGAAACGAAACTACGAAGCTCTAGCGAATTGTTATTCACACTTAGCACAGGCGTGTAATAAAATCGTAGAAGTTACTAAATCCGGAAAGAGGCTTCTTGGGAGATTTTATAGAGTCGCATTTTTCGGTTCGGTAAGAAAAACTGAACATGCTTCTGTTCTACAGACGCGAGTTTAATCGGTTTCGTAATTTCATTTTTACACGTATTTTATAGGCGTATTTTGAAGACGAGAACGGGCAAGAGTACATTTACAAAGAACCAAAAGTCACGTCTTTGTCAGAAATTTCCGAGCGTCTGAATCGTTTATATTCCGACAAGTTTGGCGCGGAAAATGTTAAAATGATCATGGATTCCGTGCCAATTGATATCACCGAATTGGATCAAAAATTTGCGTACATTCAAGTCACTCACGTGACACCTTATTTCGAGAAGTACGAATTGGAAACCAGGCAAACCGAATTCGAACAGAATCATAACGTGGCATGCTTCATGTTTGAAACTCCATTCACTAAAGAAGGAAAAGCGAGGGGCAATCCAGAGGATCAATGGAAGCGGAGAACGATTCTAACGAGTACGTTCGTTTCACATCTGCAATTTTTAATTTGATTGTAGCTTCCTAAAGATGAAATATGTGTGTTCACTTCGTGTATAGAACATGTTGATCGACGTTTGCAATATTTCAGCACAATATTCGTTTCCGTACATCAAAAAGCGAATTTTGGTGTCTGAGAAACGGATAATGGAGCTCAGTCCAATAGAAGTGGCACTGGATGAAATGCGGCAACGAGTTCAAGAATTAGAGGATGTAGCCCTTATCGGTCCAACTGATGTGAAAAAATTACAGTTAAGACTACAAGGAAGTATATGCGTTACAGTGAATGCCGGGCCACTTGCGTATGCTTCTGCGTTCCTAGATCCCGCGTTGTCCCCGCAATATCCAGATGACAAAGTCGAGGAACTAAAGGATGTTTTTAGGTAACCATTAATTCTCAATGGTCAGCTATTTTCTCCGCTTATAGGGATTTTCATTTAATATACAAATGCTTGCAGGGAATTTGTTAAGATATGTTACACGGCCCTCCAAATAAATAGTAAGTTGATTACATCCGATCAGCACGAGTATCAGGAAGTATTACGTGAGAATTACCAGAAACTTTGTCAAAGTTTATCGTCGTTACTTGGAGAACCTATTTGGCCTGACGAGCAAGTTTGTAATTTCAAGCGCAACAGCGCTGCTTTGTTTAGTGCTATCAGTGGTGCTAATAATCATACGAGTACAGCTTAAACTAAGCCATGTCTCGAAACAATTCACTGGAGCGAATCGATTAGATTTTGTTTTACAAGAAATTTCTTCTCCGAACAGGTGGTACAAAATGGGTTGTGCGTTAACCCATTATTCATTTCTTTAAGCACAAAAATAACTGTGTTATTAATTATGAATTAGGGAATATTGTTACTAGTTCAGTAAATCGCTGCAATTATGCATTAGTAATAGAATCAAACTGTCATTTCTTATTATATCGCTAAATGCTAATACGTGTATATTCACATAGAAATGAGAACAATTAAAATAGTTGGTTTCGTATGGCACTTCGTATACAGTGGACGTATACTGGACTACTATCTTTATAAACGGTATATATTTATCAGATGGCCTAATCATATACATCTCTCATGTTTTAATCACTGCCATGTTTCGATGGATTTTCCACGTATAGTCTCTTTTTAACGAAAATTTACACAGATGGAAAGGTAAAATACAGAGAAATATAGTGATTAGATGTTTTGCCTTGACGAAAGACTTAAATTTTTTCTGAATACAAAATTTATAATTGTTTTACACACAATTTCTATGTATTAAAATATTCTGCAGTGTGTAGCCCCCAAGATGGATTATTGCTTTCAACTGTTTTCAACTTGTTGAAAACATATCTTGAAAAATAGTGGTTAATCTTAGAGGATGCAACCGGTGTATTAAATCTAGTTGAATGTAGTATAGTTTGGTGTAGTGCACCTAAAGGGGCATTGACATGTACGTGCACACACTGACTTAAGAATTGAATGATTTGTATATTAGAATGTGTTACGTGGGTAGAATTTAATTTGTATATATTTGTATAATTTATTCTACATATACGCATTATGTAAAGAAGATGTGGCTAGCGAACATTCTACATACTCGAATATTATGATTAACCGAGAAAGAAGGATATTTTATGAAGTCACCACATTTTGGAAAACAAAGTATTTCAAACATTTTACAAACTTTTTTACGTACTTATACATGGTAATACATATTGAAATTTAATATAACATTTATATACACTACGCTATGTCTGCCACGTAAAAATTGTGATACTCGTTGCGTTTTCTCATTCTGGTTAACGAAGTAACGGAATTTTACAGACGTAGTACTTAATTCGAACAAGTTCTGTCCTGCAAATTAATTTCGAGTTTACACTGCGCGCTTATCTTCTTTATATAACTTTGTTGTGATACATTTAAAAGCAACATGCAATAACTTCATTGCATTCTGTACAATTGTTTTGTGATTCGTGTACATAAAATAACGAATATTGAAATTTATGAGATATGTAAAATTTAAGCATCTAAATGTTGAATATTTTAGAATTTTTATCACTTTCCTTTGCAATTATTGCATCCGGTGTCAAATTTAAAATGGAAAAGGAATATTTTATGAGTTTTTATTTGTGTAAACAAAATGTATAGTTGTAATTAATGCACACAAAATATTGTGTTTAAACAATGGAGTACTGTTATTTAACTTTAGGAATATGTATCGCTTCAAATTCGAATTTATTTCGGAAGGTGATTTATTTAATACACACACATATACATTTGCAAATTATATTATGTGCTTTATACATATATTTGCAAATTTAGTAGTACAAAGCTGCTTATAAATGTTTTTCCAAGCATGAGATATACTGTATAATATATGCATATATATAAATGACAAAAAACTTTTTCGTAATAACATATTATAGATAATTTTGTTATTGCATTATGACAAATGGTATAATTAGTATAATGGTATTATTAGTTTAATTGAATAAGGAGAAAATTTTGTTGAATTCATTATTATACTTGCCATTTTATTCGTTTTGAAATTGATCAATTTATAATCTGCAAAATTAATGTACAGTTATTTATTGTCATAATGCTATAAGAAAAAGGCTGAGTAACAACTACGTATTACAGTATGTACATTAAACATATTAGACTTGTATACTAGTAGTATTTAGTTACAGAACTGATAAACTTTAAAATAAAAATAGTATTTGACTAAGAAAAGTGAGGAAAGCTTTTGTGCCATGGTGTATTTCTTTTATACAGACTACACTTTATAGTTGTAGCGCGAATGAATATAGCATACCATTAGAAATACGTATAAAATTATAAATGATTTCAAAGAAATGATTGTCAGGAACAATTGTATGTCTTCGACGTAGCAATGCGTTTGGCAGTTCTCTACTAAAATCTATAAGTTCTCTACTAAAGTTAGGTACATAGATGACATTTCCGTCAAGTATCAGCAGAGTTGGGCAATATATACATATAATGCAATTAACGATTAACTACTACGGTTGAAATATTTGATTATCGATTACAACTGAAGTATAATCGGAATGAATTAAAGTGGATATTTAATTATCATTTATATCATTGATTATATGAATTAATTGTAATTAAAATTGTTAAAATTGTAATCGATTGATGCTCAACTTTGGCAAGCGGAGAATATATTTTTGTTGTTTCCAAGTGTAATTACGTGAAGTGCGCTTTTATAAACTTCTTTAGAAGTAAACGAGGTAATAATCGTATAATTAATTTATGCATAATCTCAAGTACATGGGAATGAAAATTCTTTTCGAACTCGTCAAAAATTTTTCACAGGTTTTCTTATATATTCTTTTATAAAGTTACGTAATTTTAACACCCGGTGTTATATAAAGTACATCCAGTAAAAATAATTTTCTTACACTGTACATTCTGTGGAGGAAAATGTTTATTATACGTAGATCCTCTTTTATTCGTAACATTCAAAATAAGACGTGTTTTCTAGTACAGTGCCTATTTAGTTGCAGAGGTTTTAATAAATGAAAGTCAGAATGCTGTCCAGTACTATATTTATAATAAAAGTTACACTTTTTATCTCGATTAGAAAGCTGATGATAAATATTACATCGTATAAAGTGTACGACGTCGTTTGTTTACATTCAATATAAGCTTTTCTAATGAAAGGAAAAACTTATAGTAATGACTATAATGTATGTATGTATGTGACAAAGGGAAATCACAATGTGTGTCTAAATTCGAGTGCTGCATGAATATAAATGTTGCTGTTATGTTTGTAAGTGACACGATGCGTCTTTGTTCATATAAATATCATATTAATCCGAAAGCTAATATGATTAATATAAACGACGAGTTGCGAAATAAATTTATGTTCATTAAACGTGCATGAATTTGTTGCATAATAGTTTTTTTTTTTATATTGGAAATAATGTTAGATTAATTATTAACTTGCAATATCAAATGTACAAGCAATCGTTTCGTTTAATGTAAATCAACTATAACAGAATTGTAAGTTGTAAACACGCTCGCAGGATTATTTTACATTTTATTATTATATATACTAATGTAGTCACATAGTTTACAGCTTTAAATACACTGATGTTATAATAATTGATGACATATGGCCATTATAAAAATATGCCATCGTGACTAAAACAATAAAATGACAAATAATTTGAAAATTATCACGGTACTGATAACAGAGAGAATACCTGATCACAACATACACAGCATAAATAGAATCGAGTATCATGTACAGTCGGAGACAACAAGATAATGATTCCTACCAATTGTAATCTAAACAAATTTTTGGTCTACAAACTAGTCGGTCTAACATCTTTAAAAAATTCAAGTCCTTTGGACCAATTTTGAACATGTTATGCGATTTTTAAAAGTGTTCACTTAACATTGTCCCCGACTGTATACTCTAAACAAATAATCATGCATAAAAAGTTACTCTGTATCTCGAGTACTATTACTCGACATAAAAACAATTAGGATAAGGTAGCCAAGGGGGTGCTCGACAGCATCAGTGGCAAATGAAATTCTTATAATCGTTGAACAAGCAGAGATATAATTAATTTATCAGTGTATTGTGTTCAATAAATTAATGCGTGCGAATGTTCATGGTTTAAAAATTATTCAAAACCTCGAATTCGAATTGTTAGATCTTCGCGCTCCTCTGCGGTATCAACACGTTGATACTGCAGATTCTTAGGTCATGGAATCCTATAGAATGACAAGTCTATGTTGTACCTAGTCTGTGTTTCTTATAAATAAAATTTAAAAATTTCGAAAAATATTTGAATGAAATAGATTTATATTTCTACATATTACAAATTACAGAAATTAGTACTTACAGTTATAAAAGGTCTATTAGTATAAAAAAGATCTAAACAGAATGCATTTTATATTTTATTATCACGCACCGAATATTAGCATTATAATATCATAATTCATAATTAAAAGTATAAAATGAAAGACCATATTTTCTTGAACACATCTTTGGTGCAATTCTATTTAGTTGCGTTGAAATCTTTTGCAATGATATACATAAAAAGACATGTACATTTGACAAAATTCAATAAAATACGCATATATACGTGTAGCGCATTTTCAAATTTTTTCGGAGATTCATCGATGCACATGCAGTAAATATATAAATATTTCGAAATACCGCATGTTCCGCGTTCCAGAGTAGACGAATTTTTGTGTAGAATAATGTTCACTTTGTAGAACTCTGCTGCTTTCTATCAGGTGATTCTGACATTCTTATCTACTCTCAGATTAAAATGAAATCATCTGTTACAACATCGTTCGCATCGTATGCTCGATGCGAGAGACTAGAAGTATACATAGAACCCATGCGCTGGTGCGACTGCTAGTTTTAGACAGTTTTAGACGGCTGCTTTAGACGGCCTTTTAAATAACTTTTACCGTTTCACTCACGCAATAGAAACATCAATGCATCATTCTTGATAAATAACGACGCTAAAGGTGGGTTGCCGTTCTTCCGCCGAGTTTCGAAAGGAAACGAACAGTTTAATTGTGACACAACGTTCGAAATTCCATGAAATTGTTTACGAAACGTCACGTCGAGACGCTGCGTTTACGTTTTGCTCGCTGAAAATATTTCAGCACGGTGGATACATCATATTTTCCGTCGGACTATTCCGAGTAGCTTTTCATTTTCCTTTTTCTGTAAACTGTTGAATAAAGGAATTCCACAAAGCTGTACCAACCGAAAAGAAACTTTGCACATTCGTAGAAAGTTCTGACTCGAATGTTTCCCTTCTGCTGCATCCTTCGATGAAATGTTTCTTCAATGTTTTAATGTTATATTAACATAATTCGTTCGCAGTGTATGCCTAATATATATAATATACATCCTATATAAACACATATGTAAATAAATAATAGATTGTTACGAGGTTATGAAAGATTATCTCTCACAGTGTACACATGTGTAATTTACATATCGAAACGACACTGTTCAGAGCATGTAATTAAATGTTAGATATTTCTGTTAAAGAAAAGGCTATATTTTCGGTGTTACAGATGTCAAGCAAAGAGTATGACAGTGAAATGGATTACTCCGATTCCGACTGCGGAGATCCAGGCTACGAAGACTATTACAATGTTCAACCATGGGGCGGTGAGGTCGACAATGACATAGATCCCGATCAAAACCGAAGGGATCCGGAATATGCTATATACGATTGTTTGCGAGTCGAAGAAGTGGAAAGACTTTTAAACGAATACGTTGAAATGTTAAGTAATAGTCTTCACGTAACACCGTCGTTAGCCAAAGTTTTATTACACGCGCACAATTGGGCATTACAAGATATCATCGTAAAATATAGTACCAATGCTTCCAGTTTATTAATTAAATCAAAAGTAAAGCCAATTCCTCCGACTGACATGGTGACAGGATCGAAAGGTCAAAGGGGTGGATTGTGTTCGGTTTGTGTTACAGTTTACCCTGCCGAGAAGTTTTCTACATTAACATGTGGACATTCGTTTTGTAAAGACTGTTGGTGTATGCATTTCGAAGTACAAATAACTCAAGGTATCTCTACGGGTAAGATCATTCACTAAACAGACATAATATATTATAGAAACTATAACACCTTTAACTTGGAATTATCATGTGTTTCATTATAGCTTTAACCCTTTGCATTTGGAGTTATTCTAATTGAAAAACCGAATTTTTCTTCCAGCCTGATAAAACTGATATAATACCTCGTACAATACTTTCAGTAGTTTATTAAAACATTAAATACGTTCAGTAATTTATCTAATACAAATTTAATAATGCAACAAATATTCCCATTAGTATTCCAACCCAAGTTCGTAACAGATATCTTTGTTTCTCTTAGGAATAAGCTGCATGGCCCAAGAATGCGACGTTCTAGCCCCAGAAGACTTTGTTTTGTCTTTACTGACAAAACCTAACATGAGAGAAAGGTATCAACAATTTGCTTTCTGCGACTATGTGAAATCTCATCCGCAATTGAGATTCTGTCCTGGACCCAACTGTCAAATAGTTATGCGGTCGAAGGAACAACGGGCAAAAAGAGTTATATGTACATCGTGTAAAACTATATTTTGGTACGCATCGCACTGCGCGACAAGGAGCAATAGGGATTTACTCGATTCTAAATAAATATTGCAACAATTCTAGCTTCCGATGTGGTATGGATTACCATGCACCTACCGACTGCAATACAATTAAGAAATGGTTGACGAAGTGTGCAGACGACTCTGAGACGGCTAACTATATTAGTGCTCACACCAAAGATGTTAGTGCACATCTTCTCCTTATACATACGCGGTTATAAGGAAGAACACTGCACGTCGCATACTTCCACTTTCGAGATATTGCTGTTTAAAGTTTTGATTACTAGTTCTTTGACATAGATAGGACTTTCGAATTTGTTTTCATGACTTTTTTTCTGGTAAATGCCTAAATCCTATACTCTAAAGCTAAATTAATGTATAAACTCGAATTTTTTGAAATTCTGACATGCAGCGTTTTTCCTTACAACCACAGGTATATTGAGACCTCGCTGTACACAGAATCGCAGTTTAGTAAAAGACCGAACATTTACTTTGCAGTGTCCGAAATGTCATATTTGCATAGAGAAGAACGGTGGCTGCAATCACATGCAATGTTACAACTGTAAACATGACTTCTGTTGGATGTGCCTTGGAGATTGGAAAGCGCATGGGACCGAATACTATGAATGCTCTCGCTACAAAGAGAATCCTAACATTGCCCATGAGAGTGTTCATGCGCAGGCTCGAGAAGCTTTAAAAAAGTATCTTCACTATTACGAGAGGGTAAGTCCGAGTCTGGTGTACGAAACGTGCATAGTTCATAAAAATTAATATAAACTCTTTTCGTTTCGATCCGATTCGATTAGTGGGAGAACCACAGTAAATCGTTGAAGTTGGAAGAACAGACTTTGGAAGGGATAAAAATGCGAATAAATAAAAAGGTGATGAATGCAAGCGGAACTTGGATCGACTGGCAGCATTTGTTCGAGGCTGCGTCACTTTTGGCACGTTGCCGTTACACTTTGCAATATACTTATCCCTATGCTTACTATATGGAACCGGGACCGCGTAAAGAATTGGTAAAACTTTCATCCAACATAATCAAAATTAGCGTATCGTACGGGAAGAGCTGACGAAGCGCTTTTATTTCAAGTTCGAGTATCAGCAAGCCCAGTTAGAAGCTGAAATAGAAAATCTGTCTTGGAAGATAGAGCACGCAGAAACGACAGATCGCGGGGATCTAGAGAATCAAATGGACATTGCCGAGAAACGTCGTGTGACGTTGTTAAAGGACTTCCTCGAGGTGTAAGCATTCATCGGACATGTAATGTGTTCTGTAATCACTAAAGCGTTTTCTACATTCGGGCCAAACTTGTAAAGTAATTGAAGTTTAATTTTTGAAACAATTAATCGTATATTCCAAGAAATGATATTTTCTATGTAGCATGTACTAGATAACTATTCGTCACTAAGAGGACAAGACACAGAACATAGGACAAAGTTTTAATGATTAGAAGGACGATTACAAATGTTCAGCAAACGATAACCGAAGAAACTATCTCTCTTAACACTTGAAGAACTCCAGCCAAAAGATGATAGTGTTTCCGACGATTAAACTATTTGTCTTTTTTTTTTAATTATAGCGTTTGACGGACCGATTTTGTCCGTCTGTATCACGAGTGACATTTTCGATGGGAGAAATTGGAATTCCGATAAAACGAATCTCGATTCGATTCTTATTAGCTAAGTTATTTATGTAATGATACATAACGAATGATTCTACTGGTGCGTAAACAGAAATTAGCACCACGGAGAAGGGGAACCACGGGGAGGGGAATAGGAAAGTATTAATTGTACCGACTGACTGTTAAAATTTGTTGTAGAGTGTATATTAATTTCCTAGTCTAAGTGTATTTCCATAACGATGCAGCGCTTTCTTCGAGGTTCAATGTTTAGGAACTACTTTTTGTCGATGCTTACAGATAAAGTCCGCCATCAACTGCAGTAACAATTGCGAATCTTATGGGGTACTTTTAACATGGTGCACCATCGAATGAACTTAAACTTAAACAAACGTTGGTCATGTTGGAAATTTTTAACATTTCTTTTCGAGTAATGCTGCTTTTTAAGATACGTTTTAGTACCGACAAAACTTACGAGAAAAGAATAAACAAGAAAAGGAGGTAGCCTAACAAATATAATTAGGTGCCAACGAATGGTATCTTTCGCCGTGTAAATATTGTGGTAATGTAAAAGGATGTGACGTTTTCTATAATTAGCGTATAAGATGTATGCAACGATCAAAGACATCTGCGACGAACGTAGCCGTAAACGAGCATTAATTCTTTGTAAGCTATTTAAACACGATACGTTAGAATAGCGTGATATTCTACGAGAGAATGATGATCGTCAATGATTCGTCGATGAATATTATTACAGCAACGGCCATCGCGCCGAACTAAATGTAACAACCACTGTGTCGCTAAGAGAGAAATAAACTTTATCGTAAATTAACTGAAACCAGTCTCGAGATACAATTATTTATTTCAGTGCATTCAGGAAGTTCCCTAATTAAAAAAAATATATTCACGTTAACCAGTCCGATCAGTAAAGCGAAGATTATTAAAAAAATTGGTACGATAAGACACTTTTTAAGTGCATCGTATGTGTACACTGCTGTCCATAAGTCATTTTTTGTTATTAAAGGACCTGTATTATGATATAAAAATGGTACTCAGTAATTTTTTCGAATGTAGAGAACATGTAAATCAAATCTGACCAAAATATCCTATATTTTCTAAATTTTAATAATTATTTTTACATTTCCTAATTTTTCAAATTTAAGTGGGGCAATTGTTTCCCAATTTCGCTTCTAGAGCTGTCCGTAATTATCCCACAATTTCTCAATCTCTTTTTTCCAACATTTATTCAAACGGTATATGTATGTGTATATTTAATTTTGCATTCAAACATTATCGCATAAAATAGCTACATCAAAATAAAACTCGAAACTAAAATCAAGCTGGAATTATGGATGGGAGCGTATATCATTAATTTCCGAAAAATCCGTACTCGTGCTTTATTTATAAATAGAATTCGATGGAAATGAATGTTTATCGGGTTAGGTAGGCTTTCTTTGCATGTTGAGGTTTCCGATCGGGACCAATCGGGACCGATATTGGCGCGAAATCGTTCGTTTGCTCGGCTATTTAAATTTTCAAAATGGCGCGGCCGATTGATTGTTACGGTTAGAGAAGCAGGCCTGTGGGTAGACACCGTGGAATCGCGATGCGTATATATCGCGAAAATATCGAAGTATCGACGGATCAGCGAGAAGAGCGCTGCTCCCCTCCCGTGAGCTCTTAGAGAAAACTGTGCGTATTGCTGTCAGTGGTCGACGAACGAAGTGTTCGGTCGACAGAGGGAAAACATCCTGAGAATAGGGTGATCACGGTGCCGCTCCGTATGACAGACGGGACTGTCATATCTTGCAAGAACATAGCTTCATCCCCGAAACCTTCGAAGACATTAGCGCAACAATGGCGATGGGCAAAGGGTTTCGCGTCTACGAAAAGTTAAAGCCGCCTAGTCCTCATTCCCTCATACTGGAGCAACGAAATCGAAAAGAGACTGTCCTATTCGAGGCGCAAGCCGTAGCTGTTCTCTGTAAGTACTTCGATCTTTATTAACAATAACTGTTTCATCGATATCCTTGGATCCTGGTTGTTTCGCTCGAAATCCTCGAACCGGTACCTGTCAAATTTCCCGTACGTTCAACTTTTTTTTTCACGGAACATTGTCTCACCCGGATCGACGAAAATTTTTGTTTTGTTTGCTATTGTTGCTGAAACATTTATATTCGATATTACAGCCGCCGAAGAGACAGAATCCTTGAAAGGCAAATACACGAAATTATTAGACGCTTACGGATGCTTAGGTGTATTGCAATTAAACGCAGGAGAGAACACGCTGTTGTACCTTGTTCTCGTCACCGGATGCTTCTCGGTTGGTAAAATAGGCGAATCCGAAGTGTTCAGAATTACGCAGACACATTTCGTGCCATTGCATTACACTCAAGGTAACGAGGATCGGGTATCCGAAGTTAGGAAGGTTCTGAACTCTGGTACATTCTACTTTTCTTGGTCCGCTGGCCACCAAGATTCTCTCGATATCACTCTTAGTGCGCAGAGGAGATGCAAGGCTACCACGACCGATAACAGATTCTTTTGGTTTGTATTCTGTATATAGTAGTTATTGGAATCGAATTCGATGTTGTAACATTGGTCTGTTGATGCCAAACAGGAATCGAATGTTACACATACATTTGTTGAGGTACGGAGTGGACACCAGCCATTGGCTGCTTAAAGCGATGTGTGGCAGCGTAGAGATTCGAACTGTATACGTCGGCCATAGACAAGCTCGGGCTGTTCTAATGTCTAGATTAAGCTGCGAACGTGCAGGCACCAGGTACGCTTCTATGTTCATTGGTCTGTTTTAATCAGTCGAAATCGATAAAACAGTTGTTTTTTACACATGATATTTCTTATCAATAGATTGCAGATGTTTACAGACAAATTCTAAGAAAGTGGCATGAAATAAAATCCTATTTTTAATAATAAAAAAACAAATAGAAATCTTACCAAATTCTATCGAATTTTATATTCTAGCATTTTTTGTAAATTTGCATAAGCCATAAATACATAAAGATCCGCAGTCCACTTATCAATCTACTCTTTGTGGGAGTACGTTAATCGACAGAGTATATCATTACAATTTTTTATCTAGATTCAACGTCAGAGGCACCAACGACGACGGGCATGTGGCGAACTTTGTAGAAACAGAGCAAGTCATATATTTAGACAATGAAATCACTTCGTACGTTCAAACCAGAGGTTCCGTTCCCATGTTTTGGGAACAACCCGGCATCCAAGTTGGTTCTCACAAAGTCAAGGTTTCTCGCGGTTTCGAGGCGTCTGGGCCGGCATTCGATAGGCATTTGAACATGATCAAACAGAGGTACGGCCAGCAAGTGGTGGTCAATCTCCTCGGATCTAGTCTGATCGGTAACAAAGAAGGAGAAGCAATGTTGAGTCAGCTATTCCAGAATCATCATAGCATGTCGGAGCACAGCGATGTGCCGCACATTTTATTCGATTATCATCAAGAATGCAGAGGCGGAAACATGAAGAACCTCTCGAAATTGAAAGCGAAAGTAGAGAAATATTTAGAATCTTTCTCGTTGTTCTACGCCGTGAACCATACCGTTATGTACGAACAGACCGGAACTATTCGAACGAATTGCCTCGACTGTTTAGATAGAACAAATTGTGTACAAACGTTCTTCGCGTTGGAAATACTGGGCAAGCAGCTTGGTCTGTTGAAGCTGCTGGAGAAGCAGCAGATGGTCTCCAGGTTCGAGGAAGTATTTAGACAAATGTGGATCAACAACGGTAACGAAGTGAGCAAGATATACGCTGGCACCGGGGCTATTCAAGGAAGCTCGAAATTAATGGACGGCGCAAGATCTGCGGCGAGAACGATACAGAACAATTTGTTGGACTTTAGCAAGCAAGAAGCTATCGATATATTATTATTGGGATCAACGTTGAACACAGAATTAGCTGATAGAGCGCGGTTACTTTTGCCCTCGAATATGCTTCACGCACCACCAAGCGTTCTGAGAGAGATGTGCAAGAGATATAACGAGTATGTCACTCCGATGAATCTTAGAGTAAGCGTTAGTACTTACAACGTTAACGGTGGAAAACACTTTCGAAGTATAGTACACAAAGATATCTCCCTTTCCGACTGGTTGCTAGACGCGCCCCGTAAATCGACATGTGAGTATAGCTGATTTTAAAATGTTTCGCAGGCGTTTCACATACAGTCGGGGACAATATTAAGTGGACACTCTTAATAATCGCACAACTTGTTTAAAATTGGTCCAAAGGACTTGAATTTTTTTAAGATGCTAGACCGACTAGTTTGCTAGAGAATGAAAAAAAATTCAAGTCCTTTAGACCAATTTGAACAAAGTTGCGGAATTTTAAAGAGTGTCAACTTAATATTGTCCCCGACTGTATTTAACTTTAATCAGAATGAATTTTCGCTATATATCTGTGCCGTTCGTTGTAGCTCTAGTATCGGTCGAATACGACAATGTTCCTGTAGATATATTCGCAATAGGATTCGAAGAGATTGTTGACTTAAATGCTAGTAATATAATGGCTGCTAGTACTGACAATGCGAAAGCCTGGGCAGAGGAGCTACAGAAAGTACTTTCTCGAGATACCGAGTACGTGCTGATCACGTATCAACAGCTGGTCGGCGTTTGCCTCTATTTATTCATACGGCCTGTGCACGCGCCCTACATAAGGGACGTGGCCGTCGATTGCGTGAAAACTGGATTCGGCGGCGCTACAGGCAACAAAGGAGCAGCGGCTATCAGATGTGTATTATATTCGACGTCTTTCTGCTTCGTTTGCGCGCACTTTGCTGCTGGACAGTCTCAAGTTAACGAGCGTAACGCAGACTACGCGGAGATCACAAGAAAAATCACGTTCCCTATGGGAAGAACATTGAATACTCACGACTACGTGTTTTGGTGCGGCGATTTTAATTACAGAGTCGACATGGACAAAGACGAGATGAAGGAGATGATCAAGCGAAACGAGTTCGATCAAATATTGCAGTTCGATCAATTGAAGGTAAAGGAAAATGCTTGAACATTGTGAAAAAACGGTGGAGGGGTATATTGAAAAATTACTTTGTATGCGAAACACAGGTGCAACAAGCGCAGGGAAACGTTTTCAAGAATTTCTTAGAAGGTCCTATCAATTTCGCACCAACGTACAAGTATGATCTCTTCTCGGACGATTACGATACCAGCGAGAAGTGTCGACAGCCCGCGTGGACCGACAGAGTCCTATGGAAACGTAGGAAACAAGTACCTGACATTGGTTGGTATTCAAGTCAATTTTAAAATGCAACTATCTTGTTTTATTCAGTACGTACTCAATATATGAATTTTAGATTCGCCTACAGATTGGAATCCTGGAAAATTGCTCCATTACGGTAGAGTAGAACTGAAGCAAAGCGACCACCGACCAGTTATAGCAATCATCGATATAGACATCCATTGCGTGGAGCCCGAGAAACGGGAGAAAGTATTCAAAGAAGTGATAGAGGACTTGGGTCCACCCGATGGCACTATAGTCGTGAAAGCGATGGAGGAGTCCGATGACATGGATAGCGTGTTCGACGAGAACTTTATGATGGCTTTGCTGCAGGATTTCTCGCATATCGGCGAGGTGATTCTGGTCAGATTCGTCGGGGAAACGATCTGGGTGACATTCAGGGACGGTCAGTGCGCGTTGGCTGCAGCCAAGAAAGGCATGACTCAAGTGTGCGGCCAGACTTTGAAGTTGTCTCTAAAGTCACCGAATTGGGTACAAGTAATAGAGAAGGAGATAGAACTGTGCAGCAACACTACCGTCGCGCAATTCACCCCGACTTCTCCGGTGAGAAGTCCCATACACAGATTGGAACAGTTGGAGATTACAGATCGAGGTTCGCCGAGCAGAGGCAGTCCGAACGGATCAGTTCCACCGCCTAGACCAGCTCCACCGGGTAGACCGTCTCAGCCACCGAAGAGCCCGTTGCAAGATCGGAAGCAGGGACCACGCGCTGGCGTGTTTAGCGTGCTACCTAATCAATTCCCGACACAACTGTCTAGGGAAAGAACAGGATCTGATCAAAGCGAAAGGCTATCGCCGGAATCAGCGATTTACGAAGAGATACTGGACGGATCTCCTAGTTATCCCATACCAAACCGTCCACCACCGCCATTACCTCGTACAGACACTGCGCAAGAACCATCCAGTAGACCACCTAACTCAAAACCTCCTCCTCTGCCACAGAGACAAGCTCCTCCTCCACCTCAACATCCACCGCCCAGTTTACCAACATCGAACAATCCACCGCCCATACCGGCAAGGACATCGGGAGGACCACCTATTCCAGCTAGAAACCCGCACTAAATAATTCTATACGTTGTCCCATTCCGATGCGAATTATCAAGGATCCATTAAGGATCATTGTGTAGCTAATTATTTATGAATATCGATATAGAACCCCTAAAATAGACCGCTTCCGAGTTAAACCGTTGTACAGCTGTGTGTAACTTATCGCAAACCTCGAGTCTATTCTGTGATTAGCCGAAATTCTGTTTTTCCATGCACCGTGGGAATCTATACTTTCCCCCTCGCGAGCTTTCCTACACAGAGTTGGGCAATATTTCTGTGGTTGTCAGGAAAAACGTTTAATTTAATTGAGCTTTATAGTATAGGATTTACGTATTTACCAGGACAAAAGTCATGAAAATAAACTTGATGTGATCAAAACTTTAAACGGCAATATCTCTAAAGTGAAAGTATGTGACATGTGGCGTTCTTCCTGACAACCACAGATTTAATGAGGCGACTGAAGATTCGAACGATGAATTACAGTAAAAATTTTAATTAACTGATGTTGAATCGCGGTTAATTAAAATAGATGATTTATAGTCGCTGACTGAACTCATGATTGAATCGAATTGAATATTTTAATTGACTAATGCCCAACTTTGCTTATACATCAACACACGAACGCGTATAACCGAGAGTTTGTTAAATACCTCAAAGATTTCGTTATGTAATAAATATAATAGCGAATATGCAGAATTAGCGACGCGCATGTAGAGTTCAAAGGCTTCTTAATAGTCGTTGAGATTTGATAAGATCAAATAATTATGTTAACGAATTCTATGATGTTAAATCTGTCATGAATATAACTGAAAGAAATTTATAGTGGTGAAATGTTAGAGAATCATCGTTGTTGTGCCCCACGATTGAAGCGAATGAGCCAGGATACATACAATTATATTTTTCGTGATGAATTAATTTATTCGTGCGAACGTCAACGCTTGTATGATTACATATGTTTCTTGTTGCATCCTTTACTATATTTTTCTAACAGACAAAGAGAAAAATTTATAATCAGCATATTGATTCACGAGAATCAAAGAAATCGCGTGACTTATGTTTGTAAATTGATTCTAACGAATAAGGAAAAGAAATAGACAGACTCAGATAACAGTATTCTTATAAAATACTTTCCGTATTAGTATTGTATTGTATGTATAAAATATATACAATCGTTGACCAATCAATGTTCTCTTGTGTTGATAGAGTAATAGCGAATATAAGAAATTGTTATCATAGCGTAAAGAACATTAATCAATAAACTTCCAACATGAAAAGCACTGTCAAGAAAAGAATAAAACATTGCTATATATTTATTTTGTAGTTTCATGTATTGTATTATTGTACATATACATATAAAGGTCGATACAAGATAGAAGTAAAAATGAGATTCTATGTTTACACAACGAAAAAAAAGCATTCTTAATTACTTTGCAGGAATCAGAATAATAAGTACTTGATATGCACGCGGCGTTATTCGTGGAATATTCTTATTCCACAAGAAATCAGAGAGACAACAAATTTTACAAATAGATTCCTTTAGCAGACATTCAATTCGATTGTTCAATTCGAAAAGAATTCGATGAAAATACATTTTTTAAAAAAATGACGATGTTTGTAATGAAATGTTGTATAAAATTCGAGGAAGAAATGTAAATAACGATGGCTTCGGTAAAAAATCTCTTGTAAAACTGATGCACGGTCTTCAAATACACTAGAACAAATTGCATACGGCCATTTTATTGCTCTTCTCCATGACTCACTAAACTACGGATATTTCTTTTTTTATATAGGAATCTAAAAAAATATGTGATCTTATTAAAAAGCTTTTGTATTTGCCATTTGAAATTTGTAACTCCTAGCGCCGTCTTTTGTATGGAAGTTAGAGCAATAATGACAGCCTTCCTAGTATTATTTAATATTACGTACGAAAAGACTTTACAAAAAGAGAAAGGATTGTTATTAAATTTCACTTGCATAAATATATTCTGTAAACACAGAGAGAAAGAAAGAGAGGAAGAGCTGTGCCCGTTGTCAGAGTATAAACATTCACAAGAAAATTGAATGGCTTCGACCACAATCATGGAAATACATTTCCATTTTCATTATAGAGAGTCTTTTCAGCGAATAAATTATATACAAAAAGATATCACTAAATTAACAGCTAACTAGGTTCTGGTTAATATACTAAATACAATTAGCAGAAACCAAATATCCTTTCATTTGTAAATAGTATCTGCTATTGTCCACGAAAATGCGATATAACGATTTTGCAACTTTTCAATTTTCGATCCCCGCGTAACAACAAATGTCGTATGGAAAATCCAATCGTTGGAAAGCGAACTTTCAATATATAAAATGTTACGAACTTTTGGTGTAGAAAAAAATGTTGAGACAAACAGGATCCGGTAGATCAAGTATAATACTAGAGAAAATTGAAAGTTGGAAATTTCAATAGGATGCCAAAATGACACGTTGGTATGCACAGAACGTTTTTGATCCTAAAAATCCTTGTTCAGTCTCACGTGTATCCTTTGTGCTCTCGCGTAGGTCTCGAAACTTCGAACATGTATGTTTCGGATTTAATACAGTTTCCAATGAACGTTTAACTTAGCAAACCGCAATTGCTTAAGTTATTTTTGATTATGACGTCGGTCACAGCATCGAACACAAATTGAATATTGGACGTATCGGTGGCGCAAGTGAAGTGCGTGTAGATCTGTTTCTGGTCTTTCCTTTTATTCAGATTCTCGAACTTCATTTGAATATAGGAAGCGCACTCTTCGTACGTGTTCGCGCCTTTATACTCCGGGAAGCAAATGGTCAAGGGACTCCTCGTGATCTTCTCCTCGAAAAGATCCTTTTTGTTTAAGAACAAAATGATCGACGTTTCAACGAACCATTTACTATTGCAAATAGAATCGAACAATTTCATTGATTCTATCATTCTATTCATTTCTTCGTCTTCCGCGAGTACCAAATCGTATCCGCTGAGCGCGACGCAAAAGATAATGGCAGTGACACCCTCAAAACAGTGTATCCATTTTTTTCTTTCTGATCGTTGGCCACCAACATCGAACATTCTGCCGATAAAAAAATAGAAGAGATATTAGTAACGATATACATACGATCAGTATCCGATAAGTAAACACGATATATCCAAGACTTACTTGAAATGTAAACCCTTGAAAGAAAAGTGTGTTTCTACTATTCCAGTGGTCTTGACACGCGTCCTGAGAACATCTTGCTGCGTTGGAATGTAATTGGGTTGAGCTATGCGATCTAAAGCATTAAGATAATACGCTGCCGAGTCGTTGATCTTGTATTCTCTACTGCGAGTGTAACAAAGCTGTACCCCAGGGTCCTGCCATAATCGTTTCATTAACAGCACTAGTTCCCCGGTTAGCTCACCCTCTTCTGCCGCAGAGGCTAGGGTGAAGAATTGCCGTGCTATGTCCTACAACATAATTACATTTTGCTAATACCAATATATATATATAAAACAATATTACATAGAACCTACTACTTTAGAAGTATGATACCTACCGCTTTACCAGGATCCACAAAATCAATTCTAAGTTGTCCCATGGCTCTAATTATCGCCATTAGACTTTGTATCGTGTTACTGTACACTACAGGTTTATATTGTTCACATTCCTCTTTATTATATCCAGTCTCGTGAATGATTTTCATTTGCTTCACTACAGTGGACTTTCCAGATTCTCCCGCTCCTTGAAATAAACAAAAAAACGAAACATACAATATATATCTAATGTTTATGTTAACATGGTCGTGGTTTACACTTGGTTATAACTAGAGAGCGGATACGATGCATTTATAGCAACAAAGAGTAGGTGTAATTGAAAACAGTGAAAACATTAGAAGAATTTAAAGATACTGTTATATTATTTTCAACCTATTAAACATATTAAGAAAGAAAATAAACCTCCACTTCGCTCCAGTTTGTTGTAATACGTAGAAAATTTTTATTTTGCATAAAGATCCGCTGTCTAGTTATAACACATTTGATATGTGATTCATAAAAAGAGGTATTTAGCACTGACATTACGAGGAGAGATAATAATATAAAATTATAACAGTTTGTATAGATCGATGGATTTAAAGAAGAGGACGTTCCTGATGCTGTCTTTGTTTAGATTCGACTCGAGGTCATTTTCAATAGAGAATCTGGATCGGTCCAAAGAAAATCTGGGACATTCGACTAGCGCATGGTGGATACTGATAGTCATGAATTTGTGGGTATATTTTAATCTTTCCTAGAAGTTTGGGAATCTTTTAGGGTTTCATAAACATTGGCTTTTATATTGTGGAGTTTGATTTGGGTGCTGTTAATCCAATCTGTATTCCAAAGGTTTACAATGGCTTTTTCGACAGAGGATTTTGCGTCTGGAAGATTAATTTTACAGTTGTCATTCCAGAATGGTAGGTCAACAATGTCTAGGGATCCGTGCAAAGCTAATATATTTATTTTAGTTTTGAATTTCTGTTATGATCTTTTGTATACATTGAATAGTAGTATGCCGTGTCGATTTACCAATGGCGTCAACAGCGAATTTGGAGTTGGCGAAGATGGAAAATCTTCGTATACAGTATTACGGTAATAATCTAAGTTTTTTAGTGAAAATGTAATTTTCCATAACAAAGGCACAACCACAGAGGGGGTAGTAGTTTTAGGGGGGTTTAGCTTTTTAGCAAAACTTCGTAGTTTTAGAGCCGTATTCGTTATAAAAGTCTTCTTCGAATAAGCGAAATACAAAATTGTGAAGACAAAAATTTCGGAATATTGTTACATTGTATCAGAGTTGCTAAAATGATTAAAGGAAGAGATACGATCGACCTATAAAATTGTTATTTTGCGTGAAGATCCACCATTCGACAGCAGAGCAATAATAATCACGTATCAAGACCGCTGACGATCAGGTGGGGATCGAAGGAAACCCGCCGCGTTATCGGCATGAATCACGCAGCACGGTGATTCAAGTTTTCGGGAAAATCGCCCGCGCTCCGCTTCCGCGATTGCGCAAATACAATAACTGATTACGTAGCGGTGACGGGCGGGAGAAAGGGAGAGGGCCGATTTCAAATAAAAATGGAACGAGAGCGTTTGGATAGAAACATCTTTCTGATCGGTGTCCGTCTGGTGCAACGTGACCTGCCGAGTTACGGCGAAGCTGAAAAAAAGGCGTCGCGAGGAAAGTTTGGCCGATTTTCAACGGGCATTGGGCAACGTTTCACCGTCGTTCGGGAAACGATTGCCCCATAACATAAACTTTCTTTTCGTGTAAATTCTAAAATGAGGAAATTAACAATATCTATATTTTTAGTGACAGTGATCGCTATTTCACGATCTGAATTTTTCGAAGTTCGAAGGAATTTTCGGAAAGACAATCATCTAAATGGATTGTATAAATATGTTTCGGAGAAATCGTGTATAGATACGATATGTGATGAAGCAGAAAAATCTATACGGTTTAATATTTCCAATATCTGCACATTTTGTATTAATATAATAGTCACAAGGAAAGTTTTGTCCAGCTAGCATCTCGAATCGCAGCACTGTGCGTCGCGCGGATGCGATGAAAATTGTGGTGCATGGGGTTAACCTTTATGTAGCCAACAAAAACCTTTTGTATTTAACATATTTGCAGAAATTCTAATTTTAAGACTATAAATAAATATATTAGCGAGCAAAGCATGGACATTCAGAGAAATTTTGTAATATTTGTAGGTCGGAAGAAATGCAGTGAATGGGTACCCGGTTGGCTACAGAAGGGTTAACTCGTTTCCAGGACTGCAATTGTTCTCATTTCTCAATAATGCAAAGTTGGGGCTTTTCAGTAATCAAAAGCGCTAGATAAGAGATCAATCTATGCTGCGATCGTCCTCAAAAGTCCTATTTTTACGTTTACAAGGCGTAATTTGCATTATTCAGAAGCATAAAGCTGCGACAGCTACGTGCTGTCGCGAATAATGCAAATTACGCCTAGTAAACGTAAAAATAGTACTTTTGAGGGCGATCGCGGCCTCGATTGATCTTTTATCTAGCTTTTGAGTACTGAAAAGCCCCATCTTGGCATTATCGAGAAATGAGTCTACCCGCCTTAAGGGAGGCACGAGAACACCGGAGGAAAGAAACTATGTAGATTACCGAGCAAGAGAAGCTTGACCTCGCTGGAGGCCCGTTCGCCATCGGCTCTCAGATCCTTGTCGATCTTCTTCGATCTCTCCGCGGCTTCTTTCTCGCCGGTGGTGCTCACCGCGCAGCCCATCCTCGCCGATGGTCCTCTCTCTCTGTCCGCTAGAGGAGAAAGAACGGGGCACCATGCACGGCGTCTCTCTGTTCACGGAACCCTCGGAACACACCACGGTTGCTTTTGCTCGACCACGGTCCTGGTCCCTCGTCTAATGACACTTGTTGCACGGACGTGTGGGAACCGCCCGCACGCGGTTGCCCTCGCATACACGCACCGAATCGGACACGCACCCGCGCACACTGGCACGCAGACGTTCCCCTTTGCACTCCCGCGTATTATCTAGCGATACGTGTATGCATATGTACGTATACGGCCGGAATGTATAGATACATATATTTCCCTCAAGATTTCGTTCGACGAGAAAGCGGAGAACGATGACAATGGCCCGAAACTTGCGCTCCGCGCACACACAATCAACCCCGAGAACGATAATATCTATGACCGGCACCGATTCTTCGCTTTGCTCTCTCGTAAGTCCCTCAGCGAAGCAGATGTATCCGCTAGAAACACCGCAGGACACGGCCAGGATTCGTGGAGATCTTTCGATCGTGATCCATGAACCAATCCTGTCCCAATCTACACCGACGCCTCGACCAATCACGAGCGCCACCTCCGTCAGGCCCGCGCGATCCTTCTGGCGCCATCTGACGCAAGAATCGAGTTATTCGATGGATCGATTGGTATACAGAGATCCCTCTCTGCGTTGCAGTTCGCCGTGGCCAAATATTTGGGCCTGCGGGCCCTTAGACCATATGAATCTATAGGGCACAGATAATTCTGTGGTTGCAAGGACGCCGTTTGTCACAATTTCAAGAAATTTGAGTTCATGCGTTAATTTAGCTTTATATTATAGGAACCACTTATTTTTTATTTTCAGATCGGGCGCGAACTTTTGCAATTATCTAATATTTATTCGTACGATCCTGTGTTACACACGATGACGGAGGGAACCTGATCCAATTTCATTCAATTGTCGGGTCTGTCGGGTTGGTCTATTTATAAGTTCCATTCGTAACAACCTCATTGGTTTTCAGAATATCGCCGTGTACTTTCCAAAATTCAGTCGTAGTTGACAATGTATGGCTGTCTCCGCGACGACGCCTCCCGTTTCGGGAATAATTACGCTGAACGGCAAAAAGTACTGCATAGGGTGCCGACGGACAAACCCCGAACGCGAAACCCACCAAACCTGTAATAGCACTTGATTTCTATTCAATAGGGACCTCGAGGGTCCGTGCCGGAAACTGCATAGTACCTGTTATATAAGCACAAGGGCTCGCATAATCTGCGCTCGCTCGATGTTTTGTTCAATATTTCCCGATCTGTTAATCCTTAGCACTCGAGCGGCGACTCAGAGTCACCGGTAAAAATTGCTGTGCCATTATTCAAAATATCGTTTACATTATTAAATATGTTGGTATCTAATCAATTATCGATAGACAGCGGATTTTATGCATTTATGACAAAAATGAGTAGTTGTAACAGACATTAGAAGAATTTAAGAATACTCTCTTATATTATTTTCAACCTACTAAACATATTAAGAAAGAAAATAAATTTCGATTTCACGCCAGTTTGTTGCAATTCAGGTAGAAAATTTTTATTTTCAATTATTACTAATTATCAAACACTATTATATCAATTTCATATCCATAAAATGAAAAAAATGCATATATAGAATGGAATTATTCTGAGTCGGAAGAAATGTTTAATTTTCGAGTTAACATAGCTCCGAGTGCAAAGGGTTTTAGCAACCGGGAGCTTATTAATAATAACGTTAAGCATGATTGGAAACTTGCAGCATCAAGAACACTATGAAACGCAATGGATCAGCGCGAGAACACCTTGAGATTCCTTATATCGCGTGCGCAGGACATCGGCGATGAACCAAATCATGAAAAAAATTCATACCCGAAGCTTTCCGATTCCAGAGACAAATCCGATACCATCTGATTAGAATATAATACTAATCGTTGTTTGTTTTCATTTGATACGTCTGTTTGTACACTTAATCGACGTCCTACGACCGTTACGAAATCAGTCGAATCGGTGAGTCTCTTCGGGGTCGGATGTCTTATCGGTGCCCGAGCAGGATCATGGGATTCTTAACAATTCTCGTGAGTTGAAAAAAAACTCTATAGATTATAGAAAACATTATATCTTCGCGAAATTTTCGTGGCTCCAGCTTCTTCTCGGTTGCATCGGTCTCAACGTTCCAGTGAACGGATCGGTGAACGACCATTTCGACGAAAAGTTGAGGGAGACGAAAATCGAGATAGCGAAGCTCTATTTTCAAGAAACACCGCCAGGTAAATGCGAGAAGAATCGATAAACCAGCTTAGAGAGACCTGTACGACGAATAAGCTTCGTTATCGAAGATAAGAAGAAAATATATGATTTTCTGGTATTGGCTTTTACAGTTCCAAAGAAACTGTACAACGTGCAATGGGATCGTCTGTGGCAAGAGAGCCTCGGCAATCAGCGGCTCTTCGTGGCGAACGCCTTGAACAAAATCCTCTACGTCGAAGGGAACCGCGTCGCAACGTTCTCCATAGATTCGCCTCCTTCCAATCAAACCTCAATGGCGGAACTCCCCTCGTGGCGCGGCAATGGTCCCATGAGATTCGTTAGAGTATGCGAAATAAATATCGAGTTGGCTAAATCAGACTGCTTAGCGGAACAAATCTGGTGAAGCTCTCAAGATTCGCTTAACACTAACCGTACCACGACCGGTCGAATGACATTTTTTATTTTTTAATTATTGAAATTATAAAGATATTTCCATCAGAAATTATTCAATAAATTTCTTTATTTAATCACGTATTACTATAAAAATTGTGAGAAATCGAAATAAGTTCAGTCTTGTCATTTTTATAAAACAATGCGTATCCGACACATTTTGTAGCCGGTACGGTTAATGTTAAATGGTCCTTTAAATGTTGTTAACAGTTCTGTTCGGGATCGAAGAAGATTAGCGGCTCTACTACTGGAAGTAGTTTCTTCTTGGTTTCCCTTTGTTTCTACAAGGGTCATCGCGTTTGCTCCGCCGATGAAAGCTCGTGGACGCCTGGAAGGGCCAACTAGCTTGCACTAGAGCTAGTTTGGACGAAGCGACTAAGTTGTTCGCGTCGAAGTCTTCCAGGCGTTCCTCAACATTTCATCAGCGTCCCGGCTAGTCTGGTTGAGCGGTTGATGACTCGCCGATGGTTACCACGCTCACAATAGGGTACCGTTCACACGCGGAAGCCTCGCGCGGCTCGAACAATACACGATTCCCATTGTCTTCCATTCGTACGGTTCTCGAATCCCGGTTCACCCGAATGAGGATGGTGGATTAACATTGATCTCCTGCGTCACAATCGAATCGATGTTCACAGAGCACCGTGTGGAAAGCCGTGCTCTATCTGCTGATTTGTTACGAAACCGGCTCGTGCAGTTTGTACGCGGGAGCGGAAGGCCTGCAATTAAAACACCGGCAGACCATTCAACACAAGGGTCACCCCATGGACGCCAGCTTCTTCGTCAGACAGAACCGACTGTATCTGGTGGTGGCCGATAATTCGGGCCAGTACACTGTTCCGTCTCCGTAAGCTCTTCCCATTGAACTTAATAGAAGCCTGTTAACGGGGTATTCTGATTTTTCATTTTCAAAAAGTCGATATTTCTTTCTCCAATTTCTTTTAGAGGTCGACTCGCGTTTCCAAGAATGCAAGGGTGCGGGTTCTCGATAATTCAAAGATGAGGGGTTTTCAATCTAGGCCGCGATCGCCCTCTAAAGTCCTATTTTTATGTTTACGAGCCGCAATTTGCATTATTCGGCAGCATGTCGCAGCTTTATGAGGATAGCTACATGCGCAGCTGTATGCTTCCGAATAATTGAAATTACGCTGCCGAATAATGCAAATTAAGCCTCGTAAATGTAAAATTTTATCTAGCACTTTTGGCTACTGAAAAACCCCATCTTGGCATTGTCGAGAAATGAGAAGGTGCATCGCGCACCCTTGCAATCCTGGAAACGAGTTTAGCCCTTAAGGGGGTGTTCAAAGGATTTCTTTGAATTCATAAAACTAACGTAGTTACAGGCGTTTAAAGAATACATATACATATCAGTTAGATTAACAGTCCGAAGGAAATTTTGTGCCCCATGCTGCCCACGATACGGTCAATCATGAAACTCTTTAAATCGTCTAGAACGAATCACATAGAACTTAGGAAATACGGCGAGGGGCACAGGATTTCCTAGTATCGGTGAAACTTGGCATATTAAATGAAACCATCTGAACCGTCGTCCAGAATATATCACTGGAGAGGCACGTACATGGATAAGGTAGCGGAAGCGATGATCACCGCGGCTGTTTCCGTCACCACGTTCAAGCACAAACATTCGACGATTATTGTGTTCGCGCAGAACGACCAGCACAATCCAAACATCGGTACCATGGTGTACGAGTTTAAAGAAGACAACGCGGAGAGGATTCAATTCCTGCCGACCATCAATCCCGTCTCTGTTCATCATTACAACCACGCGGGCTATAGTTTCATTCTTTCGCTGAACAAACGTGGACCCAGCAACCTGTTCTGGTGGGACGGTTCGTTTTCCTCTTTCACCGTTTATTTGTACGCCGTCGAAACGGGTAGAGAGACATTTCAGGATTGCTTCTTCCAGGACAGGAATTGCTGAATTGGCAGCAGCTCGATGAGATCGATGCGCCGAGCTCGGTCCGTGTAGTCACCGTCAATGATGATACTTTCTTCATCGTAGCTGACACCGTAAGCTTCGCGCAGCCGTTGCTACTCGTCGAACCTACGATCAGAGAAAAATGACACATTCGGACTGAAAGCTCCGTAGAAAATGATTTATTCTTCCATGCTTTATCATTAGGCTGCGGACCTTCATGCGGATTTATCATTACGGCTTCCGGAAATCTTTAAAAAATGCTAGAATACAAAATTCGACAGAATTTCGTACAATTTTTATTTATTTCAGATCTGCACAGGCTACTACCACTGAAAATAAGATTTTATTTTATTTCTTAAAATTCGTCCACAAAAAATCCGCAGTCTATTTATCATTTTGTTGTACGACATACGACAAGCACGTTCAAGTTTTCCGATCTCAGGACTCGACGAACATCTGCTAAACGTTCCACAGCTAGAAAACTGATTATAAAACGAATGTTGTGTTCGTTGTAGAATCTTCTAAGACTGTACAAGTTCGAAAACGCATCCGACTGCACCCTGTTGAGTTCGAAGAAGTTGCCCGATGTAGAAACGGTGATCGAAATGGAGGCTCGAACGGAGGAGATTAGAGTGATCATCGTGCTGGTCACCACGGACCAGTATGGCAATCTTTCCGTGAGATCCTTGGAGTTGGACATCAAGGAGATCCTTTCCGGTTCGATCCGACCTCTAGAAATCTCCGAAATCGAACGAGAAGGCAATCGATTAAAAATATTATTTCCAGGAGACTCGACCGAGGAGCCAGACGTTCTATCGAAGCATTTATCGGACCTGGTGGAAATACTGCAGCGAAGGCGACCGCTTATACAGAAAGCAGAATCCTCGTGGCCGTCGTTATATCCGGCGAATGAGAACGTCACCATTACCGATCCCCTGATAATTCCAAATTTGATTTTAGAATCAGGAACCGTCGGTCGTATCAATGTTCATACCTCGGAGGACATCCTTGCACCTCACGAACTCGAGGAAGGCTTAAGAAATCTTACTCTCGAGGTCAATAGCACCCTGACAGCATCGAAGGATCTTTTATCCGCATCTAGGAATTCTTTAACCGGGAACATTGTCATCGAAGACGGTGATTCCATGGAGATATTGGACATCGACAAGCTCGAGGTCGACTTCTTGAATGGCGTCGACGTTAGGTCGAAGAGTGTCGAGTCGTGCACAACCGGAAGTTCCTTAGCTCCCTTGAGTGGTTCGAATATCAGTGTGCAGAACGTCGAAATCGAGTCCCTCTGCGGGATTCCGTTCCAATGTGAGCTCGATTTTTCTTATCAATGTGTTCAATTATTTCTCCAACGTGTACAAGAATTAATTATGACCGAATGTTCCAGACTGGGTACTGAAAAATCGTTCCTCCGGAATCGACATAAATCTGGAGCCGAGCGAAATTGAATTTTCGAATGATACCGTACACTTACGATCGAACGTTTCCTTGACAAACTTGAACGCGAGAATGATAAACGATGTCGACGTCGAACAGTTCCTCGACGAATTGTTTGTCGTCAATAAAAATCAGAAAATCAGAGGTAATCCGCTTACCTCGCGCACAAGTATTCCAGTTAGAAGCTTTCAATATTCAATTCTTCCAGGCAACCTAAAATATAACGATGTGCTGCAACTTTACAATCTCACGGCGGAGAGGTTGAACAATCAGTCGGTCGAGAGTTACATGACCACAGGAACTAATCAGACGTTTGATCATTTCGAAGCAAAGTCGCTTCAGCTGGAACATTTGATCGCCGAGACGATCAATGGCGTTTCGGTCTCCGAGGCTGCGAGGATATCCCGTCGAAACGTCATCAAAGGTAACTCGTAAAGTGGAACTAAAATGAAATGAGGGTGCATTCACGCACGTGAAATAATTAGACTGCACGGATGTTTATGCACTTTTCAATGTTTGTAGGCAAACTCCAAGCAAGCGAAATCATGCGAAATCTTGTTTCCAGTGGTGGCAGGTCTTTGTAGATCTAAAATAAATAAAAATCGTATTAAATTCTGAGGAATTATATGTTCTAGCAGTTTTTGAAAATATATAGAAGCCATAAATGCATAAAGATCCGCAGTCTAGAAATAGTACACGTGTACACGTTAAAATGACACGCACTAAAGTACGTGTACGTAAATACACGTGTTCAAAACCATGGTTTCTAGAATCTACTTATATCTAGTACACTTCGTTCCATCTCTATTTGTTACCGACGACCTACTGTTGACAGGACAAGTAAAAATCGCGAAGATACACGTAACAGGGGAGCTGATGGTGGAAGGTGAGTTCAAGCTACCGGAGAATCAGCAGCAAATGTATTACAACATTACCGTGCATGGCGATTTGAGGATAAAAGCGCTCGACATGGATAAGCACACTAAACTGCTACTAGATAGCGAAGAGGTGCAGCTGAACGATGTCGACAGCTTCTGGACAAGATCCACCGATCAGATCATCAGAAACGATGTGATTTTTGAGAATAAAGTGACAATCGATCATCTGCTGGCGGATCGTTTGAACGGGTTCACCGAGGATGAGTTCCTGTACACTGCCGCGACCGCTATTCCGGAATCGTTCGGACATATTCGATTCGAGAACGTCGAGTTCGACGATCCGATTTCCGTGAACGACGGGAACAACGCTCTGTTCAACGACGATACCGAAACGTTGACAATTCTGAACGAAGTGCGCGTAAAACAGCTTCGTGGAAACAGTCTGCTTGTCGAGCGTTTCAACGGCCTCGGTGTGTCCGATATATTGAATAATCTACAGCCGGTTAATTTTTCAAAGCGTATGGACTTCTCCACAATCCAAGCGAGACAGGTCAACGTAGATCAGCTGCACTTCCAGTCCATCAACGGCAAAGACAGCGCTGAGTTTTTCGCACGCAAGGAAAACGATCGGGTGACCAGTTCTCTGAAGAATCCGGAATTTCGCGCCAAGAATCTGTTTGTCGAGAGGATCAATGATATCGACATGAAGAAACTCGTATCGCTACGGAATACTACCGATTCTAAGGACCTGGTGGTAGAAGGAGATCTGACGGTGACGGGCAACTTAGGGGTCGACCTAATCGACGACCAATCGGTCGAGCTCTATCTGAGACACTTGGCCAAAGAAGACATCGTATGGGATCTAGACGAGACCATCGACGAACTGATTGTACAGAATGCGACGCTCAAATCCATGAATGGCCACAACGTGCATAATTTCTTCGAGGGTGTTCTGTCGAGATCGAAAGAGCAAATCGTGCCCGGCCAATTCAGTTTTAATCAAATGTCCGCTGGCAACGTCGTTACCAGGTTCATCAACGAACGAGACAGCTTGAAATTACCCTGGATCGACGAGCCGCTGTTTCTTACCGGAAACATCACGTTCGACGAACTACTCGTACACGACGTCACGACCAGGACTCTGAATGACCAGGACGTCCGCGAGGTATAGTTTCTCCAGCGTATGTTCTTCTACCGTCATGTGATTTTGTTTCATAAATATTAGATTGTCGCATATGAAATGTCCAATTTAAACTTTTTTCAACAACCTAATAATTCCCATCGTTTCAGCTGTACGAAAGTTTATCGATCGTGCCGGCGACGACAATCGAAAAGTTATCAGTGGATGGAAACGTTACCTGGGGCACAGCTTCGCCGAGCTCGAGCTCGTTGACGTTCTTATTCGAAAACGCAGTGAGCAAAACCACAGCTCAAACTATTCACGGCAAGGTGGTGTTCGACAAGGTTGTGTCGATGTTGGCTGCAAAGTTAGAGCTGAGAGACATCGACGAAATACGCGATATAGTAAACGACGCGGTAAAAGACTATGAGAATACTATCCAGATATCCGGACAGAAGATCTTCGCGAATAACTTAACGATCAACAGTCTATCGGTAGTCGGCGATGTGAAGATTCCAATCGTTAACGAGGTCGGTGTCGTCGAATTTAATAATTCCGTGGCCCGAAAAGATCAGGACGAAACGATCACCGGTACCCTAACTTTCCTCGAGGAAGCAGCGATCAATGAGCTATATGTGAACGACAGTATCCACGATGTACCTTTGGCTGGACTGGTTTTGGCGACCGATACTCTACCTCCTAACGTGCACTTCAAACATCTTTTCGTAACGAACGATGTATATCTGAAGAATCTTGATGGTGTGGAGTTCGATGAGTTCTTGGAGAATCGAATAACTATCCACGGAGACCATGATATAGCTACTAATGTGACGTTCAATGGGATCGTAGAAGTAACAGGTTCGTTAGTTTCGTTAACACTAGGTTTACGGAGCAGCTGTTGATTTTTCAATTGGAATTGTGCCAGTTACTTTTTAAAAATACAAGAATGTAACCCCTTGCATTTTCTCCGCAGTTACAGTGATTAAAACGCCTTTATCCCCAAAAATGTCATAGAATGTTTGTATGGCTACATTTATTTTAATGCTTAAATATTGATTACAAACGAATGAAATTTTACTTCATCTGAAAAGATACACATAACATTCATATTTGTTAGACTTTAAAATACGGCAAGGGGTTAATAATCTATACCCAAAGAAATACATTTATTGAGTAATTCCTCATGAATGCATCTTCTTAAAAATATTAAAACCCGTCATCGTAATAGGTCCCGTAAATCTAGCGTTAAAACGATTCATTCAAAATTGGCATCTCTTCTTGAAAGTCCTGTTTGCACCACCGCGGTAGGTAATGCAACGGTGGCGAGAATCAACGGAATAGATCCTTCCGATTTCGTCCTCGATGGACTGGCGGAGACACAGTTTATATCCGGTTCGAAGACCTTCGCGGAGAATGTTCGGGTGGACGGCAACATTCGAGCGCAGCTGATAAATGGGCTAAATCTATCTTCGGAGTACTCGGGCGGTATCCTGAACGACGAGGACGCGGAGATCGTTGGAGACTTGGTGAGATTAACACGTGATAAATCTCCTGGATCATGTATCGAGATCATATTCGAAAAATCCTCTGAATGGTCCCGTGGTTTCAGGTTTTTGAGACGGAAGTCAAAGTCCCGGAAGATGTAACCGTTTCAGGACTGGTGAACGGGATGAGTTTGAGCACGATCCTTGAGGAACTGAAAGAGGAGACGCAGCATACGCTTGAAGCGTTGAAATATAACGAGACAGCGATAGAAGACGACATTGAACGGTCCTCGCGAATCTCTGAAAGGCTGCGGAACATCTTGTCGTACGTAGAGTTCGAGAAAAATTTGAAGATCGAAGTGCCCAATGTTAAAGCGGTGAGCGTGATTTATTACGAAGACATCACGAAGTTGAATATGTTTGGGGAGGAGGCTGGACCTCTTTGTGGCCTGCCGAGCAATTGCTCCTGTCCAACCGGGTACGTGGCTGAACTGAGGAAGGACGGTTGTGAAGTGTGGAGGACGAACAGCTCGACGATAGTGCGAAACTACCACGAGCTGCATAGCACCTTCGGTGTAAATGTAGTAACAAACGCAGTCTCGAGTAGTCTCGAGTGTACTTCTACTAGTAGCGAGGATGAGTTCACGACGATTTCGTGGACGAAGCCAAGAATTATGGACACTGGAGATGTTCTGACTAATGTGATAGAAGATCCCACTAGGATAAAAGGATTTGTCAAGGACGCAGAGGTCTTCATGATCCACAACAGTGCGTGGCAAGACTCGACTTGTTTAAGAGAGTAGACTCCTTTCTAGGATTGATTCTTATTTTCCGATAATGCAAACATGAGGTTTTTCAGTAGTCAAAACATCAATCTAGGCCGCGATCGTCTTCGAAAGTCCTATTTTTACGTTTACGAGGCGTAATTTGCATTATTCATGTAGTTGTCGCAGCTTTATGTTTCCGAATAATGCGAATTACGCCTCGTAAACGTAAAAATAGGGCTTTTGAGTACTGACTTGACTAAAAACCCCATCTTTGCATTATCGAGAACTACTCCCTTAACCTTCGGATCAGTAGCTGTTCTAATAGAAGCAATGAAAAGACTAACGTGTCTAGGAAAGTTAATAAATAATGCTGCAAATGACCCTAAGGGTCGACGATTCTGTACTTGTTGAAAAGATCAGTTGTCCGAGGGTTAATCAGATCGAGTGGTTCTTCGAGGCTCAGTCCGGTTTAGCATCCCTTCACGACTTCTTGACAGGTGTTGGGCTAAAAAGTAGCACTTCACCTTCACCTAGCCAAGACCACCTGCTTTCGTAGAGAACAGCTCACATCTCCGATTGCTTTCAGACGCAGCTTACGTAGTTCTGGCGATCTACTATGACCCTCTACTATGGCACCAGTCCCATCAAATTGACTCCGTCGTCTACAAGATTGACTTGGACACCAACTTGCTATCACTGCACCAAAAGCTTCCTACCGACGGTGTCTGGGATATTGAAGTTCTCAAAGCAAACCATCATGACGTGTACCTGCTCCTGGCTTGCTCCGGAATCTCTGAAAAGTCTTTCTTGTACAGACTGAACGGAACCACGTCTCAGGTAGAACAATATACATAATAGAATGTCTAGTTGTCGCTAATACCATTAACAATGCGTTCTGTTCAGTTCGAGACTTTGAGAATGTTCGAAGGCAGATCGCGCAACGCGAATAGCATCATTCAAGAGAAGGACCTATTCGTTTTGCTTGACGATTACGATACCAACGCGGTGAACGTGTTCCGCTACGAATCGAAGTTCGACAATTTTCATATTTATCAGAGTCTCTTCCATGATTCAAGGATTGTCGCGGTTGCGTGTTTCTATGCGGATGGTGAGCATCTAAAACAGTTCATTAACACTAACCGTATACATTGTTTTATAAAAATTACAGAACTTATTTCGATTTTTCGCAATTTTTATAATAATACGTGATTAAATAAAGAAATTTATTGGATAAGTTCCGATGGAAGCATCTTTACAATTTCAATAATTAAAAAATAGAAAATGCGAAACCGGTTATTTGACCGGTCGTGGTACGGTTAGTGTTAATCGGAAGCATAATAATATCGACAGTAACGCACTGTACACAGTATAAAAATGCATTTTATTTCAGAGTTCGGTAGAAGCGACGCCTTCATCATCGTCGCGACAGAAAACGAATTTTACATCTACGAATACATGTACGCACAGGTACGTTTCCATCAGATTGTTTCACATAAAGTATTTCATTTATAGATTCGATCTTATAACGAAACAATCGGTTCCAGAAATTCCAAAGGAGAGTGCATCACCGAATAAATGATCTGCAAACGATGGTGCCGTTTTACCATGCTGGGAATCGTTATATTTTTACGGGCACAAGCGCCAACAGCACAGTACTGAGGATCGTGGAGCAAGGACCCCGCTAACATTTTTATGATAGTCCTATTAATCGTTTATAGTCTATTATAAACAGTATTTATTTATATTTTCTAAAAGATAATAATGCGCATGGCTTCTGTTAACTATTTCTTTTAACAATAAACGAGCACTTATAACACAGAATAAGAATATTATTATTAGACAGCGGATTTTATGCATTTATAACAGAAAAAGAGTAGATACAATTTAGAACAGCAAAAACATTAAAGCAATTTAAAAATACGATTATATTATTTTTCAACGTATTAAATATGTTAAGAGACAGAATAAATTTATATTGCATTCCAGTTTGTTGCAATTCAGGTAGCAAATTTTTATTTTGCATACGCTGTCTAATTATTATATTACCATATTGATTCGATATCCTATCATGCCAATTTTAGTGTCACTCTTGCAGCAAATTAATGAGCGATATGATTTTTATCTCGACAATAAATACTTCTTTTTTAGAAAAAAAAGTCTTTTGATGATTTATCATTACAATGAAGTATCGTAGAGAAAATTGAAAAGAATTGGTTGGACAGATTGATAAATAAAAATTCCGCACGATTAATTTTCAACATACTCATACAAATAGTAGAATTCAATGTGGTACGCGAACTCCCCCTTCGAGTCTGAAAGGAGTTCGATCCTGACTCGATCCTGAAATGCAGCTCGTAACTCTAACTAAAGTAAATTGATGAGCAGAAGTAAATAAAGCATCGTACACGATCCTAAAGGATGTATGCTTTTTCTAAATATTCGGGAAGTATTTCAGCTATGAAATTCGGATGGTCCTGTGTCGAAACGAATTTCGTAGAATCGGAATTGCGCCAGTGCGATTCCAATAGGACGAGATTTAGTATAATTAATAACTAGGCTCGTTATCGCCGGGAGAGAAATTTCTCGGTGCGAAACAGATGGTATATAGAATCACCACGTGATAATTTAATGGGAGTTCAGCCTCGTATTGGCAAACATCGGCGCGAACATATAACACTTATCACCACGAGTTCTCTGACCGACGGGATACGAAGCGCTAAGGTTTCCTTTTTCGAGCAAGTGGCAGCCATTGAATCATATTGAGGTTTTTCCAGTTGTTGCTGCGCGACATCACGCTCGGTTTTCAAGGTACATACAAACGTGAAAAAGGAAGTATAGACAATCTTTTTTTTTATCCGCAACACCGTCGAAAAATCGCACGTAATCGACTACTTAAAATGTATCTTGTCAATGCACCATGATCTGTCGAATTTGATAACTTATTGTACAGTTGACTAATAATCAGACGTATTTCTTGTGATTGAGATAAGCTAAAAATATTCTTATCAGACTCTGCATTTATTCTAATAGAATTCGTGTCGTTCAATCGCCTTTCGTTTTCTCCGGTATGTTTTATTGGTTATGTTAGCGAATGATGAATTGACATAATAAAGCATTCAACGATTTGTTAATAGGATTCCTTGATAATATTGTTTCAAACGATGTCGTGGATGCGATATATGTTCTTTTACTTTAATCAGTATACTTCGTCTTTCCACGAACATTATTTGTTGCCGAGAGGCCGTGTAGAGGTTATGTCACGCGTCGAGGAATATTCTGTCGTGTTCTATCGTGCATTAGTCTGATGCCTGTTTTTATTTTTTAGATTTAACAATTCTGTCGAGGCAGTGATGGCTGTCAAAGGACTGGTCGCAGCAATTGTTCAGTTTCTAACCCAACAATTGGAGGATGGAGACATCACCGAAGAATCTAGAGAGAGTCTCGAAGTAGCGATACAATGCTTGGAAAGCGCGTATAACGTGCAAGCCTCAGATACTCAAACAGATTTTAATTTACTCGAAGTTTACAAAAACACAGCAGAGCTTGCGAAACCTCCCGTAGTACAGGAGGCCACGCCTGAAGCAAAAGCGGAAGCGGAAAGATTGAAAAACGAAGGAAATGCTTTCATGAAGGCTGAGAAACACCAAGAAGCTATTGCTAACTATACAAAGTATGCGAAATCCAAATACAAGGAACAGACACATCTTTCTTCTATTTTTAACGACTGGTTCAGTTTACTATTAAATTCAATCATTCTAATATGTATTACTCGTCATAGAGTAGTTTCGGATAGTTTGATTAAAGATCTAATCATTCAGTTAGGACAGCGAGAGCTTTGATAGAATGCATACCATTAAAATATTTTTTGTCTAGGGCAATCAAATTGAATGGCGCGAACGCAGTATATTACTGCAACCGTGCGGCGGCGTACAGCAAAATTGGTAATCACCAACAAGCAATTAAAGATTGCAATACTGCGCTGAGCATCGATCCTACTTACAGCAAAGCGTACGGTCGATTAGGATTAGCATACTCTAGTCTGGAGAAACATAAAGAAGCTAAAGCTAGTTATCAGAAAGCTTTAGAAATGGAGCCTGATAACGAAAGTTACAAGTACAATCTACACGTGGCCGAAGAGAAATTAGCAGAGGTAATCGTAACCAATCCTAATCTCATGGACATGATGCATCGCGCGGTAGCCGATCCAGCTTTCCTTAATGCAATGAGGAATCTCATAAGAGGAAACGGAGAACAAGGAGCAGGTGGACAAATGGATGCATTTTTCGAAACGTAACTATCCAGTTATAATAATTTAATTATAATTTCTGCTTGCACGATAGTTCGAGAATATCGATTATATTTCAATATTTTTCAGTGGTCAACAAGTAGTACAACTAATACAAAATTCCAATCCGGAATTGATCGAATCCTTGATACGACAAATTGGCAGAAACTCAAACGATCCTGAACCACCGCAACAGAATTAAAACAACTGTGATTGTATAATGTTATAAAATTTCGACAAAATTGGAAACAACTGAGTTGATTCGCAGCATGGAATAGTTACAGAATAATGCGTAACATTCATTCGCATGTTGAGAAAAAGCGACAAGTTATAACTAAAATCAGATTACCATGGTCTTAAATCGATATTCATATGCATATATACTATAAAAAAAATTTCCTTTTACATTATCTATTGCATAAAACCGAATAATTTATCTTTTAGATACATACGGCGTGGTACCGTATGCAAAAAAATTCGGTGATAACGGTCAGAAAGGGATAAATATTTTCTGGATAGGACGACTCTCTAAAGGCATACGGATTGCTATTACTGTTTATGCTGTACAACGTGTCGTTAGATATCTATTTTTAATTTTTCCTAATTTGTACCGCGTTATAGTAGATATTATCACTGTTTCCTTTAACAGTAATGTTTTAGTACGATGAAACAACGCATAGTCGAAAGAATTGAAAATTAAAACACATTAATATCAGTCTTCGTCATATTATCGCATACCTATATGCACATCAACATTTTGTTGTCTGAAACCAATGGAAAAAATGTATATCGATCAAAAAATATTGAAAAATTTACAAGATAACACTTCTTCCTTAATATTTGTACATGTATAGAAACGTACCAAATATACGACGAATCGAATCATTCTTTTCAAAATGTTTGTGTTTTACGTGACTATTTTATAATTGTCTAAAACTAGAAATATAATTTTATCTATGCATTACGAAATTCAACAGCCTTTTTCTTAAAGTAAAAAAAATGGTGAATATAAAGAGGTATCGTGTTCGCTTATTTTCTTTTTTACCAATACATTCATATACAATTCGTACATTTCACGTCTATTTTTACCAAATTTTGTGTTCGAAACTTCGGAACCGTATTAGCTAGTCGATAAAAGTTTCTCGAAATTTTGTAATAATAGTGTCGGGACACGTTGAATAATGATCAGCAGAAATTCATTTAAGGTCCGCGATGGCCCCGGTAGTCCATTTAAGGGTGAATAAATAGAACGACGGATCGAAGAAACTCGGGAATTCGAATTTCACGCCGCACGTATCCTTTTAAACTGGTAGCACGCGTACGCCAATTCTGCGTGCGTCATCCAGTGACATCATTCTTATTTGGCACTGAACAAAGCCCGCGTGTAAACACACGGGACATTTTTATATTTCGTAGTCTAATTTGTTTTCGGTGTACGTGTGCATGAATACGCATTTACGGGTGACTGCGAACGCCATACATCGTTCTCTCCTGTAGACGAGCATTGTCGACGATTAGCCGTTCTTAGCCGGTAAGTCTCCTTATCGTATCGCAGTCTGCTGTCCCTAAATTTTGATGAACTCATCACTTCATCAGACGTTCTCTGGCTACAAGTGCATTCGTGAAACACGAACAAGCTCGTGAAATTTGTATTCGTTAAGGGCACATTCGTTCCCTTTCCCTCGGCTGGCTAAATTTAATTTTTCAGCGTTTGCATTGTTCGTGCCTATACTCGGAAGTATTGGTTAGCTATACCGATCATCGGCCACATGAATGTATGTATGTAGTATTATAAATAACGCTTTAACTACAGTTACAATGCATCGTGCTCGATCTTCTCTCTTCCTCTCTCTCTCTCTCTGACTGCTTTTCTCCCTGTCCTTCTCTCGAAACAACAGATAATTTCTTTTATCGAAAACGTGATAATTATGACGTACCGTGAAGAGAATTTGATTTTTTTTCAAAGAATTCGAAGCTGATATACTCGGCTGTTTCCCGTCGATTCGGTGTGGCTGATTTTCGCGTATCCTGAAACGCTGGAAGACATAACCGCGATGTACCATTATTATTTACATATTTTCCAACCCTTTCCATCGTCCACCCACAAATACATGTACATCCGAGAAACATAATGCGTGCGCAAAGTCCCTCCACAGGTTCATGACGTGCGCGGGTGGCGCATGATTCGCCGGTTTCGGAGTACCGACCAGGAACGTATCATCCGACGGTATCAACTTGTACAAATTTTTTTTGTCTTCAAAGAAAAACACTCGCCTCGTAGGAATCGTATTTATATCGATGACTGAAAAACGAACGTGCTTCGATCGGCTCTTATCTGAACGAATAATAACGGTCGATTTTTTCCATGTATTTTCTAGATGCTTGATGTTGCGTCGATAGCACATTTTCATGTATTTCATGTTTCAGTTTCCTTTTCGTTCTCCCGAAATCCTGATCTATTCGAAATAGTTGTAGTAGCTGGAATTCGAATTGCGAGACACGTTTACGCAGACAAACGAATATTTTTTATGTTAATCTGAATATGTAGAAATGTTTTTTTAATAATTCGTTTTCTCCGCTACGGGGAGGAATTTGTATTGTCGGGGAGCATTTATTGTTAAAATTTCTTTTCGCGAAAGATCTTATATCCTGAAAACGCGTAACATATCTTAAACGTAGAAAATTTTTTAAACAATTTCACTGTAAAAGTACGGTAGTAAGATCCACCTTAATTCGCGCGATCGATCGAGTATTAATAGTCGTGAAATACAACTGATAACGAGCCGTGAACCTTGTTCAAAACAATCCTCGAGCAAGAGAGAAAGAGAAAGAGAGAGAGAGAGAGGGAATTCGAGGGCGTTCTGTATGTTTGTGAGGTGGTCCACGGCGCAATAGGTACACTCCTGAGCGTAGTGCCCCCCTTGCTGCTCGATTGCCGCACACTCAACAGATTGAGGTGTGGCCATCGAGGGCAGCCATTTTCTTGACTTTCTGTCGCTTAACATTTCAGGTAAATACGCAATTATTTCTTAAGTAATACTGATTGGAGCGGTGCGAGAGTGTGCTGTGCTGTGCGCCCGGGTGTTCGATAGGTGGCCCGTGATCGGTTCGTTAACACCGCGACCGGGAATATTGTGTGTGTCTGTCACAAGGAGGGAAAAAAAGGCCTCTCCTTCTCCTGTGATATAGAGAGAGGGCCGAGGGAGTGCCATGCGTTACGAATCCACGGCATCTTCGCACGACCACCGTTTCAGTTAGCATAGAAGCCACGCGCTGCTCGTTCGGGGCTGAATTCGATCGGAGATTTTGGATTAGCTCCGTATCGGATCTCGATTCTCTCGAGCTGGCTTTTAGATCAGTAAGTAAATCGTCCACTAGGCACTAGACCCCTGCGTCGCTGTCCTGTCGCACCCCTAGCGCCCCCAGCCTCCCCCTCTCGGTGCTCCGTTCGTTCCATACCCCCCACCCCCTTTCCCCGCCCTCTTACCCCGTTACGCGGCAATGCACTTCCGGCTGTGCAAAATTCGGCAAAAAGCTCTCCGGGCCTCTCCTGTGGAAACTTGAGCAAAGAAGTGTGTCGCGGCTCTGACTTGACATTCCTGTCTGTTTCGGCGTCGTCATTGTCGTTGTCGTCGTCGCCGTTGCCGTTGCTGTCGCCGCCGTCGTTGCCGTCGTCGTTTTCGTCGTCGATTTCTACCCTGTCGTCGACCGACGTCTCCTATCTCCGATAAACAAAAGGTCGGTACGTTCTTTGTGGACGTTCTTTGGAGTCCGCGTTACTCCTCGCTTTTCGAAGAGCGCTCCACTTTATTCCTCTTTGTTGTTCACACGTACGTTTCCTCACCTTCGGAATGATTTCATCGGAATTTCTGTTCGGTTCCGTAATCGTACATGCCCAAACAAACGTCTCCCGTGAACGATCGAGCTTTTATCCGTTGCGGGACCCTGTACAACGCAATTAGACATCGCCGAGAAAGATTATACAGTCTTTTCGAGGAATCTCGCGATCGCCTTTGTGCGGGCGTAGCAGCGATTTTTTGATCGGGTTGTACGAGATTCTACCGTATTTCGAATGTACTTTGGAACAGTATATGCTACTATAAATAATTGCTGCATCTGGCAGATGGCAATTCAAACGTTTCGATGGAGAGTTTTAATTTTTCGAGGAGTCAGAGCGAATACCGCATCTCTCTATGCAGTGTGCGCTGTTTGCAGTACAAAGATTGAATAGGCTGTGTTGTCGTACTGTTAACAACGCATAACCTGTTTCTCATTTAATCGACACGTACAGACTACTGTTTGTTCGCATCGCTTCCGCATACTAGATTATACTTTACGCTAAGGTTTCTGCTTATGAGCGAAAAATTTGACTAAGTGCTTTTAACTTTGCTCACATGGAATAATAATCTTTCTATATGGTCTGTGGAAGAAAAATTTTTGTGCTTATATCGTCGGATGTCTCTCGGCTAGAAGTAATCTTTCCATTTCCTATGTATATTATCGACTATAATCTGTAAAAATATGAGCATCGAATATCCAACACTATGTTGTTGAAGGGATCGTTGACGATTCAAAGCTCCACGTTAAAGAAATTTTAATGTCAGCACCATGTTATATCTTATACTTCTTTCTTAATACTCATTTATATATATATGACTGTTTGTTGATTGCTATCGAGTAATTATAAGATTTCATAAAGCATCTTATCTTCACACCATGCGAATGTTCTGGCTATTACGTTTAATTTACGCTTCCCAAAAATAATTTTTACCGAGTTCACTCGATTCTGGATAGTGCATGTTTCATACAAAAAAAAAGATATTGACCTTATATGTTCATGCATGTTCTTTGGAAACATTTTCATTTTGTTCTAAGGCATAAGGTAAAGTCTTACTTGGTATGTTTCGCTATATATAGATCAAACGAATTTATATACAACTCTCTGCATCTATAATACTAAGGGCCTTCGTGTTAGGGATTAAAGGCAAAAAAAGTAGTTTAGTTTATTGTTAGTAAGGTGTTCTTACTGTTGCTCAGATTTATGGGTATTTGAATTGAAGCACCAAAATACTTACTCCAATCGGAGCTTAGATTACAACGAGTGCCCCAAGTACTCGGCTAGTAAAAGTTCTAATTGTTAGCAACAAAATTGATTCTTGAGTTATTTATGGGTTCATCGAATAAAAGGCCCTACCTTATGCATTCCATATTACATACAATTTAATTTAAATGTGTACACAGTAATATTGACTATGATAAAATTAAATTTACATTATGTTTAGGCAATGGCAGACTCATAATGCCTTGTAGTATACACGTTTTCAATGTATCCGAAGGAAAGAGTTAAGAATTGAAAAATTACATATGCGTCGTACATCGAATCATCATAGATTTTATTTAATACTTTTACAGATATTTACAAAGTACATAGCTATGACAAAAAAGAGATCTATACGCATACATATCCGACAATAATGATGTTTGTCTAGTACATGCAATTATCTCGCAGCCTCCTATCCATTCTAACAGATAAAATGTCCACTTAAAACAGAGACGCTGAAAGAAAGACTAAAAACATGGGATGCAATGCGGGCCGATGCCTCGGTCCAGACGATACGGGGTACCCTGGATCAGGTACGACCCAGTCAATATCCTTTAAATCTTCAGCCCTCGTAGGTTGCTTTCTTAAATAGCATTTAAAGTAGACAACAGAATAGAAATGAGAAAATCTTACCTACAATACCCACACTGTACAAGTAGCTGGCAGTAATGAGATTAGAAACAATTTTCTAGCAATGTAAATTTAAGTCAATGGAGGGCTTTAAGGCTATTGTACACATATGTAATGCTAATACCAATCTAGTATTTTAAAGAATAACTACGACACTTTTTAGGGAAGAAATTCTATACCCTACGAGGTTTGAATCCGAGTCGTTGTTTCTAGCATTGTCAGAAAGTGAATCTAATGCAAACAGTTTCGAAGAAATTACCCTGACTTCTTCCTAACTCTATCCTGAAGAATGCTTTTTCTCAATCTCTTTCACTGTTTCTTTTTGTATCTCTCTATATATGTATATACGCTCTTGGATCTGTCCATTTAAGATTGCTTTTTCACTTGTTTGTGCCTTTTCAGGCTATAGGAGATGTATCTTCTTTTAACAGTTACATTAATTCCATTCTCTCGGCACTTCTTGCGTTTCCCATTAAGTTGTGATTACCTTACGTTTATTACATGTTCACTCGCTGCATGCCCTTAGTTGATTTTTGGTGGAGTTTCCAAAAGATGTTCGATCATTTGATTTTAGACTGATTACCATTAGAAATGTGATAGTTCTGAAGCTGAAAGATCAATTTAGAATCTATTTGTTACTCATATCATCCACAACTTAAAAGATTTATGCATATATAGACACAATGTTTATGTACATGCATTTGTAGGATCAACTGCTAGAAATTATTAGCGCACGTTTTTACCGTTTCATCTGTACATAATGTCGAGATCATTCTCGGCGCGTATTAGACATCACCGGCAAAGATTCTAGTACTAGAACGAATACACTTTAAAAGAGTACAATCTAAAGAATTATGTCGCTATTCGTGTATAGGTAAGTTATTAGGCGTACAGACATTCCATTCGCGTAATTGTCAGCCGTTTCTTAAGATTCACGAGTTCTCTAAACGAAAATTTGTTAATCGGTATGTAACCTATGTGTATTTTTTGCTTTTTTATTAATAGATACTCTTTGAAAGAGATTTATGCGCATATAAGGAGATATATTTTTGATCGAAGCAGAATTATAACGGAGCTATAGTAAATAAACGCTGAATGATTTTCGTTTTAGAATTCATGGCAGCCATTAGGAAGAAATTGGTTATTGTGGGTGATGGTGCCTGTGGTAAAACTTGCTTACTCATAGTCTTCAGCAAAGACCAGTTTCCTGAAGTATATGTACCCACGGTATTCGAAAACTATGTCGCGGACATTGAAGTCGATGGGAAACAGGTGAGTCTTTGGAACAATTACGTTGTAACTTTTGTAATTGTTTATCCGTCGTATACATTCTATAAAATATTATTGGTAACAGGTGGAGTTGGCTCTTTGGGACACAGCTGGACAAGAAGATTATGATAGGTTGCGTCCGCTGTCGTATCCTGACACAGACGTAATCCTAATGTGCTTTTCCATCGATAGTCCCGATTCCCTGGAGAACATTCCCGAGAAGTGGACACCAGAGGTGAAGCACTTTTGCCCGAACGTGCCCATTATCCTTGTTGGAAACAAAAGAGACTTGCGCAACGATCCTAACACCATCAAGGAGCTTAGCAAGATGAAACAAGAACCAGTCAAACCTGAAGAGGGTAGAGCTATGGCCGAAAAAATTAACGCTTTTGCTTATCTTGAATGTTCTGCTAAAAGTAAGGAAGGTATTAGGGAAGTATTTGAAACGGCAACTCGAGCTGCGCTACAAGTTAGTATTCCCAAAGTTCGGAAATGTTTAACAACGTTGTTCAACGCATATTTCATTTGTAATTTCACGCTGTAGTATTCTATGGCTTCCCCTTCGGAAACTTGAAGTTACACATCCGAAATGTTCGTTGAACAGTGTAATTTTATAACATATGTTTATGGTACAAGTTTATGTTACTGTAACAAATATTCTAATTTTCAGGTAAAGAAGAAGAAGAAGGGAAGGTGTTGGCTTCTTTAAGTAAAATGCCAAGTATACCCGGTAACGGGCTAAATAATGGAATTGCGGAGCTAGCTGCAATGGAGCTAGTTGTTATGCCGGAGTCCCCCAGCGGAAACCATAATATAATAACAACAACAACTTATCTTTAATTATTTTACACAATAAAACAAATCTATATAGAAAAAAAAACGGAAAAACAACCACAAAATGCGCCCGCAATATAAAAAACTATCATTGATGAAACCGGAGACTTAAACATTGACTAAATTCAATACAAGTATATGTGCTATATGTATGAAAAAAAATTATAATGTATATTGTAATGACTACTTGATTGTATTTTTTAAATGGTAATGAATTGTGCTTCGAGTTTAAACAATTAAACAATTATCATACCAACTATTTACATTTACGGTACATAATTATCTATATCATTGTAGCAATTATTACTATTGAATTTAGTATCTATGTTTGGTCCCCTCAGGGTTTCAAAATCCATTTACCACTTCTCCCCCTCTTCCACTCTCAGTATCGCCTAATTTTAGCGGAACCTACTTTTTATTACGGTGGGTTCCGAACTACCTATTTGTCAACAACATGCAGCGCGTACCTAGGGGTCGGTCAACCCCCGGCGTGTACCGAGTGGTTACCCATCCAAGTACTGCCTGCGCCCAACGCTGTTTATCTTCGGTGATCGTACGAGAACCGATTTTTGCAGCGAGGCAATGGTTGTTGACTACCAATTATTACTATTATTATTAGTATCTCTCATTACTATTATATGCATTCTACATTTTTTTTTAATCGTAGTGGCTGTTTATTTTTTGGTAATAAAAAAAGATATGTGAAAGGAAACTACGACGGAGTTGGGGGAATTCGTAACAAAGTATAAAGAGAGAGAGAGAGAGAGAGAGTGATAGAGTGAAAGAGAGAGAGTGAAACGGGGAGAGTAGAAACATAATATACAATGCAAAGTCAGAAAGCAATGTAAGAATTTAAAACAAAACGTTAAGAATTCCAATTGTTACGTCACTATTTTACTGAACTATGGCATTATCGATATTTCTTAAACAAGCAAACAAACAACAAAAAAAGTAACGAATATTATATTACAATTATAAAATTGCGTAAGTAGACCAGCGGATCATTTTGATCTATAAGAATACCAACTAGGCTAAATGTATTATTATTATTAATTATTATTATTATTAATTATTTTTATTATTATATTGTAATACGATGACACTAACATTACGGATTATAACAGCGGCTATATTATATTTATGTATTTCGACAACACATCCCTTGTATCCAATCATGCATACAAACGACGTTCCGATTTGTGTTTTTTGTTACGCGGTATAAATTCCATCCAAAAAATTTATCCGACGTGATGATTATATAATTGATAATCGAGGAATATTTCTGGATGACTCTATTCATTTAGAGTGCAAAAATCTCACAGATCACGTTAAATCACACAAAAACACATTTCGATCGAAAAGTAATGTGTGCGTGTTCCTCAAGAAAAAAAAAATATCGAGTGATTTACCAATTTCAAGAAGTTACCTTGTAAAGCATTGATTATCGAGCCTGTTGAATCGTCCTGTATACTATCCTTCCTTTTATTTCTTATTCTTTCGTTTCTCTCTTTCGTTCATGTGTATAAATACTAATTTTACACACTTTCAAACCTACACGTCTTCTATAAAAAAAACTATATATATATATATATGTATAATCTGTAAGGTTCATAAGATCGTTGCTTTTTGCAAGAACTACTGAATTTACGGCTGCAATGCAGTCCTGGCCATTGATTCAATGAATGACTGTGGAATTGTGTTCAACAAACGTTTTCTTTTTAAACAGTTAGCAGTACTATCGTTGAATTACGCTTTTAACCAGACACCTTCGTCAACTTGCAGTCAAACTTTGCAACGGCGAAGAGGATCTCGTTCATCGTGGATCAACGGATGGATCGAAGAAACGATCGTCGTTGATCAGCTCTTCGATGCATGAAATAAACTTCGTTGAGTCAACGGTGAGCAAGACTTCCTTTATAGCGTTCGAATCAAATGGAAAGCTTTTTAATCTATAACAAAAAGATCCGTTGCAGAGTTTGCGGAAAATGTTCTTTTATAATAATTTCGAAAACTGTACTGTTCATTACATCTGTATCAGTGAATCCTCTATGGACCATTTTCTCTTATGGTGTAACAAACGCGATTGTGATTTCGAGCAAAATAAATCATTAAAAATTTGTACAAACGACTCTACCATAACATTTTTATACGATATGAAACGTTATAATGAGAATCGCCGATAGAACTGACATGTAATTTATTATTTTCCATAAAAGTGATGATCGTATTCGATCCTCTCGTCAGAAAGAGCGTTCGTGAGACTGATTTTTTAAAAATGAGTAATTAATAATACCGTCGCGCGACGTGAACTCGAACAAGCTGCTGATACCTTTTATAACGGAGATTAAGCGTCGCTATAAATGCACAAAGTTTCCGATGATAAGCGTAAACGTTTTATTCAAGTTCTTCTATGTTTGACGAAGGTCGAGAAACACGATGATTTATATATATGTGGCAAACACAAATAAGAGATAAGAGCAATGTATCTATCTTATTTCGAGTGCCCGTACTGGTCCATATGGGATTTAAGATTGTATATATAAATTTTCAACCGTACTTCGGATAGAAGGATCTTGTAACGCCTTTAACGAGTGGCCCGTATGATTTTTTGTTTTCCAGCATTTCTTTGTCATGGGTATGCAAGAGCAATAAAAGTACGAGTTGCTTCGACTCTTTGTTATTTACGATAACATTGCGAGCAATACACGCGCATATAACATTTATTATACATAGCGGGCGTACTACCTGTTTCGTTGGTATTTTGAACGTTGAAGCGGCAAGGTGTTACGCATATACGAACCGAACAAGAGAAAAGAAAGGAAAACCGTTGTCTTCGAAGTCTCAACAGTCCCATACAATTAATAGTCTTACGATGGCGACATTTGTATAATAACATGTCGCGCAGCTAACTTAAGAAGTTACGGTACTTCCTAGGGCGAGAACTTAACGATTCACACACGTAGCGTTTTCTTCAATATCGAGGACGAGAACCGTTACTTTTTTATGACTATCAAGAAAAAACGAATTCGAGCGTGAATTTTGTAGGATTCTGGCAAATCGTTCTACGATTTAATTAGCTTTTATATAATAAGAAGGTATTTACTCTACGATTGCTATAATAATAAATTGTAATTAACAATAAAAATTACTTGTCGAGATTTGTAATATTGCTACTCACTGAATCGACCGAGCGCGTTATAAGCGAAAACGATTGTAATCGCCAACCGTGTGGGAATTCATGATATGGTCAAATGAATATTATACGAAACATATCAAATGTATTGTAAACTGTCATTTACAAATTTTATTGAACAAAATTCGTTTGTTTCTTTCAAAACGCATCTCCTGAAAGGTTTGCGTGATTGGCGAGTTTTGAAAGTACAATCATTTCTTAACAAGGAATATCATCGGTTGCAATGCATCAAAAGCTTTTCATATAAAAACATTTTATTTCATCTTTCTTACTCTTCCGTATAAACAAAACTATGTGCATCAACCCGAGAAGACCTACCCGTAGTCGAAATGCGAAAGAATGGAATGAACATCGACTCTTAGACGTAAACTTATCGAATCTGGAAAACATTGCAATGATAATCCTAAATCAGTTCTGTATAGTCTGACGCGATATATAATATTATAAAGTTGCGTTAATACATGTAGACGATCCTATATGCTAAATGACATTTCACTTCGCATTCAGATACTTCGTAGAATAAGCGCGACACGCAATTATTCCTGGGAAGAAGGGAGCGTCTCCCTTTCTCACTCAAACCTCTATCTCCAAAACTAGAAACATTCTTAGCCCTTACATTTAATTGAATGTCACTCATCCCGCCACACTCGTAAGTCTCACAAGGGAAATCTGATTTCGGATGCTGCTGAATTATATGTATATATATAAAAATGTAGCAATCGTATCACGTTATTTGTTACGAAAAGAAAATTTACAATTCCTCGTTCTTAGACTTGACGGGCTTGCCTTTGCGATCAAATCCTTTAAGCTCGTCGGTCGCGTGCTTAGCGATGTACTTGATGAAATCATCGATTCCTCTTCCACCCTCGTATTTAACAGGCTTGTCTTTGGCATCCTTCGATACCCAGAAAAGTGTCGGGAATCCGACAACTTCGTAAGGTGCCGGGACGTCGTTAGCAGTGGCGTCGAACTTGACGATATCCACATCTTCGTCCGCGAGTTTCTCACCCAATTCATCGTAAATTGGTGCCAATTTCTTGCAATGTCCGCACCAAGGAGCATAGAATTCGATCAACGTGTCTTTGCCGCTGTTTGTGATAAGCTCGTCGAAGTTCTTTGCTACCGCGACCTTCACGTGTCCGCTGTTATCTTCGGGAACCGCTTCAGACTTCAAATACGGTTCCAGATTGTCCGTTTCGAGGTCTTTCAAGAACGTTTCGAACGTACCAACCGAGAAATCATCTTTCATGACGAACTTCTGGTTCTTCGCGTTTCTGGCCAGTACTATGGGCTTGTCACCTTTCACGAAGTCGATACCGAAGTCGTTTAATTCGTGCTGGAAGTCGTCTTTCGACGAAATGGCGAAGTTCAGTTTCGGGAAGTCCTTAGCGACCTTGATGATCCTGTTGCGCCAGTAATTGGTGCCCTTCGGGTTCTTCACATAGTCTACGGCGTAATATGCGACAACCAGAGGGTTCTTGAATTCTCCGGAGTTGTCTCTCGTGCGAATTCCGGCAATACCAAAGCTGGAGAATAAAAGGATATCGTTGCAACAAACAGTTCTCAGAAAATCTACGAACAAAATGATCTTAAAACTTACTAATGTTTAGTAATGAGGTCTTGAACAGAGGTATCGGGCTCAAGTTCGACTGTGTTCGGTTCGAACTTGTTCTGCAAAATCTTTGGCCGGTACAGAACAACGGTGTTCCTAAAATTCGACGCGATAGCTGTTCATTTCGTATTCATTTTTTCTAGACAATTTCGTAAACAATTGATTATTTACTTGTGTCCTTCTTTCTCCATAAGCGATTTCGCGGTTGTGTGAGCGAATCGGACTTTCTCTTTAAGCTTCTTAGATACCGTATGGAAGGATTGCGCCAAAGAAGAGTCCTCCTTCTCGAAGAAACCAACAACACCAACTTCATCAGAGTCTAGGAACGATTTCAAGCAATCTTCTCCTGTCAGTTCCTTGGAGGCTGGACCAACTTGTGCCTAATAGATTAAATTCCGTTCATATTAGTCATAGGTATTTTCTATCTGCGTTCTTTGATAAATTAATCCTGCATACCTTCATGTATTTGGCAATTCCAGCAGCTTCCCTAGGTCCATTATAATCGCTAACAAAGTCTCCCTTGGAGAAGATCTTCAGCGTCGGGTAGCCGCTGACAGAATGCTTGTTACAAGTCTCCTTTCCACTTTCAGTACAATCTACCTTGGCAAGAGTGATCGGAGGATCATTGCCCAATAGCAGCTCCGCTGCTTTGGCGTATTCTGGCTTCAACCGTTTGCAATGACCGCACCTAGAAAGGTAACATACATTAATACATTTTCTTGTTTTTAACATTACAGATATTTTTTATTTCGGAAAGCAACAATATCCAGTTTCGCTTCCACGCAATAAAACAATATATGTTTTATCGATTAAAAAGTGACGCGTACATCTCCAAAATTCGAGAAGTGTGATCTATTAAATCTCTGGTATCCAGATCTAGATATCAGAAACGCGTCTTTTATATATATCTATAGATAGGAATTTTGGAAATAAGAAACGTGCCTCGTACGATGACATATGTGTGTAAATATATATATAACAATATTGAAGCCGAAGGTAACTCGGTAGGAGTAGGAACAAAGTCGTGTTGGGTAATGTGTCACGAACCGGCATCGAACATTGCGACCGGAACTCCGAAAAATCGTTCGAATTTCTGGTTTTCTGCGACAGCCAGGATTTCGGAAGTACGACAACGAAAAGGGAAAGGTGCTTGCAGCTTGGAAAACGTGAAATGATCGTGAAATTTCTTACCATGGCGCGTAAAACATAACAAGCGTGTTGTCGAGCCGATCTAATTCATGGCTGAAGGTTTCGTCGGTTAGATCCAGCACGTCCTTCTCCTCGGCTAAGACGGTGACCAGCACCAGGAAAAGAAAGGCAAGGTACTTGGGCAGCATCGTGGATCACGCTGCAGCTTGTTAAACAGAATCGGTTCCGGCTCTTTCCTTCGGGAGACACTGTTCGTCTATATAAGACGTGGCTTTTGCAAGAAGTTAGTCGGCGGTGCACGGTACCCCGCGCAGTGCTGTCGCCTCCTGATTGGCTGTTCCTTTCCCAAATACGTGTGCACTTGTATTCCTGTAAACGCCACGTATCGTACAGGGTGTTCCTAAAATCGGTGACCAACCTTCGCTACATCCTGTTAGCTGTTCTCTGTTTTTATTTTACTCGGTGAGTTCATCTATGTGCCTACGTACTGCGTCGATAGAAAACTTTCCAAGTGTTTCCGATCGTTTTTAGACTCTGTTGCGGACACTTTTTGTCCGTTAGACGTAACCGGACGGTTAGCAGTTTCAGACGCACCCTGTAGATAAAATGGAAGATAAGGTTGCAGACCAAAAGCGGGCAAGGAGAAGCCACATTTCGCTGGTTTTTGACCTTGATGGGAGGAGATACGAAGAGCTTTATAACGGTACGTATGTTTTTGGTAGAATCAGGTAGAATGCTACGAGATCTGTTCCGACGGGCTTCATCCGTGACTTTATCCAACATTTCAAACAATGCCCTCTGTGGCAAACGGAGCAAACTGACTGTTGATTCCATTGATTCTGGTCGATTCCCGCATTTTGCTGAACTCGAAATAAAGACGGAAGGATTTCTAATGTTCTTTTGTCGGTGTTCTCTATGAATTGTAAGGAAATTTTATGTATATTTTTGCTAAATACGTAGATTGAATTTTGCCGACCTCTAGTTCATAATTATCGACGAAAATAACCAAGGAGCTTGGCAGTTCCGCCGTAGATGGCGCAACAAGTATCTTTTTACGGTAATTTTATACGGTAAATAACTTGACTAGTAAATCGCGATTTATTCAAATAATTTGTACATATGTATTAACATATATTGTGGCGGTTGATTATCTGTTTAACACGTTAACTACCGCATCAGCAGAAAAATACAATAAAATCAAAATAATTTATATATCTACCAGAGATATATCCTGAGGATACTATCCTCATGTACAATGAAATAAAAACTAAACAGTCACGGCCGTTTTTATCTTTACGAGGAAAAGTGATAAAGAACAGGGAAATCCGTAATTCATAGGCGTGCTGTATCTGTTATGAAACGAAATGTAAATTACAATGTTTCCTTTCGAAACGGTATGCACTCACAGTCAGTATATCTGTTTCTAGTGTGACCATGAGTTCGCACAAACGCGAAAAAAAAACGTAGAAAGGTTTAACATAAGCAGCAGCCTTCATTAAATATTGCAACCGGTGAGCGGCATTTGGTCAGTCATTCCGAAACTGTGCTGTTGTTTGCAACGAACACGTTTCAAGTCACTCGTCGGTCGAAATCCATTTTTTTCTAGTTGATAATATTATGGTGAGTGGAAACGACAAAGCTGAAAGACGGCGGGAAAAACGCGCGAAAAGTGTTGAGCGTAAAAATCATTTTAAAAAGTCTCCATTTAAACTTTATTAATCATTTCAAGAAATAGCATTTACAGCTTCGATCATTTTAGTGGAAACTAATTGCGGACGGATATGGACACTGGCATTTCATTTCTGTTGCTTGAATACCGCGTTGCGTGTCGTAGGTTTAATTAATTAGCGCTGCACGAATGTACCTTGGAAATAATTGAGAATCAATTTTACTATTACAATTTCAGAGCATCGACAGTTATCTAAAGTCAGATTAATTTTTGAATGAAACTTTCGCAATGTTTGCAGCAATAAAATGACTCATAGTATAGAAGTCAGAATAAGTAATTGATCCGGACACGACAGACGATGACTATTGCAAATACGAGGTAAATACAAAGTGAAGATAGTCGCGCGCGAACATGTTCGCCTGCAGGTCGGTTCAAGGATTTATGAAAAAGTCTTTACATAAGTCACAACATTGATACAAGTGGGTTCGATTTATAGCTTAATTGACAGTCGTTCAGATGGTTAACGGGATCACCGATAATTCATCTCGAACACGATCAAATCAGTTATATAAAGATATTCTATTTCTAGTGGCGACTTCATTGTAACTTCATTGTAACTCGTCCACGTCAAATATCAATCGATATCATATATCGAGCTTTATGCGATTCGAAAGCTCAACAACTAAAATATAAAAGGATTCAAATACATATATATGTATATATATATATGTGTGTCATATTAACTGTAAAATATCTCAAATTCAGTTTCCGAAAGTAACATAATTACTCAGCAATTAGATAATATTGTTATCAATTATCGTGATCTACGAGTGGTTTAAATGCGTGCGAGTTACGCGAAATCAATTATTTCGATAATCATTTCCTGTTTGAACGCGTGTAGTTCGTGGGTAAAGAAGGGGACGATAAAAAATAGGCCACGAACGGTAATCGAAAATAGAGTCACGTGACTCGAGAATCGATAAGCGCTTCGATAGGGGAATTACTGAGCAGATACGTAAGATACGTTCAGCTTCAGTCGGTTCAGTTTCAGTGTCCAGTCAGAATCCGACCGAGTCAGTACTGAGGACGGCCTGTTCTTCTGCATTTCGCTAATTCTCGCCATTGAATCCAGTTCATTTGGCTATCAGCCACGAGACTCGTATTTACGTAATTACGCCAACGTATTTTTTTTTCAGTTTGTTCGCCAGTGTGTCCAGTACACCAACGCTCATCATTTATCAGCTGCTGCGAAAGGTAAAAGACTCGTGTTGTGACATCGTCAATTAGTCGTCAACAGTGCTCACTTTCTCTTTTACTCGTAAAATGTATTGACACACTTTCGATATCAAGAGCTCCGATTTAACGTCAAGACAGAAATTAAGTAACGAAATGTTAAAAATGTATTTATTTGGTCCTGTCCATAATTAATTAATCGATTAAAACTTTTAAACAACTTGACAACTAAATACCAGCTTCTGTTAATCGCGATGTGTAATTATTTACGAAAGAGTCCTCCTCTCCGGTTTCGATGAAATTTAAATATGTTGTACAGCTCGACATTTTGAACAACTTTCTCTTTTGTAAAAACATGTTGGACCTCTTCAGTTTCACAGATATTCGCTGTGAATTCAACAAAAACTGTTGTTGAATTTATTGTTCAAGTAAAGCGACAGAGGGACTCCAAAAGAATTATTCAGAATCATGTTCCTAGCGACATATTTCAAGATTATCAAAATCGGAGAGGCAGATAATTATAAAGCGCATCACATATTGAGCGAGAAAATCTGTTTCAGGAAACTCCAGAAGCATGCCTTGTCCGTTTCTAACTCGGTTGAGCGCCAACTATGTTCATAATTATGGCTCCTCGGTGTTGACCAATTATCGTCAGCTTTGTCCGTTTATGTCTCAGCTGATTAGAACTCAAGCAGAGAGCACAGAGACCCAGCACGTGCAGAAAGATGTTGAAACTCAATGTCCCTTTCTAGCTAAAGAGCACATTGGTGTAAGAACTGCCAATCCTGCTGTCGCTGAAGACATTAGAAATGAGATTTCTAATGAACCGAGAGAAGAGCCAAGCTTCGCTTACGAAGAATTCTTTCATGAACAGATCATGAAGAAAAAGAAAGATCATTCTTATAGAGTCTTTAAAAAAGTGAACAGACTGGCACAGAATTTTCCAACCGCCATAGAGTATTCAAAGGCGCCGAAACCTATTACGGTTTGGTGTTCCAACGATTACTTAGGGATGTCTAGACATCCGGCAGTAACCAGTTCTGTTCAGGAAGCTCTGGATAAGTTCGGAGCAGGTGCAGGTGGAACAAGAAACATATCTGGCAACTCTATGGGCCATGAAATGTTAGAGAAAAGACTGGCAGCCTTGCATCAGAAAGAGGCTGGCTTATTGTTCACTTCCTGTTTTGTTGCTAACGATTCCACTTTGTATACTCTAGCAAAACTTCTACCAGGTTGCCATATTTTCTCCGATGCTGCCAATCATGCTTCCATGATTCAGGGAATAAGAAATAGCGGGATACCGAAGCATATTTTCAGACACAACGATGTAGAACATTTGGAAGAACTGTTGTCCAAAGTGGACAAGAGCGTGCCGAAAATTGTAGCGTTCGAAACGGTACATTCTATGACCGGCGATATATGCCCCTTGGAACAATTGTGCGATGTTGCTCATAAATACGGTGCCTTGACTTTCATCGACGAAGTACACGCGGTTGGCCTATATGGATATTCGGGTGCTGGGATTGGAGAGAGAGATTGGGTGCTTCATAAAATGGATATCATTTCTGGTACATTAGGCAAAGCGTTCGGCAATGTTGGTGGTTACGTTGTCGGCTCGGAGAAATTGATAGATATGGTACGAAGCTACGCTGCAGGCTTTATTTTCACAACGTCGCTACCACCAACGGTTTTATACGGCGCTCTGGCCGCCGTTGAAATTTTAGCTTCCGACGAAGGGAGAGCGTTGAGAGCTACTCATCAAAAGAACGTAGCTTATATGAAATGCATTTTGACCAATGCTGGTCTTCCAGTAGAACCATCGCCTTCGCATATTATTCCAATAAGAGTAAGTTACCTTACAAACTTTAGATATACAGTAATATCTCGATATACTATATCTATATATTCTTATCGTTGAATCTGCGCACCATATTGTAATTTTGCATCAGGTCGGAGATCCGCTACTATGCACTCAGTTGGCCGATCTCTTGATACAGGAGAAAGGTCATTATGTGCAAGCAATAAATTATCCTACAGTTCCAAAAGGACAGGAAAGATTAAGGTTGGCTCCTACTCCAAAACACACTCGGACAATGATGGACCAGTTTGCGAAGGATTTGTTAGACGTGTTCAATCATCTAAATATATCAAAACTAGAGTAATTAGCTAATAAACAGTTAACAAAACCTAATTTCGGTTCATTGATGAATGTGCTTTAATAGGGGAAAAAAGATGTAAAATATCTTGGAAGCACCGCCAAACAATAGGATCGCTAATTCTGTGATTGTCAGATATTTTTGTTTTTTATCAAATACAAACGTTTCGGCTGCAGGCAGGCCATTCAGTGTAAGAGCTAAATAAAGAAAATTGCATAAGGAATCATCCGGAGAATTCTTTTTCCTCCATAAATAGTTGAAAATCTCAAATCATATTTCTGGAACATATTGAAATTCTAGCAATTTCGCGCCCAGCCTCGCGCATGCGCATACAATAGAAAAGCATATAACGTTATCTTCGACGCGGGCTTTTCCCTTGGTCTTCAGCCAGATAAGATTAATTGTAAAATGACACGAATCACGCACATATAAGAATTTTGAGACTCGGGTACAGTGAACGACAACTTATACTTTACACTCGACTGATGACTCTGAGAGGCACCAGTGAAAATTGCCATACCACTATTCAAAACAGCTTGAATATTATTAAATTCGTCTGCGTATTATAAATTCTAAAAAGCTCAAATGTTGTATGAGAAAACAATTCAATTCGATGCGCACAATGTAAAAAAGATTATATAAAATAAAAATGATCTAGGTTGGAAGAAATGTCTTGATTTTCGAATTAAAATTGCTTCGAGTCCAAATAAGGGTTGATAGTTCTTTAGAATGATATTTTTGATTTGATTGATCGATTCGTTTTTACAATCGAAAACGATTAATTGTGTAAATAGTTGTCGATCGCCTATTATACATTGCAATAATAAAACAACGAACAAATATTAGTGCTTTATGTTCTTTATCGATAGTATGAGGGAATCGGAAAAATCCGATTGGAAAGAGTTGTCCATATTACGTATTACGTAAGATATTTTAATTTTTTTTTATTTAATACTAGTAGCTTGCGTACAATATTGTAAAAAGATCGATTCAGGGAATCGCTAAGATAAACAATTCTATATAAATATCTCTGGATAACTATAACTGTGTAACCAGTAGCCTACCTAATATATACACACACTGACACACTGTCGTTGACGCAAAGCGTGCATTGAATGAAGTGCACTTTCACCTTGGCTCGACTTGTGGTTTTACAATCGTAAAATGATAGTGAAATGAACCAGTCTCGCAAGAAAGTTGTACGAAACGATGTCTGTTAAATGGTTTCTCGTCTACGATTCAAATATATAAATGTCTCGCGTTGTTGAAATGCTAAATCGAAGACACAACGGAGGTTAGGATGAGAGGTTTCACGAATATTTTGAAGATGTTCGTCGCGTTTCTCTATGATTACGCTCGACGATTGTCCTACATCATTCCCGCGATCTTTCTTCTGTGCTACTGTTTAAATCCAGCCAGATTTGCTTCGCATTACACGTTCATAAAGTCAGAGGATATCTACAGTGAGATGGAGAGATCATATCCAGTAAGAGACAACTCTTGCACGATCACAATTAATCCTAGAAGATATTTCAATCATTTACTTTATCCCGAGGAACATCCTAGAGAGAATCCTGTAACGATGGCTCGACGATTAGGTATATTACCCGGAGGACAATGGAAGCCTCTGAACTGTCATCCTCTTTTCAACGTGGCGATTATACTACCTTATCGAAACCGACACACGCAGCTTGCCATTTTCATGAACTACATTCATCCTTTTCTGCAAGCTCAAAATCTCGACTATAGAATATTTGTGATAGAGCAAAGTCCTATGAGAGAATTCAATCGTGCTAAACTGTTCAACGTTGGGTTCGCGTTAGCGACTAAAGTGACCGATTTTCATTGCTTCATCTTTCAAGACATAGATTTGATACCTCAGAATCCCGATAACATTTACGCCTGCACCAAAATGCCCAGACACATGAGCTCCAGCGTGAATACATTCCGTTATAATTTACCTTACACCGGTTTATTTGGAGGTGCGATCGCGCTCACTCGAAAACAGTTTGAAAGAGTCAATGGGTTCTCAAATGTTTTCTACGGATGGGGCGGAGAAGACGATGATTTTTACAGTCGTCTGCAATCCAGAGGTTTCCAGGTACGATTCTTGTTCTACTAAAGCAGGCCTGGATAACGCTGGCTGCTTCGACTCTTCCTTCGGCACAAGCTCCACGATGATGCACCGATAGGTTACTCACTTTCAATTCATTCTTTCGGCTGTGCGAATTCTTTACTTGTATCTGAATCGTCCCTATTATAAAAATTAAAGGAATTGGTAAATGTTGTTGTCGTCGATTCAAACAAGGGTCTTATGTATATGTACATGTACACCACAGCGTTGCCCAGGCCTATACCAAAGCAAAAGATAAGAAATACTATCGCTAAAGTACTAACATTTCTTTTGAATTTCAGGTGATCCGTTTTGGTCCTGATATTGCTCAGTATTATATGCTAACCCATAAAAAAGAAATTCCAAGTAACGCAAGATTCGAGAATTTAGAGACTGGTGCTAAGAGATACGATACGGATGGAATCAGCAGTCTCGAATATAAGGTTTTAAATCATAAGCTGGAGCCTTTATATTCGTGGATCTTAGCAGACGTTTAGATCTCCGCACGTTCAATATTTTCTGAGTCCTATCGCAAAGAAATTTAGTTCTTTCCAAATGTATCCTGCAATTTTACTTAATATCAACGAAGAACTGATTGCTGAGAGTTATTATAAAAACTTGCACAAGGATATGTTTTGTAAAAGTTTCCTAGTAGCGTGTAAATTCGCAAGAAATCACTGTAGGATTTTTTATAAAAGTATCATTCTGAATAGTGTATGTGATATTATATACCAAAAAAACATTGCCATAATATGTTTATGCGATTAATTATTCGGTGATGTAACTAACGAAATGTTTTATGGATAAAGATATGCTGCCGTGATATTACATTTTAGGAATAAGCACGCACTATTGCTGTGGAATTTGTTCGATCTGATTATCTGCAGAGTCCAATAAGTAGCAGAGACACGTGTCCTAAATTCCGTTCCTCTTTGTATTAACGCGTTGCATCGCGGGAGTCAATTTTTTGAGAATACCGTTTTGATAGTACAAAACGTTCATTAAATAAATAACGAATCTTAGAGAATCAGTTTATTCTTTATTTATTCCTGGTTCGCTACGTAAATTAAAGCTAAAGCTTATCGACTAGTATTATTTAGTATAGTCATTACACTCACCATGAATACCAGTAGCGAAAGTAAAACATTTATTGTATGTAATCCTGGAAACGTTCGAAATAGATTAAGTCTCGCTAAATGTAATTAAAACAGTCGTTGTGAATATCGGATACTTTATGATTCCAAGTAACTTTTAATGTGATCAATTTAACTATAGTGCACCGAGAGAAACTTTTAATTTCCAACGAATTCGCAAGTTCAAATTTTGAATCATCGAAAATACTTTAACTATATACATGTATACGTGCAAATATTTCACATTGTACACGGTTGTGTACGAGTTAAAACAACTATTTATTGTATAAAGTTTTTACGCGACTATTAGACTTTTATTTATACGCACTTAATCTATGAATCATAAGTATTGCTCTGAATATTTCACGCTCATTTAAATCTAAAGAAAGAACCACAAAGACAACCAGGTATCTTTCAAAGACATAGTGTAGTGCAGGCATTGTTACTGCGTGTACTTTTATTGTTATCTTTTAACTTATCATTACATATGGGTTTTGTATGTATAATTAAAAAAATAACGATAGAGTTTAAGAATGGCTGTAGAAATGTATATATATAGCAAAGAATGTATGATTTCCAAAATTGCTACTTAAATCAGTAATAAAAAGAAAAAAAAAGGTCTACGTACATGTATACGAGTATAAATATAATTATCTCTCTGTATTCGTGTACGTGAAAAAGCTGACATAATTACATTATAAACAAATTATGAAGTACAATGCAAATTGTCGTAATGTAATAAATATGTGATGAACAACTAATGAATTCAGTTGCACTGATTCTTAATTATATAATTAGATTACTTTTTCTCGAAAGAAGCATCATGAAAATTGATTCAAAGCTATGCAGAGTAAAATCAAAATATTCGAAGGCAATTGATCTCTTCCGATTCGAAGACATATTTCATAATGCTTCGGACATACATCTTTTACCGTTCAAGTATGAAAAGTACTGTATTGTGCACAAAATTGTTACACGGGAATTGCTTAATAATCTTTTAAACTATCTCGCTAATGGTATGTAGTTCATTCTTGGGTGAAGCATTGCAAGCGAATCGATACATGCAACTTTTATTACAGGTGTAAAGAAATTTTTCGTTCACTTCATCGCGGTAAATTACAGCTAAAAAATAGAAAGCGCGCGAAGCGTTTTTTTTAAAATACTATCACGTTAAGCGGTGTATCAGAATTTAATGAAAAAAAAAATAGAACAAAAAACAGCATTTGGAAATACTAATATTACCAGTTTATTACCTTCTAAAAAATCTTATAACAATGTAAATTAATATTACGTAATCGTACAGGAAAATATAAAAAAAATGTAACGTGTATCCCCAAGAATGGATTATCACCATTTTTTTCAATTACCACGTACGCGACCAGCATATTAATCGGATAATACGTGTACATACCTATTCATCTATGGAAAAAGTTGAGTACACAAGTACTTGTGTGTATATATAAAATCTATGTTCAATGATGTTGGACATATTATGTATCGGACAGTTCTTGATAGCGTGCGTACATCATTTTCTTTACACAATCTTTGTAGGTGTCCCCGGGTAGTGCGCTGTACGACGACGATTTCGCCCCTAAACCGGCCGTCGGAACTCTTCTCTCTGCTTCGATGATGCTCGTTCTACCTTGGTTGGATTTTCCAAGCCCCATTCCTTCGCTCCATCCCATTTTTTGCAATAATTTATTGCCAACGTTATCCGAGCCAATGCCAGCTCTTGTGGGCTCCTCGTAGGACACAGATATCTCCTCGACTCTGGTCTTCAAGTATTTTTCTTTCAGCTTGTTTGGCTGTGGTGGTTCCGGTTCTCCGTATTTCGCCCTCCTCTCTTTGGCACGGTCTCTATATTTGTTGTTTCTCTGTTGTGGATCGTTGGGATCCAAACCACGAACTTGATACCAATTTTCCAGATTCTGTTTGTGGAGATCCGACAATTGTTGATGCCGAAGCAACGCTTCCTTGCTCGGAAATTGTCGCTTGCATAACAAACAGGCTAGTTTCGCCCAATCTGTATGTTGCCTTTCTTCCTGTTGCACGTCCTCTATTTCTTCCTCTGTGTCGCTACCGCCGCCATAAGCAGCAACCAAACCATTGTTTCCGCTCTGATCCTCATCTTCGTGGAAAGAACTCGCGAGAGACTTCTTCTCCAATATGGCGTATCCTGCGTCCGCAGCTCCGCTTCCAACACCCTGATTGCCATCACCACCAGCGAACTCGGAGTTCCAATTGCTCTTCGCGTTCTCTTTCTTTTGATTCAAGGTTTTCGCCCATCGTTCCATATCCTTTGCTATCTTCTTCGCTACCTTCACCTTGTCCTGCTTGCTGTCCTTCTTTTTACTGTCGTCTTCTTTGGACGACTCTTGCGCCGCACTGATGATCGACGAAGTCGTTGGTTGATTAGCGACCGTGTTCGTTGCGTCTGTACTACTAGCAGTAGCAGTTATCGTAGTCCCGCTTGTTGTAGTTCCTGTTGCCTGCGTCACGGTCGGACTTGTCTATAAAATCGTAGTTAATATAGACATTTAAAATCATCCATTTGCATTTTCAATAGTCCGGGAAGTAACAATGTCCAACAGCCAAAAAACGTTTTGATTTTCACTATGCGATTCTTATAGCTTTCCGCGCTGATTCCGAATCTGCCTTTAATTTTTCCCCTGGACGCACAGTTTTCGAGAAATTTGATTTTGAAAAAATGACATTTTCAATTTTAAACAAATACTGTGAGATTATTATAAAAGATATTGAATTGTTCTTTTCAGCAAATGATTCTGTAGACTTTCCTGAATAAAGTGATATCCAATATTAATACATTATGAATGTTAAAAAAGTTGAAATATGTTGGACAGTGTAATCGCGTGCACACAGGGTGTCCCAAAAATGTTGTACTTCCTTGAAAATAATTTGAAGTAACTTCTTCCTTTCAAGGAAGTACAACATTTTTCGAGCATCCTGTGTATTTATCCAGACGTATTGTATAGTTAATCAGTGATTAATAATCACCTTTGCTGGTTGATATGAAAACGATTCGGCATCCCAATAAAGGAATTGTTGTGTGTGACTATTATAGTAGTATTGCGAATTTGGATCGTAATATAATCCAGTACTTGGGTCGTAATAGTATCCCGATGACTCGTCGTAGTGATAGGTGCTGACGTCCGGAACAGCTGTAATACGTAGACATTGAATAGAGTGCTTTTATGCGACATTACAACAACTCGCTGTTGTTTGTATAAAAACTTACAGTAAACTTTACCATCGCCAGCGTGTGCAGGTACTCTTCCGCTGGCCAACGAGGTGCTGGTCGGCGCCGTGGGCGTTGGCCTGTTCTTCATCTCGTCCGCGTCCCCTAACTTCCTCGACGCTTGTAACTGTTGTATGGCAGATTGTGCTACGGCTGCCGCCGCGTTTACCCTATCAGTCTGGTTCAAAGACGGCAACGTGATCGCAGACCCTTGCATTATTTGATTCTGATAATATTGCGTATAATACTGGAGATAGTGAGCTTTCTGCGCGGGCGTCTTAGCGTATAAGTTGGCACTGTACTCTGCCAATTGAGCAACATCGTCTAACGTGTATCTCTGCGGTTGACTGTCGTTCGCTTTCCACGTGTTCGTGTTGTTTATTTGGTGTAGCTTGCAGTACGTGATCTCGACTTTCCTACCGTCCACCACCAAACCTTGTTTCGTAAGAGCTGTGTGCAAGTACATGGCATCCACTACGTTGCCCATCTCCAGGTAACAGACACCCCTGGACGTGTTTGTCAGAGAATCACGACCAATACGTATGCTACGTATCGGCATCGATGAGAGATTCTTCATTGCTTGTAACACCGAATCCTCGGTCGTTAGAACATCCAGTCCTCGAAGAAGAACAGTGTTCGTAGGGTGAGGGCTGATTTCATCGCTACCCTCACCGCCCTCTTCGCTCTCTGCCCTCGAAGCGGAACATTTAAAACACGTCTCGCGCCTCTTGAAATTGTGTGCGCCACACTGTAACAGCGAAACAAGTATTTTCAACAAATTTCACAGCTTTCAAGATTAAATGGTCACTAGAGAGCGGATTTTATGCATTTATGACAAAAACGAGTGGGCGTAATTTAAAACAGTAAAAACATTAGAAGAATTTGAAAATACTGTTATATTATTTTCAATCTATTAAGCATATTAAGAAAGAATAAATTTCTATTTCACTCCAGTTTTGTGCAAATTCGATAGAAAATTTTTATTCTGCATAAAGATCCGCTGTCTAATGATCACCTACTTCTTACATTATGGTACACATTTAATTTTCATTTCTATCTTAGATTGCTTTTTATCGTGCAATCGCGAGCACAGTCACTTGTTTAGGCAGTTAGATTGATTTATGCTACTTCAGAAATGTGTACCGTAAAATGGGTTACAGGAATGTTTGTTAATGGTTGTACCTTAACGCAGTGCCAGTCTTGCGTGTTCTTTGCTGGTGGCTTATCTACATGGCAATCTTTCGGTATACTGTACTGCATCAAGGCACGATATTGGTCCTGCAACATCAGTACTCCCTGAAACAGAGAATTTCAGTGTTATCCCGTCCAGCATCCTCCCAAAGCCTCCGTTTATCCCGTAAACTTCCTTCTTGGTTGACGAAATTATAGTTTTCTACTTCATAGCTTTCCGTCTCGAACGAACAGTAAAGAAAATATGTCGTGGGCTTATATAAACGTGGGCCATTCCACACGGCTTGCGGATCGACTATAATATGTACATGCGCGACAACTTTCCTTTCTTTACTCTCTATTTCTGCGTTTCTTTTATCTTTTTTTCTTTTTCTCTTTGAACATTTTTAAATTCGATCAAACAAATTGAATTCTCGCGGTGAAACCAAGCAAACGTACAATGATCGCTTGCAGTAACAAAATTTCATACGTGAATGAAAGAAAGTCGTGCAGAAAATTGTCATTCTCATTTCAAATATGCTCGGATCGTATTCGGTAATTGCATCGAGAAACAGAGTACGTGTGTGAACGTGTGTAAGTGTGTGTGTGTGTGTGAGAGAGAGAAAGAGATAGAGACAGAGAGAACAAAGTTAAATGATAAAAGCGAACTAAGATGATACAATTAAATAATGTAAGCGTTTTTATTTTTTTGTAACCGTATGGACGCAGCGGAAAAAAGTGTGTGACTCGTTAAAAAATCAACTATCATGCCGGACAACGTATGCAATTTTACGCAAAAGGATAAGACGATTGGAATGACCCTTCCTCCGATCTTCATTGTTAGTCCACAAACTTTTATGACAGACAGAGGACAGGCTAAAAAAAGCACGCGCGCGCGCGAGAATAACCGCCTTTTTATTTTTTCATTTTTCTTTTCAGTTTCGTCTCAATTCAAGAAAAATTTAATAAATCCAATATAAGACGGAATTGCGAGAGCAAGTTAAGAAAAGTCTGCAAAGTATGTGGGGACTCCTAGATAAATAATTAGGTACGGTAGATTGAAGTAGCCTTTTTGATAGGTGAGCAGCCATGGCCATGGGGAAGGCCAGGGGGCTGCGTTACCGTGCCTTGTCGCCACGGGGCGTCGGTGGCACGCGTGACAACGCATCGGTTGGGTATCTGGACTGAACTTCTTTCTACCTGTTTCATCTCCATCCACCGTGCGGCCTCCTGAGTCGCGTTAAACTCGACGAATGCAAAACCTCGCGAAGCACCTATACAGAGCAAATACACACATATCCAAAGTTAATCCACGTATTGCCTGGGTGTCTCTACTCTGAGAGGGCAGGCAATCACAGCACCAACCATTGACAGACTGAGTTTCGATACGAAGTGTATTTTTCTTCGCTTCGTTGCTTGCTTTCATTTCCATTTGCCTAAAGCTCAGCAGAACGAATTATCTACTCGGATCATAGACAATCTCTGTCGTATCTTTTTTTTTTTATGCGCGAATCTCTTTTTCTTTTTACTTTAACGTAATACCTTCCCAGTTACCATTCCCTCGCCCTCCCCCCCTTTATGGTAGCAGAAATAGACAGAGGAGACAATAGAACAGTTTCCCTCGAAAAGTTTTTTGGAAAAGAAAAAGTAGCGACCAATGTTGCAATACAATTAGAACGCTTTCATTAAAAAAAAAAAAAGAAAAACAAACAAAGGGCCGTTTATGCAATATAGACAATGGAGTATAGCAATTTTTTTCAGAGACAAGTCATAATTCAATGTTGTACAAGCGAGTAGAGTTGGTTGGCAAATTTTGCAGTTCAACTATTTGAAATATAGGATTCAGAGTAACTACAGATATTTTGCGCCACCCTTGCAAGATGAATAATGAAGCTCTGATATTCCTTAAAATATTCTTCCTGCATTTGATACTGACTTACCTTGCTCCGACAAACGAATCATTTATATTCAATTGATAGTTGATCTATCTCTTCAATAATTTTGGAGTATTCATGATCGGTACAAACATAATACTAACAGAGATCTTTGGTCGATAGAACAAAAAATTGTTTGAAACTATGTTAACGCGTCTAATATATTCGGTCGAACAAGCATCAAGGAATTTCAAACAATTTTTTTCTTTTGTATCGATGACCATTGAAAGTAATGCAGCGATTAACTTAAACTAGACAAAATCTAATGCACCCAGCCGAGATGAAAAGCAATTTGCTATTTTGCGTATTAGGTAGAGGGGATAGGTTTAATCGATCGAAAATAGAGATAATTACCTGTGTCCTTTTTACGAATCAGCCTGATGTCCTTTGGCATGAGACCACAGTTGAGGATGTCTTGCCGCACCTGTGATACACACATCATAATAATAACAGTGATGTATGCTCTCAAATCGCTGGCTCGCTAGCGGCCACTTATGTCGGGCCGCTAAGTTGACAACCTACGTCATTTTCAGTTATGTGTTGAGCAAGCCCACGAATCATTATGGTGTTGTTCGGAGATTGAGATTTGTAGTGGATGCCTTCCATGGACGAGCCATAGGTACGTCCATGGTCATGCTCAAAGTCCATACTTTCTCGACTATGATCGTCATCGCGATCCCGATCTCTGTCATCCCGTTTTCCTCTACGATCCCTATCCCTATCTCTATCTCTGTCTCTCCTCGAGCGATCTCTGTCTCTGTCACGATCGCGATCTCGATCTCTGTCTCGCTCTACAGAGTCTCTGTCTCTTTGCCTTCCATAACGATCCTCTCTGTCTCTGTAACTACGGTCTCTATCGTCTCTGCTCCTATCCCTTCTATCTCTCGAGCGATCTCTTTCACGATCTCTGTCTCTCCCACGATGATTCCTGTATTCTGGACTACGATGGTCTCTATCCCGATGGTCATTGTCACGGTGTTCCCCGTAGTCCGGCGATCTACTGCTTCCGTAATCATTGCGGTACTCGTAATCGGAATTGTGTCCTCTTCTTTCAGGCCCATAGCCTGGCTCCCATGGGTCAATATTGTTACTATACATGTTATCCATGCATTTAAATGATTCCTAAAAAAGACAAACTCTTAGTATCATCTTTATTTCATTTATTGGTTTTATGTAGCATCACCTGCTATCATTAGCGACAGGACCTATAGTTTATTAAGGTAGGTCCGAACCACAATCAATTTTTGAAGTACGCACAACGATCTACAACACGGATCATACTTTCATTCGCTATTACAGAAACTAGAGCATTCGGAATAGTCAATTAAATTACAACAGCTGGTCGGTAGACATTTGAAATTTAATTATAGCAGCATGAAAAGGAAGTTATTAAATTAACACAAGACATTTCATAACGTAACGTATACTAGAGTAAAAAATTTTTGCAGGACTAACAACGGGACAATAGATGGTACCATTTTTATAAAATTTATATATGTATGTATATATATATATATACATATATAGATTCGGAGATAATTGTATCGAGTATCGAGTATTGTTCAACGTACAAATTCCACAACTCGATTGACCCTTTTAAAATAATTAGGGAGCGCGTTGCCAATTAAAACTATGCGTTCTACGGGAACGTTTGAATCGAACATGACAGATTTCAATGAAAATTCTACGGGACGTAATGTACTATGAATACGCGTCTCGTCGATAATATTAAGGCGAGGAATGTGAAATTGTATCGGGCCAGTGTGAAGAAAAAAAGAAAAAATATAAACAAAGCAATACGAAATGAGCGAATAGAAAATTTCCGCACACGAAGAATGAAACATCGTGGCGTTGATTAAAAAGCATCGCTAGACGTGTTACAACCTGTCGTAATTTTCGCAAGAACACGTCGAATCTTTAAACAGATAAACGTTGCACCACGGTGAACCGCTTCTGCACAATTTTGACTTACTTTAGTCGTTGTTCTTACAGCCAGATAAGAAATCGCGTGATGTGCACAATGGCGTGGTTGCGCCTCTCGTTTCTCTCGTACAATATGGCGGCGTCTGTGGAAGACGACGAACCCATTACGTGGTCCGCGAACGTTTCGTCAGGAAATTATTTCGGAGATGGCGCTTCGACTAGTCTCTCGAGAGATCTGTAAAATTCGACGTATAAATCTGATTGGACTTTCTCTTAGCCTCGCTCTGCCAATGTAAAAATCCCATTTTTCATTCGTTTTCTTTTCTACGCGTACAGTTTTATTCGCTCAACGCGCCTTTGTTCGTTATAAATTCATCGAAGAAATTGATATCGTTTCAGAATTATGAGAAGCTAGTCGGAAAATTCGAGACGCACAAGTCATCGTTATCGTGGAAGTATTTATTCCGCAAGTTTTCAGAGCTGGATGCAATGCTATTTCAAATAGTAAATAGTCTATTTTATTTGCTATCTTTCGTACACTTTGGAAGATAATATATCTTATTTGCTAAAAACACATTTTAAATCAAGGCTAGAAAACGATCAAAAGTGGTAAAAATGGCAGTTGTAGGCCGAAAATCATGAAAAATTGCAATTTTTATCACTTAATTTTTATCGCGTTTATAATTCGTAAACCAATTAACCAATTTCAAAATAATTTATACGAGTTTACAAAACACACCTTTTAAATTTTCGTTATTGGCCTGGCTAAAAATGTTGTAAAAATCAATTTCATTTTTTCAACATCATTAGACGTCATTTACTAAACTAATTCTTCTAGCCTTACAGAGAAATTGAAATCGTTTGGTCCATTTATAAAAAATTTATTCTGATTTGAAGTATGTGTGATCAGTAGATTGCGGATTTGATGCATTTATGACAAAAATGGATAGTTGCAATTTAAAACAGTGGACAAATTAAAAAAATTTAAGAACATCGATGTATTAGTTGCAGCTTATAAACATTATTAAAGAATGAAAGAAATTATTACTTGGCCCTTGTTTGTTGCAGTTGATGCAAACAATTTCTATTTTGAAGTGTGCGAAAAGGGAAGAATTTGAAAAAGGAAACGCGAGGTGGCGCCACCGCGACGAAAGGATCTCCCGCGTAGTGAGATTAGAATGGAAACTGTTTGAAAATGTTTGGCTAATTGGTTAAAGGTGATCGAACTGTTCGTCGTTCGATATTTCATTAGAGTTTTGTCGCGAGTAAGAATATTGCCCGGAGAAATAGCGTAAGAATCAGAAACAAAAGCATACCGATCACTTGTTACGTCTCCTATGTGAGATTTTTCGATTCGAACTGTTATTCGAAATTTCATCGTCGCGTTTATCAACCGTGCAGGGAAGGAACGCTGGCTTTTCAGAAGCTAGTTTTTCCATACTGTTCCATACACGGGATCGCACGGTGTCTAATTCTCGGAAGAGGACCTTCGTTTTGTTTCTGTTCGTCGGAAAGTGTCGAAAAAACCGGATGACCGCGGTGTCGTCAACAATGTGCCATTGTATACGGACACAGTTGCCTTTCAAGATTCTTGATGTTCGTACACTTGAAGAATACGCAAGATAATATATATTTCAGACAACTAATCGATTGAAATTTGCAGTCAAAAGACTATGTTAGACATTCTTAGTGCGGTACGAAATGTAAACACTTCGTACGTATAACCTCAAACCGTGTGCCGAGATTCTTACAAGTTAGTGTGCCGATACAATTACCGATCACGGTCCTCGTAAGTAGTCCCGTCTACAAGAACGAAAGCTCTAATTAATCACGGAATTGTCTAGCTGAGGAAAAATCTTCTTCGATGCAAAGATATGCATCACGTGGCTGCTGTTGGTAAGTACATACGAAACGAAGAATATACATTGTGCCTCTTTGATTTTCAATTTAATACTTACAACGTGCAATTTTTTCATGTAACAAATATAGTGAAATAGTACTATCGAATTATAACCAGAGTAACCAGATTGAATCACATTTTCCGTCGCAAACGATCACTCTGTACTTTATTTCGAATAATCGTGAATACAGTTTAAAAACATTTATCTACAAGTTTGAATATTGTCGATTTATTCTTCGCTCGAATATTTTTCGTCGTAAGTAGCGCTGCGCAAAAATTCGAACGATCGTTTCGAACGAAATCGATGGCCCTCGAACAAAGACGCATACAGTCGGTCACAAAAATTTCCGTGCAGCCGAGGGAAGTCGAACATCAAAAAAGAAATTTGCTCAAATTGTTTTCTTCTTAACACGTTCGCAGTAGTTGTTTATAAATTTAATCTGTTTACATTTGCTTATAGACGTGGACGAAAATACCGTAATTATTAGACTGCGGATCTTTGTGCAAAATAAAAATTGTCTGCATCGATTGCAAGAAATAGAAACTAAATTGAATGTTACTTCTTCCCTTAACGATTCTAATGGAGCAGAAATCATATATTGACATGTTCAATTTTTAAAATTTTTCAACAATTTTTAGTTTCATCTACTCGATTTTCCTATAAATGCATAAAGATTCGCAGTCTAGTAATTATTCGTCAGGTTTCAACTAGTACATACAGAAATGTCCATGAAACTATTTTTTGTCAAATTGTCAAATGCACGGAGATTTTCGCGACCGATTCTACATTGATTAGAGAATTCATGCGTATCGGGTAACTGTCGATACGAAAGGTATCGAAGAGATTTTCGCGACAGAAAAATCTGCGCGGGTAGCTGCAACTTTCTAGCTGCGTTTTCGCTGCATAACAAGTGTCTGCGAAAGGGGTTAAGCCCGGGCAACCGGGGTCGGTCCCCGCCCACCTAGGCGAATCGTGCGTGCTCGTTGAAATTCGGGTCCGCTCGGCTGGCTGGCTAGGCTGCAGGGGCTGTCTGGTTGCTCGCATCAGCCCCGTATAAACCATATCCGAGCCCCCCTTTTACATCCCATAAAATTCACCCTCGGCGCAGCCAGGCTGAACTTCACACCCTATTTAGAGTCGAACTTTTGTAAACAGTTTTTCTCTCGTTTCCCGCGATTGTTTACACATCCATCGGGAAGCGAGAGACACAATGTTGCCGACGCTAGTAATGGTATTGATTCTTTAGGGGGATACCTGAGCGCAGAGTACGAAGAATCATCTTTCATTTGACTTCCTGCAATTTCTTTTTCACCGATTCGAATATCGCGCGTTCAACAGCGTTCACTATTTTTCTGGCCACTGTCATCGGAGCTCTCTAATTCTTTACTTGGCCGAATCATAAATAATTTTCGGTTTCACGTCGTCGATGAAATAACGATCATTCTATTAGGTCGTTCGGAGAGTAATTTCGTTTTTTCTTTTTCAATCTTTATGCAAAATAGAAATTGTCTGCGTCGATCGCAGAAAATAGAATCGAAATTGACGAAACGACAACATTGAATTCATATAAATTTCTTGTAATTTTTATAACAATATGTGCTTGAATGAAGAAATTCATTCAATAATTTCTAATGGAAGCAACTTTGTAATTTCGATATTTAAAAACTAAAATATGCGACACCGGTCGTGGTACGGTTAGTGTTAATAATTTTAATACATATGAGAAATCACATCTATTGACTAATATATTCTCCATTATTAACATTCATCCGGTGGTAAATACTTTCCTACTCGCTGGTGAAGCGCGCAAAAGTTTCGACGTTTCTTGAATCGATCGTACAGTTTGGTTGTTTGCAACCGTGTTCGTCATCTTTCTCTTTATTCTTTGATGTCGCTTTCGTCAAAGGTCACAAGTCGATCCGTAAAAATATAATTCCCGGGGCAAGAAAACAATTTCTTTTAAACTACATTGTGGGATAGGAGACGTTGATTGACTGCTTGGCTATTATCGGAAATATTTGTAACGAGAGGTGTAACAAGCGGGCGCATCTCTATTATCGGTGTCCAAGGTGTTATTTTCATAACATTATCATAACCTTTGTTATTAGTATGCCACGTGCACCGACGAACCACGAAGGGTTAATCCAGGCGAACACATAAATTCGTTATTGCCAGCGATTCGACCGATCGAAGTTCTGCGAACGAAACGAATGTTGACCCTCGCGAGGCCGCTTCCGGCGCTTTTCATAATTTCATGGCTAGATCCATTTCGACCCTTGCATACCAATTCTCTTTTATACCATCAGCATTTTCTGAACCTATTTCTTTCGACTTCGCGGCTGGATCCATTCAAATCCTTACACGCTAATTTTTATTTACATTTTTAACCCTTTGCACTCGAAGCAATTTTCACTTGAAAATGAAATATTTCTTTCGATCTTGAAAAATTCCACTCTATGATTTTTTTTTCATTTTATGGATATGAAATTGATACTTCGTACAACACTTAAATGTGTAGTAATTGATTAGATACCATCATATTTAACTTACTTATATTTCATTCACATCATTATCCCTTTGCACTCGGAGCAATTTTAACTTGAAAATTAAATATTTCTTTCGATCTAGAAAAATTCCATTCTACACGATTTTTTTTCATTTTATGGATATGAAATTGATATAACACTTAAATGTTTATTACTGATTAGATACCAACATATTTAATAATCTAAACAACTCTGAAGTGACTCCAAGTGACTCTGAGTCGCCACTCGAGTGCTAAGGATTAATATTTCTTGAACCTTTTTCTGCGAAGGTCGCCAACCATTTTTCTAGTCGCCAAACTGGCGGCTAGAAAATTCAATATTAGGCGACACGATTGCAATTCCCAGTCAAAATGGACCTCTAGCATAGAATTCGACATTCGCTGGTTCCGAGTTGCACAGACTTTTCTAAACCCATGCGAGTGATTTGGGTTACGAAGCGTTAAGGCGATTATTCGGGAAAATGAAGACATAACCGCGCTGGTCCAAGAGCCGGACAAATATTCCTAGGCTCGGTAGGTACACGGTCAAACGAATTTCTAGTGGCCATTAGGGGATGGTTCGGGCGCTTTAGTTTAAAGGAGAGTACGCTTCTCAATTCGGTCGCCGCACAGTGGGCCGGATCGAGAATTCACGCGACATTTGTGAATAACTTTTGACTCGTAAGACATATCGCAATGAAATTTGACATGCATATTTATCAATATAATTCCTTATCAATGATATGCAATATGATTTGTTTAATCACTTTTTTATTAACGTTATAAACAATTTTATTATAGACTATATCATAAATCAAACATAAAATAAAATATAATGAACATTATGTAATATATGTATGCTAAACTATAATAATAATTAAGAATATTTAATAATAAATTATATAAAACATACATAAGTATAAGAATAAAAATAAAATAATATATAAAAATATAAAAAGAGAGAGAATAAACTTCATTTTATCTTTAACAAATTTAAAATGATGTAAATAAAATGTAATGCAAACTTAACAAGGTACAATAAAACGGCAATGTTGGAGGTAACGGATTGAAAAGATATCGGAATTCGAAAGTCGACTTTTTCGCAAAATGTCGCGTGAATTCTCGATCCGGCCCACTGTGCGCCGGTAAGTGTTTATCAGAGACGCGATAATGCCCGGGTCCGATAAGAAATCAGGAACCGGCAAAGGGTTGGCGTTGCACGGGAGGCTCGGGGTGGGAGGATTGTCCTGAGCCCGGCGCACGAATTCAGGGTGACTCTGTTGCTGGTGGCGCGGGTGGCGGATGGCTGGTTGCAGCCCCCGTGCGTGTTTACCCGCCGCTCTGTGGAGGTCGCTCGGTAGCTCTACCTGGGGACGGGTTCGCGGGTGAAAGAGCACGACGGTACAGGAGGAAAGAGGAGCGTTGCGGGGCTGGAGTGGCAAAGAGGCCGCCTAGAGAAGGGAAAACGAGCTGCCGAGCGTGGAGAGATGAATAAAGAGAGAAAGAGAGAGAGAGAGAAGTCAGGGCTCCGAAATGACCGAGGAAAGAATAACAGAAAATCGTTTGTTAGCGACCGGTGGAGGATCAAAAGAGGATTAGAGAATGCTCTGCCCCAGGATAGCGAATCGGAGACAGAGCGAAAGCAAGGGGAAAGCGAGATGGATAATCAGGAAGATAAGGGTTTCGAAATTACAAGAGAGACCGGGGAAAGAGTGCGACACGATAGAGAGAAGGATGGCCAGCGTCAAGAGAAGGAGGGGAAGAGGGAGAGAGAGGGAGAGAGGGGGATGGATGGGCGAGGAGAGGCTGACCGTTCGAAGGGGTTGCAGGAAAAAGAGAAAGAGACACACGCACGCACACTACGTGCGGACGTTGAAATAATAAAAGGAAAGAGACCGTGGCACCGAGAGAGAATCGGATCGAACGGGGAAAAGAGAAAAGAGACGAAAACCGCGGGGAATGGGCGAGGGGTGGCGCGGGGAGGGGGTGGTCGAGCATTTGTGCGCAACCGGTACGACGCAGACGGCTCGACTATATACTTGGTTCAACGACCACCGCCCTAGTCTCGTCCAACCCCGAAGTACCGGGCGGCTCGGTGGTCGCGCGCGCGGTTGGGGGTGGGAGGAGAGAGAGAGAGAGGGAGAGCGAGCTAGGGGGATGAAAGGGAAGCGGCGGGTGGAGTTGCGGGGATGATTTGCCAGGGTTGCGAAGAGGGATGGCGCGCGGGGGCAGCATGGGAGAGAGAGGAGGGTAAGGGAGAGGGTACACCGAGGCGGGTCGGTGTCGAGCGGAACGAGCCACGGGCCAGTTCCGTCTCGAGTCCAGGAGTAGAAGAGCTACTGGCCGCTTGTCTGCTCCCTTCTTTCGCTATAGTTTCATTTCTTTCCGTTTTAGTTAATTCTTCAGTTCCGATTGATTGACATATTGTACACCGAAGAGGAGACATTTAAATATATATATATGTATGTATATACATATAGATATATATGTAGATATATATATATATATAAACATAGTATTCAAATACATCTATCATTGAAGCATAGTATAAAAGAAAACGCGCGCGCGCGAGTACACATCACACACCCAGCGGGTCTTATACCGTGTAGAGGTGCATCACGTTGCTGCTTCATTCAGACACAGATCTACAATACATACAGACGTACACGTATCAGCGAGTACAGAAACAACAGTCTCACGTCCACGTATACACAGTATACATATCCACGTATACATATATGTACATATATATATATTGTATACATATATTATATGTACATCGATACGTTGAAGCGCGAGCGCGGACGTATTTTTTCGATTCTGATAGATAATTCGAGATAGCCGCGCGCTGAACTATAGCACACGCGAGACAACGTGCGTGCAACGCGATCAACACATCCGTCGTTTCGTTCTGGTGATTACTGTCGACGACGACAAGTATCGGCGTACCCGGTCCCGATGCGTGGACACACCCGCCGCCATCCAGCGTATCTGTAGATCAGTACCCGGCCGGCCAGGTGTGTAAACCCGCGTAGTACCTGCGTTCTCTGTCCATCTGATGCGCGTGCAACAAGCCCGCAGCTCCATTCACTTTTAGGAAACGTAATTCTCGCATTCAGGTACGTGCTGCACCATCTCTCTTCTCTCTTGCCTGTACCAAACGTTCAATCCAACTCTGTTCTCGCCATAAGGGAGGCCAGCCAAATTTGAACCTGCGCCTTCGTCGAATCACCACGTAGAAAGACAAACATTTGCAGTATTACCATGCTTTCGGGAATGATTGGATAAGAAAAATATGTACAGTGTTATTAGTGGTACCAATTGTGAGCTATGCCATCAACTTAGGCATTCGGCTACCCTCTCTTTTCGTTTCGAGAGCATCTTTGCGAGAAAATCTGATACGGTTGTTCTAGTGTCAACATGTCCGCATTTTAAAGCTAGTAGAATAATACAGATCCCTTGAAAGAAGATTGTTTATTATTGCTTTTAAAAAGCCATCGTCTTTTTACGCGGTCAAGCTTTTATATATCGCTGCACCTTTCAAGAAAGAGAAATTGTGGATTACGTATTGGTACAGTTAGAAATCACCCTCGGACGAGATCATCGATCTTTCTCCTGTCATCCTTTATCCCTGTAAGATCGAGAAATCAGGAAAGATCCGTTAACCACAGCAGTTGAGATTTCAATATTTCGTACAGAAAATATTGTCTTGTCGTTTCTTTCTTCTTCCTAGAGTTTTAAAAAAATTGTGACTTACATCTCACGAGCACAAGGATTCTAGCTTCCATTGTAGCGATCGGCCGGTCTACGAGAATGAATTTTGTGCTCCGAGTCCTTGAAGATCGATGGATATCTGTTGGTTCTCGTTCGAGGGTCTCGGTGTTGTGATTGCTGAAAATGATTGTGCATGTTTCTTATATTCTGTGCTTTAATTCTGTCTACAATGATAGTACTAACAAGTTGCTGTTTATTCTTGTGCCGGCATTTAACCGTTTACAGTATTTACCTTATCCGACAATTTATAGAGTTCTTTGGAAAGCAAGTGTGTTTCACCATAGACAGAGCTTGCGATTACAATCCATAGGAAAAATTTGTTCTATCAAAATTTGTAGCGATATCTTTGAAACATGAAAAGTTGAGGAGGAACTACGAGTGCTCACGCGAGTTAAGAATAATATAAGAAAGAAGTTCCACTCGAGAAAGTTTCTTCTTCGTGCATGTTTACGATCGCGTAAAAATCCAAAAACATTAAATGGAGCGAAAGAGCAATGCTCGAGTCTCCCGTAATGATAACTTCTTCCAACGAGGCCTGTATTATAGTTTGCGAGGAAAGTTCCGTCGTTTGTCGCCTCGGTCACGCGACAGCTCACAAAAACAGTAAATTAATTATGTTTGCGGCAATACCTCCGCTCAGTTCAGCGTCGAATCGCGCGAGTTTCGATAGAAGACTTTCTGTCCTCTAACCTTCTGCACTCGACTGCCCCTCGAAGAGAACACTATAAATCTCATTAGCAATTCATGTCCTTTTTACGAGATGTAAAATTCTTACGTTCCCGGTCTTCATCAGTTTGGTTCGTATATTAACGCTTTATCTACCAGAAGCATATTGATACATAATTTTTTCAATAATCGTGCTGTACCAAAAGGAACTTGCTGGGGGTGTGTTGTACGTTCACGATTGAAATAGCTATAGCTGTTGAAGGAGCTATTCAAAAATTCTTGTGGCGTCAATAAACTTCTGTTCACGCGCAGCACACAATTTTTTCTTTCGTGCACTGCATTTTTACTTTACTGTACTTTGATTTTGCATATTTAATGCGATGACAAAAGAAAAAGCTTGAAAGGTTAGAATATATCACGATTTTAAGTAATAACTAGACAGCGGATCGTTATGCAAAATACAATTTTTTTGCACGAATTACAACAAACTGGAGTGAAATAGAAATTTATTTACTTAATTTATTTATTTACTTAATACATTTAATAGGTTGAATATAATATAACACCTATTAATTTTTGCCATAAATGCATAAAATCTGGTGTCTAGTAATAACAGATAGAAGCAATGCCGTCTCTACACGAGAAACGAAATTGCTTTTCGAACGACCTAGTAATTTCGGTCGAATCTCGAGGACCATGTAGAAGGAACAGTTTACCTGTCGATTGGAGGATGCGGGAGGAGCAGCGAGAATAGGGAGTCGCTATCTGTTTGTCTTAGCCGGTTTGCGAGGCACCTTTGCCCTGTTCTTGCTGGTGGCCAGCTCCAAACCGCCCCTCGTCAGCTGATTAAAATCGATAATGGTGAGCCTCGGCTCTACGGGATGTCTCGACAGAGGCTGTACCCCGACGAGCGGTGCCCCGGGGCTCCGGAACCTGTAGCTCCGGTTCCTGCACCCGCCGACGCCCGTTCCACTTCCACTTCCGGTCCCAAGCTGGCTCATCCGCGTGCCGCTCATTGATCGGTAACCGCCGCTCGCCGGCGGCACCGCTGCCTCCTCCTGGAAGTATCTGCCGATCGAACCCGTGAATTCCGGTTTCCTTCTCAAATTCCGTCTGTTCGACCATTTCACCCCTTCTACCATTAACTCTTAAGCCCTTAAGTTAAAAGGCGATAACTCTCTTAACACCAAATCTACCAAGCATTAACACTAACCGTGCCGGCTACAAAATGTGTCGGATACACATCGTTTTATGAAAATGACAAGACTGATCTTATTTCGATTTTTCACCATTTTTATAACAACACGCGATTAAAGAAATTTATTGGATAATTTCTGATGGAAGCGCATCTTTATAATTTCAATAATTAAAAAATAAAAAATGTGAAACCGGTCGTGGTACGGTTAGTGTTACACGTGAATGGTATGTACATACTGCTTTCTAATTTTTAACGAACACCTACTCGAGTATAGAAATTTCTTCAATAATTCCTTAACGGTTTGCACTCGGAGCTATTTTAACTCGAAAATTAAATATTTCTTCCGATCTAGGATTCCCTATGATTTTTGAAATTTTATAAATCTATCTGTGTGCGTGTGTGCAATCGATTAGATACTGATACATTTGATAGTGTAAACAACATTTTCAATAACGCTACAGCAATTTTTAGTGGCGCCATAGAGTCACTATTCGAGTGCTAAGAGTTTAATAAAGCATCTAGGCTTTAAAGGATTTATAGAAAATGTTGAACGGAAGGTCTAATTGAAAAGATCGAGCCGGTTTTCCATCGGGCAGAATATAATCCGAACATTTTCCAGTTTTATTGGTAGCGGGACTTGTGCGGATTGTCTCGTGGAAAGCTGCCTGGGAAATAGGCTAGGGGAAAGAGACAAGTACAGGCCAGACAATGAAACGCTCTAGGATCCTCTAGCAACATGTAACGAGGGTGCGTCGGCGTTTCTGTCCCTGGAATACGGAATAAGATAGGGAAATGTTCGACTCGTGCTGCAGCACGCAGCGAGAGAGCACAGTTCTCTCGTTAAATTTTTCACGATTTGCTAGTTATTTTCGCGGTGGAAATTACTCGGTGATTTTCTAAGGTGACCGAAACGGTTTTAATTACTCGTGGATGCTGGCGAAGTGTACAGGAGCGGGTGTCCTGGAGGTCCTTGGCCGGGGCTCTCTGGGAACTCGATGTCTCGGTCTGGATTGTCGCGATTTTTTCGTGGACGGTTGATCGGGAAGACCAGCTGGGATCAGGCCCATCAGTTTGTAGTATTCTAAGAACACGCGGGCCAGATTGCGACCTATTCTATAATCTACAATACGATCTTTTAGTTAAGACTCTCTACTTTCCCTGGAGTTGAATTGCTCGAACGTTCTTTTTCTACAAAACACTTCAAACAGCCCGACACACATTGAAACGTGTTTGAAGAAACACCCTCGAAGGGGTTAGACTTTCGAAATTGATTTAGGACAGACTTCGGAAGACTGGCCTTTAGTAAACGGGATAAAAAGAGATGAGAACAAAAGGATACAGCCCTCCTCCGTATACGGGAATATCCCGGACGCCGCCTTCCTATTGTACCCATACATGGACACCTCGATGCTGTAGCAGTTGACGTGCTCCTTCAGAATGGAGCAGAGATAGCGCCTCGCGGTCCCGGACTTGTGAGAGTCCTGATTGTACATCGTGCTCCCGATCTCGTAGTCTTCGGCGTGTTGCGCCAGCAACTTCGGTAGAACGATGTGCCTTTCGTACCTGAGAGGCTGGCAGCCGTCGGTTAGATAGTGTCGTTTGCAAATTGAAAGTTAAGGCTCGAGCTGAGCAACAACTTAGCGAAAACTAGACTGGATCTGTTCTAACAGCTTTCGAAGCAGCTGGGAATCCTTCTTTCGCAAATGTCGCTATGTCCACACTGAAACATCATCGAGTAATTTTTTGTTGCTTCTTCTACTTTTATTCGGTAGAAAAAAGCTTGATGGTGCTTCAGTGTGGACACGGCTTAATCACAGACGCCGAAATATTAAGACGTCAATTTTTGTCTGAATAGCTCAGGAACCAGGTCTTAATAGAAAGATGCTTATTTGAACAATTATCGACTAGTCTTCGGAGTCGAAAGAACCGGTCTCAGTTACCTGTACACGTCGTCGTACGTGTTCCCATAGACGAACAGTCCAGTAGCGTTCGTGTGCGCGTGTAGATCCAACACACAGTCCAAAGGGGTGCGAGAGTTCTTGTCCAGGTTCTTCAGCATAGGTTTGATGGCCACCAGAGCAGGGTGTAGCCAGTCGGATATCTTGTTCCACGCTCGATTCAGGTCTGCGCCCAGAGCTGTGGATCTTCAAAGCCGATCGATTCGTTTCGCACATCCCGAAGGATTCCACAGGGTGTGCTCTAACAGCAAAACATTGTCTAACAGCAAAAATTTAAATATCGTGACCTTTACTTTTTCCTTCGTAACTGCGACCAATAACAATTTAAAAAAAAATTATTCACACTTTAGCTAGTAAACTAATCCTCCCAACGTCTAAAAAAAAACTTGAGCTGTTGGGTCCGAAAAGTTATTCGTTTCTAAAAGGCGTACGAATACTTTGTACACCCACTGTATATAAGTCTAAATAACAAAAAATATTGTGTAGGGATTTCGGCAACGTTGTTCGGCCCGTATAACACATTTTTGCCTTATTTATATCCATATTCCGACGATGTGTCACTGTTAGAACTTGGAGCACCCTGTACAGACTGACTCACCTGTAATTACCGAGGTAAACTCCGTCGGGATTCATCATCGGGATTATCTTGAATACGACGTAGTTCCTGAGGACCTGAGCGATGGGATGGCAGCTGACCAGGAAGTCCATCAGGCCCTGGCAGACGAAAGATGAGGGCGACTCACCCGGATGAACCCTCGCCAAGATCACCACCACCTTCCTCGAACGCTCCTGCGTGTCGTCCAGGTTCGAGGCTATCGTGATCAGCTCGATCTTCCGCTTTTGTATGGACGTGGCCAGCGTCTCTCGCTTAGTGCACGCGATCCTCGTGCACAGGTTGTCCAGGTGCGCCAAGTAGCGGTTGTAGGAGTACGGATAGGTCAGCGCGAATTGGTAGATCTCCTCTTCGCGGTCGAACGAGAACGCGAAGCTGAGAACGTAGTGGTTCTGGTGCTGCGCCGACTTGTAGTAGAACACCTGGGCAGCGAGAAATTGAAATCCTCTAGTATTCTGCGTCGACGAGAAGGTGGCAGAAATTTCGGGTGAGGGGAAACAGAGGATCTTCGTGACCTCACTCTTAAGGTGGTAGGTCACACTCGATAGGATTGTTTGTTTTCTTCGGCGAACGACTCGGGATATTGCGAAATATTTGTAACGCGGAGTAGGGGAGATATCAGGTAGCATGGATATTTTCTCGTGGGCGAGGAATACTCTATTATTGTTGACGTCTCAAACCGTGGTACTCGCAAGGAATGCGAAACAGAATGCACACAATTGAGTCACAAGTACTCTCGCTATTCGTTGGGAAGATTACTACTATTACTAATTCAGGTGTATCGCATCGCGTGACGGTGATCTTCGCTCCTCTTGCCCCTGTCCTGTCCCGCGTTACACATTACGAGACAATGACAATACATTACTGCTCAGCTATCACCTATACGGGCAACGTATTTCACTTCTCCGGACATAAACAAATCAGCGGACAACAATTCTCGTTATTGGCTGCAAACATACGCGGTTAATTCGTTAATTTGTCAGTACAGGAAACAAATAAAAAAAAGCAGAAAACTAATGGTTAAAACGAAGCAAAACCACCGCCACAAGACTTGCTGAACAACAATCCTCTAGCAGACCAATTTCTGAACATTCTCATAAGTCCCCGGATGCTTCTAAGCTTCCAATACTTCCGCTGTATGTGACGCGTGACTCGCAAGAAGAAATGGAATAGCATTTCGATGAAAGAAAATGTTGCAGACAAAAGGGTGTATTATTCAATCTTCCGATAGTGGACGCTTTCGACGACTCTACCGATGCCAATGCTTGCGTCCAGTTTCGCTTAGGGCAGTTGTTTATCAATTCTTCTGAGCATTTGCATTTGATTGAACAGTCTCCGATTTAATTCACCAGGAGCTGAGCACATAGTTAGACTTTGCCTTTGAAATACTGGATCAAAGTGGATCCAAACATCGTCTTTTAAAGGTTGCCAGGGTTAATATCGCTGTATCGATGAATGTATTATCTGACGTTATCCGCAAGGTTATTCGAAGGTCGATATTTTTAGCTGATATCTAGACTAGCATTCCACCCAAATTTTTCGTTGGCACGATTCGATGATTTACAGTTTGTAGTGACTAGACTGCGGATTTTAACATTGAAAATATTTAAAGAATTCCAAACTACTTTTATATTTATTCTTGACCTACTGAAACGTGCAAGAAAAGAAGCTACATATTAATGTAGATGATTCTCATTTTGCATAAAAGTCCGCAGTCTAGTAATGGCTTACTTGATCCCTGGGAATTCTCTGCCATTTGGACCTGGTGCTGCTCTTGACCAACGGCGTCATTCCGTTCCGGAACAGGTTCGCGCTCTTCGAGATGTTGACGATGTTGAAAACGACCCGTTGCTCCGCCTTCACATTGTCCACGGTGAAATTGAACCACAATCGTAGGCGAGGGTTGCAGGTGTCCGGTCTGATGAACAGATCGTACTCGAACTCGGAGATAAGGTCGACCCTGCCCAGGTTGCCGGTCTCGAAAGAGGCGTCGAAGCAGATGTGGCCCTTCTTCGCCTTCCCGCTGTGACCAGGAGGTCGCATGATCATCTTGTTCACATTGCCCAAACCTCCCTCCGTATCGCTGTCTTCGCTATCTGCAACACCAGTTTTCCAGCTGAAGCGCTCGAACTTCCAACCTTCGAATTCCTCTCCGAATTCCCCTCGAAGCTCCCCGAATTCCGTGGAAGCTTCCGGGGAGAACTCGAAGGTTTTCGACTCTTTAGCATCCGTGCACTTCCGGGCATGGTTCATGCACTGAGATCGTTCCGAGCTTCAACGAACGGTGATGGACACTTCAATCTTCAATCCTTGCCAGTAAACGATACTCTAAAAACTGATTTCACCACTTACAAGACCGTTTAAACCCCTCGCCGTATTTTAACGAGTCAGCCTCGCGACGAAGATTATTGGAATGAAGTCTAAGAAATATGAATGTTACGCCTTTCTTTTTAGATGAAATCAAAGATTCGTTTGTAATCGATAGACTGCGGATTTTATGCATTTATGAGAAAAGCAGGCAGTTGCAATTTAAAACAGTGGACAAATTAAACAAATTTAAGAACATCGGGTTGCAGCCTATGGACATTATTGAAGAGTGAAAGAAATTATTAGTTAGTCTAGTGTTAAAATAAATGTAGCCACGCGAAAAATATAAATTTTCTTTTCTCTTCTACGACATTTTCCGGGAAAGGCGTTTTAATCACTGCAACTGTAAAGAAAATATGACGGCGAGGGGTTCAAACTGAAGCGAAGATCGTTTAAAGCCGAATCGCGCGAAGGCAAAGAAACGAAGATCGTTTAAACGCCGCGTCTTGTAAAGAAAGACGAAGGTGTCTTGGATCGGCAAGGAGTCTCGAGGATCGATTTCGCGACGAATAGATCGGCGAGGAGGATGGAGAATTTGCGAACCGGCTCTTTGATAGAGGCTGGTGTGCTCGAGAGGGTCGCGGCCCTCTCCGAGAGCCATCCTCTGAGGACAGTGTTCGCTGATCCACCGGGCAGAAGACGCGCGAATAGACTGACTCCGAATAGGCCTCGCCGAGAGCCTATCGCGGTAGGTGTGCTCCGCTTCCACCTACGACCTACGCGGATAACTCTGAAACGACCGCTCGTGCCGTTGGATCAGCACGTTACGGCTAATTCTCGTGTCGGTTCTCGTGCGAGGAATCTCGGTGGCCATGTTCGTGATTTCGCGCGGTTCTATCCAGTCAGGGAATCGGGTTGCCGCGCCGTGCCGGCTGATTCGCGTGGCTGCCACGCGTCAGAGATCTCTTCGTGGCCGCCTCGACAGCTCGTCCCGCGATCAAAACGGCCCCGAGAGTCGTTCCGTGGTCACGTCACATACTCGTGAGCCGATCGGAATCGAAATTAAACGGGTCCATAACGACCGGCTGGATTTACCCCCGCCGCGCCAAGCCGCACAATGAGGAAACTGATTTATTTCATGACAAAATCAAAGAACTTTCCATAGAAATGAGATAGAGCGATGATTTTTTTTAAAATTGAACTTGAAATATTGCTGAATATCCATTTCTATCGAAAGTTCTTTGATTCTGACATCAAATTTCATCACTTTGTGAAAGACAAAATTCGCATCTCTGCTAGTCGGACAGTATCGTTATGAAAAATAAAAATTAACCGTATCAATTACAAAAAATCGAAATTTCATCAAAATTGATTTCTCCTCTTAATCATTTTAATAGGTTGTAAATAATGCACTAGTAATATTAAATTCATCCGATGTTTCTACTATTTTGTGTTCCACCTACTCATTTTTCTTATAAATGTCAGTTCTTGACACTCAACTCAACACTCAACTACAGGCTAAATAATTGCATTATTTAGCAGCACATATAATTCTAAAAATAGGTTTGTTACGGAGTCCCATGATTACTAATATTGATTTGTCGACGACTCTAGAGAATCGTACCATTTAAAAGCCTAAAAAAATATTGTCAAGATTTCATAAAAAAGAAACGAACGTCAATGAATTCCTGGAAAACGTTTTGAGGATATTCTTGATTATTGAAGGTTTCCTGTCCCTTGTTCGGTGTATGTCGTTCGAACATAAGCCTACGAATAGGCCTGATTTCAACCTATTTGACGACATGAAAATTTTGGAATAAATTCAACCCGTTTTATGGAAATGGCTCGCCGTGCTGATCCAGTCCTGGTATCATACGTACCTAGGTCTTCTTGTCTTTGTAATCTCCGCGCGATCACGTGGGAACAGGAGAACGCGGCCGCCCGCTTTCGAAGCTGTTGCTTCTAGTCACGAAACCAACCGAATGTAAAAGTTCTCCGGTGAATGGTTTTCGGAAGTTTCTGTTGGCTCGGCGGAATAGTCGCGGGAATGTGCGTGCACCGCTAGTCGCTCTAGATCTCCGGAGAGACTAGAGGGATTCATGCATCCCCGTGAGATTGAAAGATACGGGGTAATTGTACGTGTACAGCAACAGGTTATTGAACCTCGATTTAAGTACAGTATCGAATTATCTATCGTAAAATATATGGGTCGAGTTAGAAGGTAAAATATGAATGACGAATTTGTTTGTAATTAATCATTTTTAGAAATTCATGGTGAAAAACTCTTTAGTTAGGAGGCAAGGTATAAATATCTTTTTCGCGTTTGCAACACTTTTAGAGAGGATGATCCATTTGATCAGAGCCTTTAAGTAGTATTAGAAGATTTGGCCAAATGATTCGTAATATCAGAATCTCAGGTTCGAACCCCGGTCATTCCTTCATTCTTCTGACTTTTCTGGGACCTTATGTTAATTAAAGTTAATTGGTTTCTTCTACAAAATCTCTTAGACTCTTCGACTATCTTCTTAGCCCTTTAGGACTGCTATCGAGGTCACCTAGATGCATCCGAAGCCCTTCGAAGTTTCTTGAAGGCCAGGCCTTTCTCTAGTAGTAGATCTGCACACAACCTGTCAAGAAGTAGTAGTAGTAGATCCCTCTTTCAAAAGGTTTCTTTCTCAGTCAGGTCCCTCAGGAGTTTTTCTACAAACCCTTTGAAGGTCTTCGAGAGTTCTCTTACAAGTTTTTTCCCCGAAGAACCTTGCAGAAGGCCTTTCGGAGGATGTGACCTTCCGCGTGATGCCTTCTCGAGGTCGTTAAAAAGCAAGGTCCCTTAGATATATACACTTCTTACGTTCAAGGTCTCAGGGCAGCCCTTGGTTTAAAATCCCTTGGGTATCTGAGTTTCTCACGGCCCTTAAAGGTTCTCCGAGGTCCATCTTCTTATATTGCTGTTACAGAGATGGTTCGTAAGGCTTATCAGGAAGATTCTACAAACCCTCGTAGAGTCCGCGCGAGGTCTCAGGGCGGTCTAAAAAGTTCTTGAAGGGTTCCCTCCTTAAAGGACCTCTCGACTCTCATAAGACTTTCTAGAATGTCTTGCTCGCCAACGTTATTCGTGTTGGACTTGTGGAATAACTACACATTCGGTCTAAGGTGCGGTACACGATGATTTAATTGGGAATTTTTAATTTATTTAATGAAACTAAAAATTAAGGGAGTTTCACTCAGTAAAAAATTATTTTTAGAACAGATAATAATAACTTATTGCTGTACACACTACAGTATCTTAATATATCTCTGTGTATGGGTTTTGTGTGTGTATTATAGTCTATATCGTGTGAACTTATTATCTTTATAGCTTTCAGCGTAGCAAGGATATCACAGGACTTTTAAAAAATTCGCGCAGTTGTACTATTTCACATTTATCGTCTTCGAGATTGACGACACGTCAGCATTGTGCCATGAACTATGGTCTGACTAAATTCAGACAGCTCGGTAGCTATTTCCATCGGCCACATGTGTCGTATTGTCGTAAATGACGCAATCCGATAGCTGGAACTTATACATTTATTGTCAACGAAGGAGCGAACTAAGAAAGAACAGTAGTTCAAGCTCTGAACTGTCCCGTGCTTATAGCAGTTCCCAGTGAAGATTGCGTAGTTCCATTATCAATGATTCACCGTGGCGGAGGGTAAAACCAGCTCCGTGAACTTTGCGGCTATAGTCAATGTTAGTGACCGACAGTGATTCGTTTCTCCCTCAAAAGTGGGGGAGAACACCTGATCTACAATCCCTAAAAAATTCCCTTGAGAAGGGAATATAGCCAAAAATATCTGTAACTTTGAAAATATTCTCAATTTCTAGAGGTACCTGCTTTGGAAGTACTCTTTCAGATTTTTGATTTTCCGATTGAGATTGTAAAGATGCGTCCGTGAGGAATTATTAAACAAATTTCTTTCTTTCGGTATAGCCGCATTATTGTTGCTTTTGTAAAGTAATGTAAAGTATGTTGAGAATCGAATCCGTCAATTTTTAGAAGGTAACACAGACTGCTTTCGGCGATGTTAGTGTTACAGTTTCGAAGTGCTTTCCCTTATTTCGAAGTTGACAGTGCCCGCCCGGAGGGTGCTCGGTGTGTAAGTGACCAAATTTTCGACGCTTATTACCCTCGTTTCACGGGCGAAAGGGCACGAGTGACTTTCACAGTGGCAACTCCGTGCCCGCAACGGGACAAGAACCACTCTCACCCCTTTGGGGTGAGTTTTTTCGCGATTCAGCCGGGAAAAAATGTGTCGTTTCGTTGCGATTACGTTCGGGTGTCCGGGGGTGGCTCGAAAAGAACGGAGAAAGATTCTCGGAAAATTAGAGGGAAGAAAGGTTTGAGGACGCTCCGGAGCGGACGGTTGGGAAGAGCAATTAAAAGTGAGACAAAGAGGCCGGCCAGAAGAGTCCGAGAACAATCGGCGCGAGAGAGATCAGCCGGAGGGGAAGATGGAGGACAGAGCGCACAATAATATGCGCGGCTAAACTCGCGCTAAATCCTTCATGGCTATTAGCTTCCCCGTCCCGGGAGGAAACGGTAACTTCGGTCGTTAGGCTAAGGGATATTTCTTGAAGAAAATTCCCGTTCGCTTTGATCGAACTTAATTCGAAACTCTTTGCACGAGGCTCAATCTCCCCTTTGCGTTTTAAAACGACCGACACAGCTATATTAAAAAAGAAGCTGCCTTAATTCGCACGTCCTTGCTCGCCTTGCAAAACTAATTGACACTTCCACGAGTCAATCCCCTCTTCGCAAGACATCAAATCATATCAGGCAATTTCACTTTTTCGTAAAATTCTACTTGCTGAAGTTTCGCATATTTTTCCGCGTTGCTGTTATACATCGTAGTTTCAATGAAATCTGCCCTATCCACAAAGAAGAACGACTCTAGCAATAGAATGTCAGCGAGAATGTTCGTAAAATGATCTGGCGGAACGCCAGAACTGTTGTTCGGCACGGGAAGTATCGAGCGGCCAAAGCGACTGGAATTGATTCCATATGTATAAATTACGAATATGAATTTATCGAGATTTCGATCGGCCATTGTCCATGCGCGCGTATGAATAAATCGCTCTATCGAATAAATTCCCCCGAGTTATATTCTCCGCGTTTTCACGATTCAACGGGCAGAATTTGCGGAATTCGATTCGGTTAAAAAAAAAAACGTAGAAAAAATTCGAATAATAACGGATGAGTATCGTTCGGATCACGGACGGGTTGGTCTGCGAGGTTGTCATGCGAGCCGCCGTTTCCCGAGTGTAACCGAATCCTGCGGGCGTGAAAATTGGACTAATAACGATCGGCGCGAGAGAACGTTAATCTCGGGCGGAAATTAGGTGTTCGTGGGAGGTTGCACGAGCGCATGAGGTAACTCGGGAACGATTCCGAGGGGCGATTCGCAGGAATTCACGGCGAAATGTCGTGCTAGCTGAAGCGGACTTCGGCGAGCACCACCTTGAGGCAAATGTCAGAGTGTGCGGGAGCGCGCGATATCTGGCTGCGCGTTGATCCTCGCGTGACTCGTCGATCGACTTGACGGATCACTGGAGATCCATCGGAAGCGACGTCGAGATACAATCGGATCGTTGTGTGCCTGTATGTTCGTGTCGGTTGTCCATGTCCGTGTCCGTATCCATGTCCGCGTGTGTCTGTGGATGGTAAATTGCGCGCGAATACGCGGTGGTTACGTGTTAACCTGTTCGCGATCTAGTCACGAAAACCAGCCCCGGTTTCCAAAGCTTGTTACGAACTCTCGAAGACGGATCGGGCATGTACGTACCAGTCTCCTCGGCGTCAGACATATCGAGAGCGGGCCGGAGGACCGACTTGTCCCGAACTGGTCCACGCTAGAGCCACAACTTCGGGGACCAGCGGCGACACTGGCCGGGCCGGCACTTCCGCCCACCGGTTTCCTTGGCATTGTTGAATCGATAACGCCCGAGCACCTACGACCCCGCGACCGTTTCTTTTCTTTTCCACGATTTCAACTAACCCTGTCGCGTGCCGTCGACCGGGTTCGTTGCACCCTCCGCTACCCCTGGAGGGGGCATAGCGGCATCGATTTTCGATTTTCTCACTTTTCCGCGTTTTCGAAATGTTCGCTTCGTCGTCTGTGCTAACTCTAGAAAGATTTTTCTGTACTTAGCGTGACAGTAGATAGTCAAAGAATTCAGGTGGTCCATGGAGATCGATTTTCGATTTTCTCCCTTACCCTCGTTTTTCACCCGCACACCCCGTGTTCTTGTTCGTTTCCTTGAAGTTACAGGTGATCTTCAGATTAACTTCGTGCATTTAGGACGAAAGAGAAGGCACTACGGTATAACAATAATTATACTGTCAGTTATTTTCACCTTGGCCTCATTCTGATGTTTCGTAAAATAACCTACGAAAATAGGAATGTTTGCAGATCGAATACTTGCAGACACAGCTACGCGCATCTTAACCTACTTTCAAATTCTTTTTAAAAATTCTTTAATGTTTCGGCTGACGAATGGCGAGATGAGTGTACATTTTTACGTTCTCGAGCATCGTAGAAAACTGTGGTCGTCGACATAAAATTACTATAATTATTCTTCGTGCAAAGTTCGAGTTTACTGAAAGCCGAGTCGTGTCAGGGTCGAATAGGTAATCCGGTAACTTGAAATCCATTAACCGGCCCGAGAAGAGAGAACTGCCGCTCAAATATTAGCTCGACGGAAGTTTGCTCGTTGAACGGGGACCGATTCGGTTACTCTATTTTCCTCGGAAGCGGTCCGTAAAGGTTTCGGAGTCGATTTTCCTAGCGCGGTGTTGGCGGCAGCGTTTCCGTTCGATTTCGAGGGAGGCTCGTGATTTCCCGGGCCGCAAAACTGCTAACGAGGCCGACGTGCGTTTAATACGCGATCCGGGACCGGGAGCCGCCTAATCCGCGCGCATAACAACCGGTCGATTATCAGGGTGCGGAATTGTCGGTGTGCGTGGGTGTATGTGCGCTCGTCTCCGTGGAGAGGGCTGGTGCACGTGTGCAGCCTCGTTCCCGGGTCCACGCGATGTTCCGTGCAACATGCGAAACGAGCTTAAGTCATGCATATCTATCTTTGGCTAGGCTCGAGCCGTACTCGAGCTGCTTGGGCGCAGTCGCGAGAAGGATTGAATCGCGGGAAGCTGCTCGCAGGGCTGAAAACAGGCCCTCCCTCTGCCCTACCAACGCCTAACTGCGTTAGCGCTTCACTGACGGAAGAGGAAATCTCGATTTCCACGTCGCACAATGCTCCGGAACTCAAACTGGTCCGTTTCCGGAAAAGTTTCTGTTCGGATGTACAGGCCACGAGTTATCTACTTCTCGTTCTTACCGATACCGTTCCACAGTGTTCCGATCAATGCTAATTAGCTGGACAAAACTCAACGTAATTCCGTAAAAAATAGATGCTAGTCATATGAAGTAATGTCTAGACAGTAAGAATATTAACAATGTGCGTCCGAGTGAATTCCTGGACAGTCAACTCTCCGATATATGGTCAACGCCGGTACCGAGATTCTGTATGTATATTGCGTTCTAGATGTCCGTCATATTCGGGAACGATGAATATAATCAAATTGAATCTCATCGTGTTTATCGTGACTATCGTTAAACTCATCTTGCTGTGCCTCATGGGTCCAAAGTTCGCCATAATCGATGCACGAGCATGGAAGTCAGTCTTCTAGAGAAACAGTTCAGAGATCGAAGGAGATGGTAATCAGTTCGTCGAGTGAAGATCAAACAACGGAGCGATTCGGTCCGCGAATCGTCCCCGCGAGCAATTCGCGCGGTGGAAGTTCAGAGTCTCGTTGCGAAAAGTTTCGATGTTCGAGAGCCGGGGAGCAAGTTTCGCGGGTAGGCGTGTGTTTGCTCGTTTCCAGTGAATGTCCTCCGCTCCTGGGATTTGGCTGGGACTTCCTGGTGAATCCTTCGCGCCCGTCGCGCCCCCTGCACCCCATCAGCCTGTTCGTAGCCTCGCAGAGGAAGCGAGGAGAGTAGAGAGCGAGCGAGAGCGAGCAAGAGACTGTCAGAGCCGGTCGCGAGAGTGAATGACTGGAAGAGAAGGCGAGAGATCGATATTCGAAACCCCTGTGCCGTTGGGCACCGAGCTTCTCTCGCCGCCCCATGCCCAATGGCGTAGGAAGAGGGGACAATTGGGCTAGGTGCTCTCTGTTCCCAGGATACTCGACAAAACGGAAGTTCGGGATAAAGAGGAGGAGTGTTATAAATTGCCCGAGACGGCATTCTGGATTTACGAGGCATCCCTCTCCCTCTCTCTCTCCCTCTCCTTTTCTGTCTCCTCCCCCTCGGCGAGACTGTCTGGCTGTCTTTTTATCCCGTCGAAATTTCGATCGGTCCCCAAGAATACATTTCATCCGGTCACGTGCATTTTATATCTTTCGGCCGGAATTATCAGCCGATAATGCGGTTATGAGGAGAAACTCCAGATTGATGAGTCTCATCCCCTAGCTAGACAGTCTGTCTTTTCACCTCGATGAAATTTCGATCGGTCCCCAAGAAGAACGTTTCACCCGGTTACGCGCATGTCCTATCTTTCGAGCGGAATTATAAGGTGAAAATTGGGAGGGAGACGAGGTGCGCTTTGATAAGGGCGGTTCTTTCAGGGAGGATCGTTCAGAGACGTTTTAGAGCGAAGAGGATGTTAATTTGTCTCCTTGGAGGGCGATTTATATCGTTTCATGTTGTACCAAATGCTTCAGTTTGCTCAGAACAGCCTTGGTTTGATCATTTTCTTTCAGCAACTCTTAGCCGCGCTTCATCCCTCAATCGACAGACTGGCGATTTTCGTGCATTTAATAAAACTCCTAGACATTAATGAAATTATATATTACTCGTAAGTCTCTGGTTGAATGTTTCAATAAATTAACGTAAACAGTACCCGTAAAACAGGTGCAATCTTTTGTCGAATATAGTTTTTCATTAATTTTATACTGTCGCGATTTTATTTGCAAGGAAAAAAACGATGTGCAATTTTTCCTCGTTATCATCTCGCCCCGTTATGCCCGCTCTCTCTCTCTCTGCTTTCGTTCCACAGGAGGTGTCATTGATCTGCCAACCAATAGGAAGTCGGCCAGTCTCGCTGTGGAATAAAATTGCATTCTAAATTTTTAAAATTGCGTCGCGGTCCAGCAGAGATGTTATTCGTCGCCCAATATTTCGGAGTCCGCGGCAGCTCTGATTTTTCGGGGTCTACGCCCATGCGCTAGTCTCGCCTTTTCCCATACCCCCGTTAACCCCGCCCACTTTTTGTCTCCGGCACAAGAGACGCGTCATTAAATCACCTGCCAATAGAAAACTACCTAATGCCTTTTACTCAATATCTTTGTGCAATCAAATTGTCGTCTATGTTTTAAGACTCGAACTACCCATAAAATAAATCTGTGGTTCTCAGGAAGAACATTGAATATTTTCACTTTCGAGATATTGTCGTTTAAAGTTTTGATCGCTAATGACTTTGACATAGAACATCGGTTAAATTGTATTATTTTTTTTTATCCTTCCGAATTTGTTTTTATTGATTTTCTTTCTGGTAAATACGTAAATCTTATATTATAAATAGACGGCGGATCTTTATCCAATATAAAAATTGTCTGCATCGATTGCAAGCAATAGAAAATAAATTGAATATTATTTCGACTTCTTATTTCTTCTTAATTCTTCTTCTCTATTATTTCTTCTTAATAGAGCAGAAATCTTATATTGACATCTTCATTTTTAAAATTTTCCAGCAATTTCGAATCTCATCTATTCAATTTTACTATAAATGCATAAAAATCCGCAGTCTAATTATAAATTTTATGTTTTTTTCCTGACAACCATCCTGATATGCTATCCATCGTTCAACATTTCTGCGACCGGGCCAATTTTTCTGTGTCTACGCCCTTGCGCCAGTCTGTCCTCGTATATGTATGCTGTTTACCATTAGATTATCATCCCCACATTTTTTCCGTCTCGTCCCCTGCTCGCCCGTCTGCCCCTCCGCACTACACTTTCTCCGGTAACCCCTCGCTGGGCAGCCGGGCGGGCAGCTCATTTCCCAGCGCGGCATTTTCATCGTTCTACCTTGTATCTCCCGCAAAATGCAAATGCGAACGTGAACGCGAACGCGAACGCGCGCGATACACAACCAGAGACCGCTGCGCGGCAGCCAATTATTTCGCCCGGCCGATGATCGATTCGCGCTCGTAATTCCGGACTGAGTCATTAGCGAGCTGTGTCCGACGCGTGGCCCGGCATCGTTATGATTCGTTGCATCTGTAATAACGTGGACACGACATTCACGTGGACAGACTGCGTGGCCCGGCATCGATCGACCGCCGAGTCGATTCGTTGATAAGATACGCACGGTGTCCCGCGTCCTCGAAAGCAATCGCAGAAATTCCAACGTAGAACAGAGGTCTCGATAAATCGTGCGTGTACTAGGGCTGTTACTTTTCCGAAACTTCGACTCTTCGGAGGATTCGAAGGAACGAAGGGAACTTCGAAGTGTATTAAGTTTCGAAGTCTGCGATTCGTATGAAGTTGTAACTTAATCAATCTTTTAGCTGTGGTGGCGTATTTTTTTCGGAATGTAGGAGTGTCTGTAATTGTATCGAATATAACTTAGCAGCGAAATTTCGAAGTTCAAAGCTTCGAAACTCCGTTTCTTTTAATCCTCTAATAATTTACGGTAGGTTCGAATTTCGAAATATAAAACGGTAAATGATTTAAACAATTCACGAATGTTGTAATGCTGCGTTTAATGTAACACAGTCGTTAAGGAATGAAATCAATTTTTATGTTATTCCTGCTTCCCCCAATCAATGCGAAACATTTTTATTTTGCATAAAGATCCGCAGTCTACTCATCACCTTCGAAGCTTCAAAATCTTCGACCTTCGAAGGAAAGTAACAGCCCTAGCGTGTACTCGTTAACGTATCGACACTTGCTTCACGTGTCAGAAGATTGTTTTACAAAATCAATGCGATAAGCTAAAACAAATCCTCTTGTGAAACGGGGTTGATAATGTGGAAATTGTTCTCGAGTTGTAGTACCGTAATTGTCGTTACTCGAGTGCAAACGTTTGAAAGCAAAGTTCTGCGCATTAATATGCATAATAGTGTGGATGAAAGATCGAAGGTTCTATAGGCGTTTTTTTCTAGAAAAATGTCTGGACTATGGACGATCTGTTCGCTGTGCGTCGCAGGCAACATCCGCAGTCGGCGGAAGACGGCCGCGTGAATCCGTGCCTTTATTCGCCGGCCGATAAGAGGGATTTCATTGAACGCGTTACCGCGTCCGCATTGTTTGATTAACCGAAGCCGGAGGCACGTGGATCCATTTACGGAGCACGTGCCCTCTCTCAAGACACCGTCGAGGGGGTAGCTAGAGTTACACGGTCCCAGGATGAATGCACATTCTCCAGGTAGCCGGGGCACACCTCTCTCTCTTCCCATTCGACGATCTCCCCTCAGGAGCCTTCTAATATTTTATACCCACAACGGACTGCAAAAAAGAAACCCTCCTTTCACCCCTCGGCAGAATGGGAAAAGGAGGGAAGGTGGGAGCGAAGGTAAGAGGGCGAGGAAAGTGAAAAAGTCAAAACGATTAGCCGGCGTAGCCGAATACAATAGCGGATTTTTGGAGGCGCGGCACAGGCTTAACTTTCCGGAAAATTTCGTGAATATCCCGTGCACGCGGTCACGAGGGAGGGGCGCGAGTGGTAGTCGGCAAAGGGAGGATGCGGTGGTAAAGGCACGGGGAAAATTTGGCCGCATTCGCACGGTCGAAAACCCTTGTGCAGGAGGGGAGGAGGTCAACCCTTGGGACGAGGTTTCCATTTTCAGCGTGGCGCCTGCGTCCTCGAGCTCTTCGGCTCTCCCTGCCAACCAGCCAGCCGAACCCTCTCTCACTCCGTTTCACCCCCTCGTCGGCAACCCCCGTTTCTAGCCGTGTCTTTCGCTACTCGCGAGCCTGAATTTCCTTTCCCCATTTCGCAGCCTCGAGCCACGAGCCCTGCGCACGCGCCCACTCCCCCGCGTCTGGCCATTTCTCTCTCTCTCTCTCTCTCCCTCTCACTCGTTCTTCCCCTCGAATTCAACCCCCTCGGCAGCGCGCGCCGAGACCACCAGAACCACTCCGCTGCTACGAGGAACAGTCGAATATATTTTTACGTTGGATTTATCATTCCACGGCTTAACGAGGCCTCGTACCCACGCCGACCGTGTTTTTACAGCCCCGATGAGATTCATACGCAACCCCCTCATTAAGTTTTTACGTCGTTGCACTGTAACTTTTTACTCCGCGCAGCCTCGCTCGGCGTAGGTGCAATTATTGCCCTTTTTTTTATTAACCTTCGCGTGACGAGTCGCGTAACTAAACAGGTTCCAAGATTTATACAGGGTGCTCGCTAAATAGTGATGCAACCGGAAAAACACGTAAAAACTATAAAATACAATTTTTTCGTGCGAGGGTTTGTTTACGTTCCGCGGTGCAGCTTACTATCCCGGTTCAGATTTGTGTTTATTGTACCGGGTGACCAAAAAAAAGTATAGCAGAACAGAATATTAATTAATTTATTATTCCAGAAAATGTTCCATTCCACGAACTTTTCTACGAACGGTTTCTGTTGTTTTAATTGATCGAACGCGGAACTTCCCGGCGAGTTCTTTTTGAATGAATAATTAATCCGATAACTAATAGCTCGGTATTATTTACGTAGTTGCACCACCAGTTGTCGACCACCCTGTACAAATATTTTAGCAATCATTTTTATTTCGGTGGACGTAGTTGGACGCGTCGAGACTGGAGAACTTTTAATCTCGAGCGTTTCTGCGGCATTCTCTCGCTAAAAGAAATTTAGAAACGAGTACAGGGTTCCGCGCCTGCTGTCATTAGGGTTGGATGCGAGATGGATGCCAGGGGATGATATCTTGCAGGATTGAACACACTGTCTCCGTTCGTTTCGGTAAAATATTTCACAACGACGACTCTCCGTTTAATGTTTTCGATGGGGATAATATTTAAAAAATATAGCTAACGAGGGTTATTGAATTTCCAACTTGTCTTCGTTTCGTGACTTCAATCCTTTAAAAGTAGACTATGAAAGTGATATCAATCCGATATCGATTTTTGCTAAGTAGATAAATGGAAATAAATTTCGCGTTGCAACATTGGGAACATGGATGATTGTTTAATATCCACTTCGGAATACAAATGTAAGCGAACCTTTGAAATAATTTGATCTTGTAAAGAAAACGAGTAAACGAGATGCTAAAGTTATACTTCGTCTGATAATTGTCCAGTGTTAAGGATCGAATAATAGTTTGCGCCGATCGATTCGCCTGTCTTTCGATAAACAGCGAAATCCCTGTCGTAAGCAGCATCGTTGGCATCGAACCTGTTAATCTTCCAGTTCACTGCTCCGCCACCTGTGCACCGGCCACGTTTCCATGGTTCGTTGGATTTCATGGTCGCCTTTCGCAACCCTTGCCTGTTGTTCACCGCGAGCGAGTCTTCGATCGAGTATCGGTGATATTCTGCAAGGTCCAAAGGGTCTCCGAAGAAAGCCGCCATTCTTCGCGACCCTTCGCTACCGTCTGATTCAGAACCGCCCTCTCGATTCCATGTCCCTTCTTCCATTCGACGTTCCCTTTCGATCATCTGCGGTACCCTGGGATTCTTCGCGATCCACCCGAGCTCTCGTATCCGAGCACTCTGGTAGGTTGCAAAACTTTTCCGAAACACCCTCGACGGTCTCCTTCCGTTCAATACCTCGCGGTTATCGATTAACCGATAGCTGGAGCAGCTAACGAGCCTCCGGAAACTACGGCTAGAACCATCTAAGTTCCAACTCTGTTCCCGAGAGTCTCTCAACGTTTTTAGCAACTCCCTTTCGTCGCCATCGACGCTATCTACGTTCGCCCAATTTTCACAACTACCACTCATCCATAGTTCTCAAACTTCCAGCTCTCCGAATCAGCTCAAATCACCCAAGTCCTTCCCAAAAGTTTCTTAACATTATTAGCAACCTCACTCTGCAACGACCCCGAGCAACTATCAACATTCTCTATACCTTCTAAAGCTCCTCAACATTTCTAGCAACCTCTCTCCAATAACACAGCAATCCGCAATCTCTATATTTCTCAAATTTCTACATCTCGGTAGGACTAGTAAAACACATTGAGCAGTATTTCCCAGCACCCTCTCTCGATAATCGAACAATCCCGAACCGTCCCGACATTTCCCGAATCACCAGGGCTGTAAGAGTGCCAGGAGAACGCATCGAGTGTTAAAAATCCACGTAGCGCACCGTCTAGCGCTCCGACGACCCTGTTGGGGGTCACGACCCACAGGTTGCGAACCCTGGATCCAGCTCCAGGATCCCCATGATCGCCGCCTAGCCAACGAGTTAACGTCACGATCTCGGGTCGCGTTTCCCGCGTCTGCGCGTCGTCGCCGGGATTTTTCCTCCTCCTCCTCCTCCCCTCGCCGTGCTCCCGGACGACCCAGCGAACTCCGGTCAACCCTGGCACATCCGGAAGACGCAGCAGTCATTGCCTTCGGCGATGCCTCGGGTTCGGCGCTTGCGTGCCGCGGACTCTCCGGGTTGTCTGCGTTCACGCGATTTTTCCACTGACGTCGCCTGTCCCTTTTTCCGTGGGGCGCTCTTTTTTTCTCCTCTCTCAGCTGTGCCGCCCCTCTCCGACCTGTGGCGACGACAACGACGACGGCACGGGGGTAGAGGGTGCAGTCATTGCCTCCGCGCGACGCCTGCGCGAAACCTCGCGGCCCGTTCTCTGTCTCTTTTCGTTGTAGCAGGTTTCTCCTCTCCGTTCGTCGCCACCCCCGCGATTTTCTCAGCCCTCCCCGCCCTTTCCCACCCCTTCCCACCCCGGCCAGAAGCGACGGCAGCAGCGCCGGGGGTGGCCGGAGGGTGCAGCGATTGGCGGCAGCGCCTCGGCCCGTCAGTTTAGTTACCGCACCACATAAAGGCATTGCGTTGTAGACACCGTTATACCCGCAACATTCTTACTATTTGCTTCTATATATCTCTCTCTTCATTTCCGACAACCCTTTAAATTCGAACAAAAAAGAAAAGAAAATAATCGAAAACAAAACTGCGTTCGTCGTTCTCGTTCGTACAGCATCTGTATATTATCAAGAGTACTACTTCTTCGCCGCCCCCACACCCGATCTTCGTATCTTCTCTATACATATATATACACGCCGGCGTATATATACATATATTGTTTATATATGTATATGTATACACGTACGATATTACCGATCATACTCTCGCTTCTCTCCCGCCCACGTGTCAGTTAAACCGGAAGAAAAGTCGCGGAAACGAGCGGCCGCCGCCGCAAACGATTCGAAGGGATAAACCTCGTGTGAATTCTACGTATATGTGCGGGCGTGTAAACCGACGACGCTGCTACGCCGATTAAAACGATCGCGTGTCGAGAAGCACGTCGCGAGGGAACGCGGCTTCGCGATCGATCGGTCGACGGGCAAACGGAGAAAAACCCTCTCTTCCACGTGCGTCCTCGTCGGGGAGCTTATGATTTCGTTGCTCGCGACCCTGGACCACCGTTCCTCGATCATTCCCGCGTCCCGTTCGGCACGATCGGCGAGCGATCGACGAGCGTCGAGATCGGCTAAACCGATCGAGGAGGACTGAAGAGAAACGCGGTGGTGCTCGCCGGCCGGTGTTGTCTCCCAGAGAGACGGTCTTTCTCGGTGCGCGAAATTTGTGAACGAAATCAACCAACGATTCGTCTTCTGGAAGATCCTTGCGAGAAGAGGCACCTGCGGAAAGAAACGAGGAAGAGGTAGAAGGGAGAGATCGCGCGCGCTTGTGTCGGCCGGTGGGAGTGAGAGAGAGAGAGAGAGAGAGACGCACCGCGCGGAGGGTGTGTTCCGCGATTTTCCTTTCGCACCCCGTGCACCCGGGACGTCGAGGAATCAAAGTGTTCCGCGTGCGAACGGATCCTCGATCGCGTTCGGTCTCGCGTGATCTTCTCGTCGGTTCTTCTGTTTAATTAAAATCGATTGTCGGCGTCGCCGATCCGGCCCAACACGAAAAGGACACTGTGACTCTCGGCATTCTACGCGTCATCTTCCGGTAATTCGTTCGTCGCGAGCAGCGCAGCCGTGAAACCGTTTAAATAAATAAACGAGAAACACGCACACGTGGTTTGTTTTTAAAGTTCAAACGAATCGGGACACGAATATACACGGGATAAGGATTGAACGAGAGCTGGCGGCGGTCGATAAAACACCGGATATAATAATAATCTGTATCGCAATACGTCGACGGGATTAAAATAGTAAATAATAATCTATTAACACGTTTAAAAAAAAGAAAAAGAGAAAAAAGAAAGAAAAAAAGAAATAAGAAATAAACCGGCGTCGTTTCGTTCTACGCCCAGATATCGGCATCCTCCAACCACTGATTTTCATCGTTAACCGGTATGTTCATTTGTTTCTTTACTTTCGTTGCTTCTGTGAATCTTCTGACACGTTCGAATTTATTATTATCGTTCTATTCTTGTTCTCTTGTTCTCTATTATTGTTGTTATTGATTACCGTTATGATTGCAAGCGTTTATTATTACATTATCGATCTGTCTCTGTGTACCATATTCTCGATCTATGTGTTTTTTGGTGGGCGCGCGCAATCAGTCCGCCGATCATTAAATGTAACACGTTCGTCCCCTATCCCCACCACCATCGGCTGCCGGAGAATCCTCGTCACAGGACCATCCCGAAGGATCCTCTCGGTCGGCCGCCATCATGTTATCCCGATCCTATTTCGTACGCGATCCCATGGCCGACGAAACGTTGCTTTCGGATCTGCCGAATCGCCCACGACCGTCCTCCGCATCGTCGAAATTGTTTTCCTGTAGCCAAAAAATCCATCGGATATCTCGAAAACACAATTTCGCGATTATCTGATTTATTGGCAACACGAAAGCACACTTTCTACATTCGTCGCGGTAGCTTGTACCTTCGAACCTTCTCGAGTGACAAACAATGTGTTCTACGCATCAACCATTGAGTGAACTATAGTGCCACCCGTGCAATTTTAATAACCTCGAGCACAAGTAGAGAAAAAGTAGAAGTGTTTGTCGATTCAAGCATTTTCTGACTCGCTCGAATAATTTCACGTTTCACAGGGTCCGCGGGCTACTTACTAATATCGTTCTATGTGTGCTGACATAATTATACGAAAGTGTATTTATAAATTTATTTCAGCTTTGAAACAGCATCGATAGAAAATGAGGAATTTCGAATGGGTCGTATTGATTCTTTGAGCCATTGCGGGTGCACTGTGGAAGTTTGCTTAAGAGTCGAAAATATGCATGAGTTATTTTCTGTCTGTCCTTTAACACGTTCACAGTCCGACGAATTAATTTTTGAGACAATTCTAACAGTTACGTCAATTTAAAAGACGAACCACATATATGTTACAGTAATAATCAGGATTTAAGTAGGAATGCATAAAATCTGCATATGTAACTAAAAAATTAACACGGGAAGCCATTTTGAAACGGACGAGACGACTCGGTAGTCCTCGAAAGTTCTACGAGGGGAGAACGTTTCTCGTAGATGCGAGTCTAGAAACGTCGTCAGTGAACGTGTTAATGCTCGGAAAGGTTCGTCGGCGATTTCGCGAAGCGTCCGTAGAATCGGCAGCATAAATCGGGCGAGTAACGGGTGTCGGAGGGTCGGAGACGGCAGTTTATCGACGAGCGGAGAATGTATCGGCGCGGCGGACGTTTTCCACGGCGCAGTATCGCGACCCAGAGAAGTTTGGGCGTGGCAGCCGAAAGCAACGGCGGCCACGAGATCCCGCTGCTATACTCTCGCGGCTTCCCCTTTCAGTTCGAACCCTTCCGCCTTTTCGAGCAGAGCGAAGCCGCCTTTTCCAGCCTCGTAAACCGAGCCGAAACAGAGAATCGGATACGAAAACCGGTCGAACAGAGACTAGAAACATAAAAAAAGAAAATAATCGAAAGAAAACGGTATGAATCGAGTGGGAGATAAGTTCGGTAAGAAGAGAATGATGATGATGATGATGATGACGTCGGTGGGAGTATGCGCGAGGGGTCAAGCAGATCCAGGATGCAGCGACTGGCACTGCGGGTCCTCGTCAAGGACAAGCAGGAAGTCTCGAGAGGGACGCTTCCGTCCGCGATGATGATGGCCTCGATCACAATGGTGCGTGAGAGGGACAAAGGGGTGTTAGATAGTTGACGATAGAGGCGTGGAGAACGTGTTTCCCGAAGAAAGTCTCGGTATCACTTCCTTCCGTTTTCATCCCGTGTCCCGTAACGATTTTTCGTTCCACTCGAAAAGAAAAAAAAAGAAAAAGAGAGGTGGGTAGAGGTAGATAGGTAGTCCGAGCACGCGGTTTCCGTTCTCCGCGAACCTAGGAAGCGTCCGAAATTCTAGATCCCGGGGCCCGACAGCTGTAGCCACTTCGCGGGACAAGAACAATCGTTTTGCTGGGAGACAATGGCGCGGGGGTGGGATTCTCAAAGGAGGGAGAAAGAAAGAAAAAATGTACTCGAGGAGAAGGGAGAGAGTCAGTCGGCTGCTGGTCCAGCTCTCGCTGGCCATCCCTACGAAAATTCCCCGGTCTGGCCGCTGGAAATATCAAAGATTGACCGAGGCGAGGGTTGCACGCTCGGTAGGAGGATGATAGGGCGGAGGGAAACGCAGGGGCGAGATAGAACGACGAAGAGAGAGAGAGAGAGAGAGAGAGAGAGAGAGAGAGAGAGAGAGAGAGAGGGAGAGAGACAGGGAGAGATGTAGCTTTCTCCCTCTGGAATGAAAGAGACCGGGTCTAGCTGGCAGGGGAGGCTCGTATTGATCGTTCCTGGGTCCATGTGACGCGCCTGCGTTTTGCCGTGGGGTAAAATCGTAGCGAGGGTAAACTACGAGCGGGAGGGTGGCAGAAAGAGAGAGCCAGAGGGTGAACGAGAGACCGCTACCGCCGCGCCGGGGTTCATATACCCCCGGGGCAACTGCAACGTTCCACCATGCCACCGACCAATCAATGGAGCTTCTCTACCTTTCTCTGCCTCTCCCCGTCTCTCTTTCCGAAGGCTCCTCGCTCGCCCGCTACATCCGTCATCCTTTTTCTCTCGATCTTCCTGCGTTTCGCCGCTCCTCGTCCGTCCTAATACGATTGCACCGCATACACGGTCACGCGTCCCCCCTTCGAGACACGTATTAACATCCTGTCTCTCTTCCCTCTCTTGTCCTTGTCTCCTTTCACCGAGAACCGCACCGGCGATTCATCGAAACCTCGTTCGAGCTTCAGACCAACGAGGATCATCCCGGATGCAACCAATAGCCATCGCTAGACAGAGGATCTTTATTACTGTAGTCCTCTATCGAACAGGAATCGACAGGGTTCAGGAAAACAATTTTCTCACCCTTTGCTATGCCAACTTCGAAATCAAGACATTTCCTTTGATTCGTTTTGATTTATGCAGGTGAAACTGGCTGGATTTACTTGCACCGGAGTTTTTAGTAATTTATTAAGTACGTACGCGATGTAAACATTGATTTGAATTATTTCGAGCAGTCTTTGTACTTGCACATTGCTTCCACATTAAAACAAAAATTACAAGCAAGGTGAAACAGGTTTCTACACAGTGTTCTACAGTGATAATCGATGATTTGGTAAGCTTAAAGTACAAGTTCATTTTTATTTCGAAAATGCAGCGATCTTCGATACCGATAGTACGTCCGCGATTGAGGGTTGATATCCTTCTTCATTCAGCCACGACGCTTATGAAGGTAGTAATTTTCATCCAGTGAAAAACAGGAATTCGCACGAAGGTCCGCAGTAATAGCCATTCCGCGGCCATTGACTTTCTCCAAGTTGAATTAATGACCACACTTTTCCCTCCACAGTTCCAAAACTATGTTCGTTTTCGCGAACGAATTTTGTCGGTGCACAGGGACGCGTTGATTCGTCGCTTTGCGTGTACGAAGTCGAGGAGCCCCTTTATCGATTACTAGCTTTCGTTTCGAGGTTTCGTTTAACTACTCGATAATTGCCTCATTCGAGTTTCATCGAAATTCCGTTCTCTATCCCTGTCTCTCGTTCCCTGATCGGTGCGCGCACAGAGAGAGAGACGCTTGACGATCCAATAATAGTAACTCTTCCAATTTTTATTAGCCAATGAGGTCACTATTATCGTCACGATTTTTACGGCGTGTTAGGAAGTCTCGAAAATATTCAGACTCTTCCGTCGCTCTAGAACGTTCTTATTAATGAATTTTCTGTGTGTACCAATCTTCCAAATAATATTCGATTTATATTTTTTCAACTACATACTTGAAAGTGCTCCGATAAATTTTTACAGAATTTTCGTGATCGAAAGGGGTGTTATCGAAATCGTTGAAGAGTCCAAAAATTTCATTCAAGATATACATATTGCGCGGTAAATCTTGCGATTAACGTGAATAATATTGACCGTGTGATTTGTTGAAGTTCGTAAAAATTTGTTTCCTCGTCACCGACAGAATAGCGAAGCGACACAACGACGAAGACAATTTTGTCGCTCGATAAAAGTTGGCGAGCGACACGCGGCGATCATCTCCGCCGGTGTTTCCATTGTTTACCTTACATAATCACTCTTCGTGGACTTCGCGAATCGTAGGGTTTCCTCGGCGATACGATCATTGCCTCGCGAGTGAGAGAGAGAGGAAAAGAGAGAGAGGCGGTCGCACCGAAAGCGGCGGACACTTGGTTGGAAACGGGCGTGACAGTGTGCGACACCGTCCACGATCGATCGATCCAGCCTTAATTAGCATGCCGATTACCGCGGCTCGCTCGATCGATCGATTCTCGCCAGGAGAACGGCCGTGTTTCGCTGTGTTTCGCCGTGTTACACGCGACAGCGCAGATGCGTGTCCGTTTGAATCCTCCCTCCGCACCCTATTTCCACGCTGCCGACGATATTCAGGCTACCCTTGCGGTGTGCATGCCACTCTCAAAATTGTACAATTTTTCTGCACACGGTCTCGGCTATTTTTTGCCACATTTTACCTCGAGCCGCGCGGAAACTGCTCGCTCCATCAATTCTTCATTCAAGGAATGGCCTGAAATACTTATCTGCGAAGGGCTGCAAGATCGACTGCCTTACGAAACATTTTTATCAAGTTAATCGGCGGTTAGAAAATAAAGAAATAATTTCTTCTGCAAAGGGGTGCAAGATCGACTGTTTCACAAAATAGTTTGATCAGTCTCTCCATAAGAGAGTCGAAGATCGATGATTCTAACATTTATATTTTTCATATGAGGAATGAAATATCCTATACTATATATTTCTACAAAGAACGTGCAAGACCGACTGTTTCACAAAATAGTTTGATCAATCTCTCCATAGGAAGGTCGAAGATCGATGATTCTAACATTTATATTTTTCACGTGAGGAATGAAATATGTTATCAAATATATTTCCACAAAGAACATGCGAGTTAGACTATTTCAGGAAATGTTTTAGGAGATGGCTCGACTTTGTGAAATATTTTTCTGCGAAGGAGTAGAAGATCTATTATCGCTAGACTGCGGATCTCTATGCACTTATAGGAAAATTGAGTAGATGAAATTCGAAATTGTAGGACAATTTTGAAAATTGAGGATGTCAATATATGATTTCTCATCTATTAAAATTATTAAGGGAGGAAATAGCATTCTATTCGGTTTCTATTTCTTGCAATCGACGCAGACAATTATTATTTTGCATAAAGATCCGCAGTCTATCACATTTCTACAAACGCTAGATCGATCGATATCGATGTTCCTCGAGTTCCCGTCGCTGATTCGGGGCTCGGTCGGACTTGGACCGGGTGCGAAAGGTATCGACGAGCCTCGCCGGGGGTTCAGCGACCCTGGAAAAACTTGACGAGCAGAATTATTGCTCCCGTGGTGGATAGGACGTCGGTGTAGCGGCGAAACCGTGCGGGACGCGCGTCGGATCGATGACGGAGGTGGGGCCGGCCCCCGAAAACGAGCGTGGCTTCGACAGCTGGATCATGACTAAACGAAAAGAGGGTACCGGTGCCGCGGTGTAGACGATTCTCAATCGCGTCAACACCCGAGGAATGATTCACGATCGATGCAGCCACCTTTCGATCCTTAATCTCATTTAGCAGAACCACGGCGGCCATCTTTCACGAAGCTGCTTAAAATCCGACAGATGGGTGGGGATATGCAAATTGGCATCCTGCTTCGAGACGACTCTCGATTCGGAATAGTTTTAAATCCCAAATTGTCCATCTCTAAACATTCAGAACATTCCGATGCTGAGGACATTGCTAAAGTCTACAATCTCTGAAATTGTTTTTTGAATTGGTCCCAAATATTAACGTTTCGAGATCCAACATCCAGTGTGCCTGAACATTATATTTCATTTCAACGAGTAGTTTTAAATCCCAAATAGTCCATCTCTAAACATTCAGAACGTTCCGATGCCGAGGACATTGCTAAAGTCTTCGATCAACTCTCTGTGAAATTGTTTCCTGCATTTCCGAGTTCAGGATCATTTCTTGTTGGTCTATCCGGTCCATCTATCGTTGCCAGCTGGGTAGTTGGTGTAGCCTGGGATTGGTCCCAAATATTAATGTTTCGAGATCCAACATCCGGTTTGACTGAACATATATTTCATTCCAACGAGTTGTGTTCGACTCGACATCCTATTTTGGAAAAGACTTATTCCTGGGGTCGTTGTTCAGGTCGATGAAGTATCATCGTTTCTCGAAGCCAGTAGACTTGAGTAGACGAAGGAATCGATTCGATGGCCAAGGGATCGCCACCGAACCGGACCCTAACGGCAACGCCGTGACCACTTCCTGCCGGTGTTCGCAGGCGCTGGTTTCAAAGCTGCGGACATAATAGCCGCTCGATCGCATATGCGTCTGCTACGCGTCCTTATTTTTTTTTCCTGCACACCGTTACGCATCTGTTACACAAGTCCCGTGCCCCAGGTCCCAGCCTCTCTCCCTTCGCTCCCGTGCGACTAGACAATGTCGTTTATAGCGCGGCCGAGCCGGTGACTGACGTTGTTGGGTCCGGTCATGTCCGCCGCACGCGAGGACCTCGTGCTCGTGTTCCCATTGAAAACTAGGTGCATCGATCGTGCGATTCTAATAAGCGGAAAAATGTATTTATAAGAAAATTCTGGAACACGTATCAACGACCCTATTTCAATATATGTATAATCGTCCGGACATCGGATCGTTTAAAGCATTAACGGGTAAGGATAAATAATAGAAAGAAAGAAATTCAGAGGGAGGGTTAAATGTTTAATAATTTATTAAATATGGACAAATTCGAGAGAGCACTGGGGGTTGAAATGATTAGAGGAGTAAATGTACCTTCTCACCATTTTTATTTCGCATAAAGGCCTGCACTTTGATAATCAGGCTTCGCGGAGCCGAACCGGCGAATTGATAGCATTCGGGGACAATTATGCGAGGCGTTCTCCATTCGCATGCTCGTAGAGAATGTCGCTCGGCGAGCAGCCATCCGATATCACGGATGCCTCCGCTTTGATAGATCGATGACGTCGCTCGTTTCCAGGGATCCGCGCACCAGCCTGAGACAGGCTTTTCCGTATACCGCGCACCCGCGTATATTTATAGTGTTTACACGCGGATGTATTTATAATTTCACCGGTGGACAGTTGGTGCACGCAACGGCGAGTCGCGCGGAACGATTACGCTCGCACGAGTTCAGCAACTCCGTGGAATCCCGGTTGTCCGGGTACCAGTACATTATTTCAGCGTCACGCGCGAAAGGGACGTAAACATTGTGTTCTTCGGCTGACCGGCTTGTTTCGAGGCTAACGAATTCCCCGAAGTAGCTGTCGGTGGCTCCAATAAGTCGCCATCGATAGCTAGAAAGTTGTTCGTAGTTATTCGTGGCTTGAGAGTAGCCATTCGTAGCTATTCGTAGCTAGAAAGTAGCTATCGGTAGCTATCCATAGGTTGAGGACAACTAGAAGTAGCTACTGCTAGCTATTTGTAGCTTGAGGATGGCTAGAAGTAGCTATTGATGTCTAGAAAGTAGCCATTGGTATTGATACTTGTTCGTAGCTTAAGGATAACTAGAGGCAACTATTTGTAGCTTGGGGATTGATGGACGTATCCGTTCGTAACTGGTTGTGGCTTGAAGATGATTGGAAGTAGCTATTGTTGTGTAGAACGTAGCCATTGGTAGCTAAGAAATAGCGAGCGATACAGCTTAACAATAACTAGAGGCTTAACAATAACTATTTGTAAAGCTACAAGAAGATAACTTGGAGTAGCTAGCTAGCAAGTACTTAGGTAGCTGCAAGTATATCCATTGCTATCTGGAAGGTAGTTACCGGTGTCTATCTTCCCTTTGGGGTATCTGCAAGTATCTGTAGCTGTCCAGAAAATAGCTATGGGTGTGTATCGGTATCTATCAATTTTTCCAGCTCTAGTTGTTTACTATCAATATCTAGCAGGTAGTTTATACCTAGTTTATCAGCAATTTGAGGGTGCTTCGAATGGGCTATTGCCATCTGGAATCTATCGGTGTGTATAAGGGGCACTGAAAGGTACCGCGGTGGTCCCGACAGAATTTTCTCAGTGATTCATAGCGCCGCGTGGTTCGAGTGCGAGGAGCTGTCTTCGGCAAGCTGCGTAAAACGTTCTCGCATGGCTCGCTACCGTGACGCAAGACAGCGGAAACGAATTCCTGAAAACACCGGGTCCCGCGGTTATTGGCACGACCGCCAAGTGTTGCCTCGGCTCTGTTTCGTCAGCGCCGCATAATTTTGGCCCATCGTCATTTTCGAGACCAGCCTCTCCGGTCTCTGGCTCTCGGACGGAGCCAGGGTAAGGTCAGGGATATGCCAGCTTCTTTCGATCCCCTCGCGTTCATCTTCTCGCGGCGCGTTTCTCTGCGCTACGGCTCCCACACCTTCCGGAAGAAGCGACCACCTCCGCAGGTTAAAGAGTTTTAAATAGCTAGCGACGAAGACGGTACCGCAAATATTTCTCGTCTCCAAGATGCGTAGCTAAACTAGACTCAAAGCGTTATTCACAGTTAATTAACCCTAGATGATTAACAAGAAATATTTTCCGAAACACATCGCAAAGAAGCAAGACGCATGAAATGGAACAGTTATCTTATTGAATTTATGCACTTTTCACAACATGCATGATAGTTCGATCAAGGTACAAAGATTTCCCTCCCCCAATTCAATCGTACAACGAAAATAAACAACGCTGTCAAGTGGGAAGTAGATTTCATCCCCCGATTCCCCTTCCATTCGCCCTCACCTGGGAGCGATCGGAGCAGCGCGTAGAGGGTGGAAAAACGAAAAGGGGATGCGAGGAGGCCCCGAATTCCGACGAACGAGCGCGCGCCTGTCTGCACACCGGAAGTGAGAGCCAATGAATCGAAGGACAGCAATCGGAGCGAGATAATCGTGCACGAGGGAACACAGGTGCGCCGGCTTCTCACCCTTAAGTAGGTTAAGACCTCTTACCCGTTGACTTAACAATGAAACTCATACAAGTGTCGCGTCGGGGGTGTTTCACGTGTGCGCGCAGGGGAGAACGGAACAGTGCGCCGTATACAAGGGGATGGCGGACGGTTTTCCTTGGTTTTTCCCGAAGGAAAGATTCGGGGATGCGTGATTCCTTTGGCAAACAGCCATCGTCGAGCCCTGACAAACGTAATTTACGACTTTGAGGAGAACGGATACCGACACACATATATTTCGAGGTTTCGGTATTATACCACCTGTATATGCACTTCTAAAAATTTGACCCTGAAGCGAGTGACATTGTCTGTGTACCGTCGTTTGGCAGACTTCGTACCGATACTTGAAGAATGCGGCATCGGTAAAATAAACATACCGATATTATGCCAAAAGGCTGTACCGAAACCGAAATAATACCGAAATGGATGAAAACCGAAATTGCTAAAATACCGAATATTATTATTATTATTATTATTATTATTATTCTACCGAAACCGATATACAGTAAATCCTCTATAAAAACATCCCCTCCACTGTGTAACCTGATCTCAGCTCGGGCATATCGGTGTAAACTAATGCGACGCGGAGTCGCAGTCGCTTCGCGCGGTCTCTGTTTACACGCGCTGTCCTTCTCTACGTTCGGCTCGGCCTTTGGAGATAAAAAAATAGCTGCCCTGTACGGTAGATGCGACCAAATCCCCCCGAGGCTGTCGCGTATATAGAGAATCTACTATGCCAGGGGTCGGCAACCTTTTGAGTCGGAAGAGTCAAAAATTACAAGTGGCTGAGAGATAGAATCGGTGCCTAATCCTCGTTAATCGATTCAGAACGATTTTTAAATGTTTTTTTTTTTTATAAAATAAATAATATTTGCGTATGGAACTAAAGAGCCGCAACTTCACATCCAAAGAGCCGCATGTGGCTCACGAGCCGCAGGTTGCCGACCCCTGTACTATGCTACCGAAACCGTAATAAATACTGGCACTTTTCGGTTTTTCCAATGCAGTGAATGCCCCGAATAAAAAGGAACTACGTGCTACTTACTCCAGAACCATCAAGAAGCACTTAAATTAGTTAAGTATACACAATAGAAATACGATCCGAAATTATTACCGGTAAATATATGCAAATATACCGGTATTCCCAAAATCTCGGTTCCTATAACGGCTAGGAAGAATTAACCGAAAAATATCGGTATAATACCGGTATAAGTCCCTGCACACAAGTCCCTAGAAATATCGGTATTTTACCGATATTCGCAACGCTGATTCGATCTACGGTTTCGAGTTCACTTAGGATCGAGTGGGGCCCCGCGAGGGGATGAAAGGACTCTTGTATCGACGCGATAGCGCGGCCGGGGGAACAGCGGGGGTCATGATCTGACGCGAAACGGGGGGTTGACGCCGAGCTAAGAGGGGTGGCAAGCTGGCGCAGGGGTCGTCGTTCCTCCTCGCAATATCGGGCAGCCATGTTGCAAACATTTCGAGCGAACAAACCCCTGCAAACATCTCGAGGACCTCCGGGAGGCTGGAATATCGTCGGCGAAACGTTCCACGAGCCTCGTCGCTCTTGTTCAATTCGTTCAATTCGACCGCGAGGAATTTCTACAAGTTCGGGCATCGACGAAAATTTTAACGTCATCCGAAACTTTTGCAATCCGCACGCGGAATCCCCATTCGCATCGGTTCTGCTTGGGGTGGGATTCATTCGCAGTGTTCGTTAATCCTTGAAATTAAAACCTTCTTAATCCGAATTACTATTCGGATTTTCGGATTTTAGAAGCTTTGCGAGGGTTAATGTTAAGCTTAAATGTAGAATCATTTTATTTATAGCCAGATTATTTTTCTATTTATCCTCAAAATTTTGAGGAACTCCGTTTTAGGTTATCAGGTTCGGAATGGAAGATGATTTTAAATGAATTCGAAATTTCAAGAGCAAGGGGTGGTTTTTCGGCGGTCGCTTGTTTAAATGGAACATCGAGTTCGGCTCGTGCACAGAGAACCGCAAAGGGTTAGCTCAGGGTTCGTCCGGTGGGGCAAACCAACTGCCTCGTTCTGTCATCGTAACAGTTGTCGCTATTGAATTTTCCATATTTCTTCTTGGCGAGCTCACTGGATAAATATTTGCAGACTGCTTGCGTTCTGTCGTCGCAATTAGGAGATCGCGTTCAAGCAATCTAGGGTGGCTGCCACAGTAAAGAACACACATTTAGAACCAGAATACCAAGAAGACCAACACCAAAATCTTGCACAAGACCACGATGGAAATGATTTTTAAAGGAAAATTGAAATTGGAGTTATAAGGGATCGGTCTAGGCAATTCAAAATTTTATTCAATTCGCCACTTGTTGTTTTCTTCGTGGATCCTTCATTTGTTTCACGTAAAAAGTCTCACAAACGACAGCTTCTAAAATCTAAAATAAATAAAAATTGATTGCGACTTCGATGTATTAAAGGGAAATTATTCAGAAATCTATTTCTTTGAATCTACAGGATGGTATAACTGGTGGTACGACAGAAATAAATAATTCGATATAGGTATGCATAAAATATTAGTAGGGTAGGAAGATCAAACGTAAAAAGAATTTTCGAATCGGAGATTCCACCGAACGGGGAGAATTTCGCGGGGACGTAAGGAGCCCCGAAAGTAGCGGCGGCGTAGACGTTTGAAAATTCGATTGGTCGATTTCGTGGTGGGTAGAGAGGGGGGGGATGGCAAGGGCGCAAGGGGGTGCCGGTTCGATCGCAGTTTATTTAAGAACGCGCACACGTCTCTTATTAGTTCGATCGGCAACCCCCCGAAGTGCACGCTCGCCAGGCTCTGGTGGGAGTGGATACGTAACACACAGGAGTGCTCGAGGGGGTTCGTTCTCCCGTTGGTGTAGCCGAGGGTGAGCGATCCGAGCCGAGCCTGGCCGAGAACAGCCGAGGTAACCCGGCTGGCAGCGCGAGTCGGCCGACGAGCGGCCGGTGTGTCCAGTCTCTAGGCAGCCTCCGCCCGTGTCGTATCGTTCTTTCCGTTTCCTTAGTATAGTGTTTAACGCTTTAATTTCTAGTCTCTCGCGGAACCCTTTACATACACGGTCATATATACACACACACACTCTAATTCCCCGTGTACGCAAAATTCTCACCGCAAGAAAACCAGTTTGTTTCATCGACGACGGAAATTCAACACGGTGGTTTACGATTTCGAAATTGACCAGAGACTGAAGGGAGAAGGAGAGATAAAAGGGGAGATATTAATGTGGTCCGATCGAAGCCAGACGAGAGAGAGAGACCCGTGGATCCGTGGCGGCGAGCATAAATGCCGATTTACGAGCGCCGCTCGCGTCGTACTTTTCTTTCATTGATTTCCCCTTCTGTTCCGGGCGGCGGCGGTGCGAGAGCGTGATAGCGGTGTGCTCGTAGTAGCAAAATCGGAACCAGAAGCAAGCTCCATAAGCTCGGCAGAGGGAGGAGAGACGGACATAGACAGAGAGAGATAGAGAGTGTGCGAACGGAAGAGAGGACATCGCCAGCCACGAGAGCAATAATCTAGAGCGTAAACGTGAACGCAACACTCGGCGCGCGCGCTCGGTGCTCGGTTCTCGGTTTCGCGTGCCAGGCGAAACGGAATCGCTTCGAAACGGAAGCGTACGCCAGAGAAGAGGGGAGAAACAGCGAAACGAGACGAGAGACGGGACGTGGAAGCGGACCACCGTCCTCCCGGAGCATCGGTCTCCTCGGTTTTCCGTTCTTCTGATTCGGTTCCGTTAGTTTTCCTTAGTTCGTCTTCTTTCGTCTCCGTCGTCGTCGCCGAACTTTTTTTCGTTGGTCTCGACCGTCTCTCTCTCTCTCTCGCTCACACTCCCCCCTCCCGGGTCTCCGGTGTGTGTCTCTTGTGTGTGCCTCGTGTGTATCGATCGGAGAGTTGGAGGTGGATCGCCGGCGAAGGTGAAGAGAAGCCAGGAGGTAAGCCACCCCCGCGCCTCTGGTGAGAACACTCTGTTTTTATTTTTTTTTCCACGGATTTTTCAGAAGCTTTCCGAACCCCGAAGACACGGAGAATGGTTCGAAGAACTTTGGGAAGGGTGGTGGAATTATCTTATGGCGTCTGCTGCGAGAGGTCGGACTTTTAGCGGATTTTTGGTGACTCTTTTCGGGGTACTTCCCGGGCCCTAGTGACGGAGAGGGTGTTCCTAGGGGATTTGCGAAGGGTGGTGGAATTTGCTGCGAGGGGTCGCAAGAGATTTTTAGGGGTTGTTCGGATGATTCAGTTCTTATTTTGTTATCGTGGGGTGGTTTTCCGGGAGCCGGCGCCGAGGAGAATGTTTCTAGGGGATTTGGGAAGGGTGGTGGAACGTTCTGTGCCGCCTGGTGTGGGGGATTGCGCAAGGTTTTTAGGGGATTGTTTGTTGGAAGTGATCGATCTTGACGGTTTAACTGTAATTGGTTTATAAGTGGATTTTATTATGTGTCGTCTACGGGGGTTGGTTCGTTTACTTCATCCCCTGCGTGATGTGGTGCGTGTGGCAAATATAAAATAACAGCGAAGGGTTGTGATGGCATTTTTTAATGTTTACAAGAAATGACAGGTTTGTTTCCTATGACAAGTTTGTTGAAAATAGAAAGTGGTCTCCGAACAATCGATAATTTGCGGCATCCAGGGACTGTCGAATATATTGAAATCAAGTCAAAAATCAAGTTGGCAGTTGAACTTCCAGTGGCATTACCTTTTTAGTAGTTCTTCAAGAAAAAAGGCCCAGAATGTTCATAATGAGATACGTCGAGGACCTGTTAAGGGTGGAATTTCTCGAGGAGAAATATTCAAAATCCCTGTTGTCGTATAATCGTTACGGAATCGGATGATTAATGTTGCTCTAGAAATAAGATTCTCTATGCTCTAGATTCTCTACGCTTATAAGATGCTCTAGAAACAAATTTTAATTAGAGCCTTGTCCCCTACGCTTCGTGCTTCGACACTCCCCGTCGCAATGACTAATAATGCTAGCAACGCGTTCGCATTACATCGTATTCATTGCATACGAGGCAAGTTGCAGGGATAGTTTCAGTCGCTAATTGTCAGGGGAAATTCACCGGGGCCGAAGCAGCATTTCCTTGGATTGAATTCAGCGGTGGGAATACAGCGTTCGCGTATATTAAATTGAATTTGGTATCTCGGCGAGCCTAGCTCGACGTTATAAAGCAAGGGGTTAATGCGATTTCACGGGTGAACGAGATCGCCGGTTCTCCTCGACACAGGCAATTCGCAGGGGCGCGACGAGCGACGCGCGTCTCGTTTCCGAGGGTTTCGGAGCACGTGCCGTGGCACATTCTCTTCTCTCACCCCTCACTTTTCCTGCGTGCTTTCGTCGTACTTTCTCTTCGTCGCTCTATTCTCTCTCTCCCCCTCTTCTCTCTCTCTCTCTCTCCTTCTTTCTCTTCTCCCCCGCCCGTGCTCCGCAGTTCTGTGTGCACGCACGCGAGCTTATGGTTTCTCGCGTGGAAGGGGTTGGAGAGAGACGGAGAGTTCGAGAAAGAGAACAATGAACAGCGAGAGAAGGAGAGAGAAAATAAGAGATAGAAATAAACGCGGCATCCAGAAAGAGAGAGAGAGGGTGGAAGAGTAAAGTAGAAGGCGTAGAACAATGTACGGGAATAGGAGAAATAGCGTGTAGAGTAAGAGATAGAAAGACGTAGAGTAAGAGTTAGCGAGAGAGGAAGAGCGTCAAATAAAAGGAAAAGGAACGGGAGAAAAAAGCGAGAAATATTGCGTCAGTGCAAAAGACATCGAGGAACGATCTATCAAAAGAGAAAGAGAAAGAGGTAGAAGGGTAGCGCGAAGAGAAGGAAGGCGCGGGAGGGGTTTCCCTCGGAATCGCGGTTGGTGGGGTCTCCCGTGCGCGCGGCATCAGGGAAACCGGAGGAAGAGAGGGTGATAGGGACAAGAGAGAAAGAGAAAGAGAGGGTGATAGGGACAAGAGAGAAAGAGAAAGAGAGGGTGAGAGGCAAAGGGGACGCGAAGAGGGAGCAAGCAACGAGGCAGGGATCCGTGGAGTCGCGCCGCGCCTCGTATTGATCGGTCCCGGCCACGCGATTTTCACGATCCGTCGCCATGGCCACCTGGCCACCGGCCGAACGGAGATCGTATCTGTCGGCGTGTGCGTGGAAATCGAACTTTAACCCCCCGGCTACCCACCTGCTACCTCGTCGCGAATTTGCACCGATCCCAGACAGCCGCGGCCACCGTTCTCTTCTCGTTCCTTTCTCCTATAAAGCGATTTCCTCGCGACCGCGCGCCACCCCTCGACGCAACGTAATTAACGCTTTGATCGCCTAGGCGGCTCGTCGACGTCGCTCTTAGGGCATTCAGGGTGCGCTGGGGCTGTCGACAAATTCTGATGTTCTATGCTTGCGCGATTCAGGATTTTCGCGGCTTTCGGTCGCGTCGAATCAACTTTTAGTTCAGCTGTAGATAAGGGTAGTTACTGTCATGTCATCGGAAGAACTGCACTATCAGAACAGCTTCGAACAAGTCGTTTCGACCCATTGAAAAACGATTCCAAAACCGGTACCGACCACTGCATTGTACATTCTAGGAACGAGACCATTACCTGCAACCCTACTCCCGATTCACGCTTCCGAGGGGTGGTGGCCTACCCCTGCAAGGTTCGTCGAACCGACTCTCTTTTTATGAGCAGCAAAGTCGTAGAATTGAATAAATTAATTTGTTCCGTTCATCAAGGAAACTGAATCATTTCGCAGTAAGCTATTTTAATCAACTACCGGGGATTTCTATTCGTCGCAGCGGTATCGTTTCGCGGAGATATTAACCGTTTACAAAGTTCTTCGGATAACTCGCACACTGTTTGAAGTGTTTATTAAGTTATATAAAAAACGACATTTTGTTAAAGAGAAAAATTGTCCGTTTACTCCATCGCAATGGATGCAAAATATTGAGACCCTAGAATTCGGTAATCTTCGGAGAGCATCTCTGCCAAGTTAAAAGCTATTCTTCGTCCTGAAATTGAATGGATATTTCGGACAAGAAACAGCTCGGGCAACTGGAAGAGATCGAGGAGTGTTCGACTTTTTAATAGTCGACCGACCCGTTGCGAATGCGAGTGTCCGCGATTCGAATCGGTCCCGAGATCGACTCCGGTCGACGGGGGTGAGCTTCTTTACATTGTGTCAGTCCCCGTGACGCGTGTATGCGAGGGCACACGCGACCATTGTCGCCGGACATAATGACGGCGGCTCGGAGTCACGTTTCGAAGTCACCGGCGAAAACGAGACGTTTTTCGAGCGGGTCGTCCTCTCCGGGCTGTCCTGACAATGGGGTCTCTCCACCCGGCCTCCATTGTGGCGTCCTAAAATATCGCGATGCCGAGCACCGGAGACCCGCGGATCGATAACCACGGAGATGCGGGGCTACGATAACTCCGACATTTTCTCTGACTGTGTCGTCCACTTCTCCTCCCGGCTGCTGCGACTCTCTTCTGTCGGCGACATTGCTGCTGTTTCGCTCTGTCGGGCGCAGAACACTTCCCGATCGGTCGATTCGCCATGTCCGTTCGCTGCTAATTACTCTCGTTAGAAGATAAAGTAACATCGTATGTAATAATCTTTATTTCTTCAACCTCGCGGTTAGGAATCAGATATGTTGCTATCTAATGAATAGACTGCGGATTTTATGCATTTGTGACAAAAACGGGCACGTGCAATTTAAAGCAGTGGACGAATCACGAAGATTTAAGGACATCAGTGTATCCATTTCAGTTTAATACGACAATTAAAAGAAATTTCTGTTTGGCTCCTGTGTCTTGCAATCAATGCAAACATTTCTTGTTTTGCATGGAGATCCGCAGTCTACTAATCGATTACTAAACATTTCAGTAATGTATGAGGTATTGTATCAATTTCATATCCATAAAACGAAGAAAATCATATAGAATGGAATTATTCTAGGAAGATATGCTTAATTCTCGAGTTAAAATAGCTCCGAATGCAAAAGGTTAAATTTCTCACAGTTTCTCTCACGATCCGTGAGAAATTCTGGTTTTCAACGATTCGTCGAATCACTGGCGATCTCGCGAAAGGCCCTTATCGCGTTATGGTGTCCAGCAAGGATACGCGTTCGACTGGGCGGCCTCGGCTGTCCTAGTTTCTTTCCCATGGCCAGGGTGCGTGCATATAATAAAGGCTATCTATTATCTCTGTCGAGAGAGGGAGAGAGAGAGAAGGAGAGCAATGGTCTGTTCGATTCGGCTGACCACAGTCATGAGCGACACGGGAGACACGGGAGAGCTCCACCCTTCGTGGGGGTCGGCTCCGAGGACAGCTGATACACGGGGGTGCACAGCAGACACACGGCCGACTGGAGCCGGAAGGGAAAGAGAGAATTAAAATGTGCACCGGTAGCTCGTGCCGGCTGATATATGTGTCGTGGCAGCTGTGTGTATTCGCCTTAACCATGAACGCCATCGGCACCGTACTACGACGTCGTATAATTCCCCCTTTTCCCTCTCCACCCCCCTCTCTTTTCCGTAACTCTCGTCGCACAGTTCACGGTTTACGTTTTCTCTCTCTCTCTCTCTCTTTCCCCGTTGAATGGCTTAGCACAGGCTACCGGGTGTCTCGAGTGGAATTATCCTTTCCCCAACTATCCTTTTCCCCGCGTGGCGCGTGCGTCAGCCCGATGCCTGATCACTGACCGTGCAGTATTTCTTGTTTTCCTTTAATTAGCCGCTGTTGTGCTACGCCGCAGGTATTTCCCTTTTTATTCAATCGATTCGGTCATTTCAACGCCGACCACTGCGAGCTCGGCGAAACACTATTTCGAGCAGCTGGTAGTCCGTTTTATTCCAAAAATAGAACGCGCCACTTTGGAAATATTATAGAACAACTTGTAACCAGAATTTTCTAACAGGCAACATCTTTTCTAGCGGCAACTATGTGTACGAATTATGGTCCTTGGAGAACAGAGGAAGTGTCAAAGTGTAGCACATCGCAACCAGAAAATTTTTACTCGCATACGAAAACATGTTAAATGATCTTTTCTTCTTCAGCTTCTTCTTTTAGGCAGTGCCGCTAATTGTATTTCGCAAAGTTCGATATTTCAACCGGTTGCGATTAAGCAGACGCTCTACAACAGAAAATTAGAATTTCATTCCAATCAAACAGGAACGAATAGCGTACACGTCTAGCAGATTTGATTTAAAATCTTTGTCAAGAGTCCGGATCGATGTGATAAGGGCTGAGGGTCGAGGAACACGGAGGGAATCTGCTTGTTTTCAGATTTTCTGTTAATTTCAAGATGTGCAATGTTAATCGAGTACCCTGTACTTTTCGCGATCAAGTTGGACCGAGTGGGGGTGTAAGGGAGATCAAGGGGGAGTCTCGAGCCCTTTAAACCAGAACCGGAGGAGACCAGGGGGTCGTCGCCCCTTTAAATTATTCTCGTTTCTATCGGGGAGCCTCGCAGCGGCTCTGCGAACAGCCGCCCGCGCCCGCGCCGCCTGTTCTTTTCACGGCGTGTTTTCAAAGTCATCGCCGGAGGATTACGTCAGCGCCCATGCCGCGGCAACCATGAGGTTTCGAGCGAGACGCATCGATGGTTCCGACAAGCTGTTAACACTCGAAATCGGCATCCTGAGAACTCGATACTGCGTCGAGAACTTCTCACGAGAAGAAAAATCCAATTTCATTTACACATTAACTCTTTGCACTCGGTTGTCCCCTCTGAGGCACCACTAAAAATTGCTGTTTTCAAAATATTGTTTACATTATTAAATATATCGGTATCTAATCAATTACTAAACATTTGGGTATTGTATGAGGTATTATACCAATTTCGTATCCATTTTCCAATTTCCAATTTCGTATCCAATTTCAAAAATCATAGGGAATGGAAATATTCTAGATCGGAAGAAATGTTTAATATTCCAGTTAAAATAGCTCCGAGTGCAAAGGGTTAATACGATCAATGATTGATCTGGTTGCGGATTTTATTTTGGTGAATTGTTGCAGACATTTCATTTGATTCTGTTCTTTTTTTTCTAAAGTCAATCGACGATTTTCTTGAAAAAATTGTTTACAAGAACAGTGATATTTACTTCTCGCTCATCTCGTTCATTTTTCTTGATTCAATTGATGGAAGAAAGTTGATTGATCAATTAATAGAATGGTACCCTCTTAGATCATCTTTCCTGGATCAACCGGAGTTCGCCCTTCCTCAGCGTCTCGCTAAATCGGAAAAATCTAATATCGTGTAATTGTTATCAATAAATTAGCTCGGAGTAGCTCAGATGTACGGTCTAATGAGAAAAACTGGGGTAAGTCAAAGTCCTCGCGAGCGAAGGGTTGAAGAAGAGCCTCTCGGGGCTTGAACGAGTCCCCTTATTATACTTAAATTATTCTCGGCGATGCATGACGATGACGCGAGATGGAAGGAGGCGATTACTTATGCAAAAACGAATCCAAATCACGGGATTAAGCTCGTGAAAAATTGTCGTCGCAGTTTTTGTCGTGTCTGTGCGTCGCTGGCCGTTTCTACTTACCCGAACCGTTCGCACAGCAAATCTCTAATTCGTTTTCACTCTCTGAAAATTCCAGTTGAAAAATGCGGACTTGCGCACTTTCGATGCACTTTTCTACAAGCCTAACTTCGGTTATGTTTTCAGCATCGTTTCTATACAAAATAATCGCGTGACGACTCTGCGCGCCGCTTGGAAAGCGATCAAACGTTAATTACGAGAAAACAGTCGAAGTTTGCTGTGTTCTCTGGTGATAAAGGGTTGTGAAGAATTGCTTGTTTAATCCTGGGAAGCCGTAACGAGCACTTTCCACGCGCCAATAAACGCTGAAGCATCGAACTTCTGACGATTCCCATTGTTACTGCAACAGTTCCTTTATTATAAGACAACTAGCCCGGAAAACATCGAATCCTTTGCTCGATACGGTTCATCGCGGAACTCGAACGATCGTTGCTAAAATTATGTTCGAGTTAACTCGCACACTTTTGCTTTAATAAAATGAAACCATTCGTCAAGCCATTCTACAGCGATTAACGCATAGAACGCATGAAATTGGTGCTCTATCGTAACGAGGAAGGCAGCGGTGAATATATTCAATGATACGCAGAGATGAACGAAGAAAGTAGATGAAAAAAAATTGATTGCCGGGTCTGAAAAGACTTACATGCGAATCTGTGTATGTATGTGTGTGTGTCAACACGTTCCTCGAATTCTTTCCCCGATCGAACGGGGTCCGACACACCTGAAGAAGGTTCTCACAATATTTTGTTTCGCCATCGATAAACGACTGTTACCACGCGCGTGCTCCCTTCTTCGTACACGATGGCAAAAACCATCGATCCTCTCTCTACCTTTCCCCCTTTCACTCTATCTCTCTGCTTCTGTCCCGAAAGACATTCGTTCGTCTCAGACTTGTGCATCGAGTACCGTGTTTTGGTTGACAGACGTTTTTACGTCCTTCGAACATTCTCCCGTCTCACCGGTGTTTATACTCTCGTTCGTTTTTTTCCGCCCGACCAACCATTCGACAGACGTTTCAATGAACTAGCGAACTCGTGTTCGGTTCGATTTTCCGAGAGAATCCACGAACGGAAACATTCCACAATTATCGAAGAACTCGATCCATCTTCGAGTCAGCCGATGGATTCTTCGAAGGAGAAGAAGAATTCCTCGATCAATAATTAGAGTTACAGAGGAACGAAAATTAAGCCACTTAAATCTTCCGGTTAGCCGATGGATTCTTCGAAGGAGCTACAGCGATTTCGAACTTTTATCGCACTTTTGAACCTCGCGTGATTTTTGCTCTATCAATAAATAGGCGTGCGAGCACGCCCGGTTCCACAGAGTTGCAGAGGAACGAAAATGAATTTTAGCCACTTAAATCTTCCGGTTGGCCGATGAATATTCTAGAGGGGAAATACTGGGGGGGGGGGGCGACTTTGAATTTTTATTGCATTTTTCGATCTTGATCTCCGTGCTCGAACTGTGATCCAGCGGTTAAACGCGTTTCAATGTTTGGTACCTCTTGTGAATTTTTAGCGATTTAAATGTTTCCGATTAGCCGATGAATATTCTAGGGGAAACAAACTGGCGACTTTTGTACCTCGGATGCATTTTCAGGACCGTAATACACGTTTGCCCGTTTCTCTGCGTTTCAGATTTCGTACGTAGTTAGAGAGGTGCCGGTAGGAGAGTGCAATGATGTCGAACGGAATGGACACGATCGTGCAACAAAACGGTGGTTCCACCCTCGGACAGGCCTCGCAGGAAGAGTCCAAGACGAATCTCATTGTAAATTACCTGCCCCAGAGCATGACACAGGATGAGATCCGCTCGCTATTCTCGAGTATCGGCGACGTGGAGAGCTGCAAGCTGATCCGCGACAAACTCACTGGTAAGTTCACTGTCCAACCTTTTTATTAACGCTGGACACTCGCCCACCGCGGATTTCTGACTTCACTTTCAATTAGACTGCGAATTGTTATGCGTAGGCAGCGGATCTCCAAGCAAAATAAAAATTTTCTACCTGAATTGCAACAAACTACGTTGAAAATAATATAACAGTATTTCTAAATCCTTCTGATGTTTCCACTGTTGTAAATTACATCTACTCATTTTCGTCATAAATGCATAAAATCCGCTGTCTGGTTGTGCGAAACAAAATGTCATCGACGAGACGATTTTTATTTTGCATAGAGATTCGCAGTCTATTTATTAATATTACTCGTACTCGCAACGCTTACATTCTCGTCAAATCCTTCGATACAAATCTGGCGACGTGAACATTGTTTCAACACTAAACTGTTTTATAAATTTTGTGCAAATTTCTATCGCAATATTATGCTCGGCTAAAGAAATTTCTAATTTCGATAATTGTAAAATAAAGAATGTTAAACCGGCAGTGTCAGGTTTAGTGTTAAATAATGGTGTGGCAATTTTCAGTGGCGCGTTGGAGTCGCCATTCGAGCGCTATGGGTTAACTCTGTATTTCTTCTCTTGATGTAATTTGAACAAACAAAAAATAATTTCTTCGCATTCGATCTACTTTTTGCCATGAGTGTAGAAACACATTTTCGTCGTTTTTGTAAAGATTTATCATGAAATCGGTTCGACTGATAGCGTCAGAGTCGGTGAATCGAAGCCAACCATCTGCAGTCACTCGAGTTCGTCGACTCGAACAAGCTGTGCGCGTTTTCCCATCGCTCTCGCGTTATCTGCGATCGGCAATTTCGTGCGCGAGCCAATACTTATCGCGTGTACTCCGTTCGAAGTTGATTTATCCGTCTCCCCTGGACCTCCAACCCTCATCCTTTCGTTCACAGCTGCTAGGGTATCGAATCTAGAGCCGTGGACGTCTCTCGAAAGCTCGTCGCTTGCGCGAGTAAAATTGATGGACACGGGTCGATCGACCGTCGCGTCTCGTCGCGTCGCGTCGTGGCAATGGACACCTGTCGATGCCAGATGTCGGGAGTTGTCGTTCCACAGAAATCGTGCGATTTTTTGAAACGCGCGTACCGTTTTCGTCGCGTTCTTTTTAGCCCGTTGACGTATTCGATTGAAATTCGCCGCGACCGAAGGTATCATTTATTCGTTAACTTATTCGCATAGGCTCGACAATGACTTTTCATGTAAACTAGAAATTGTCTTCTTCTTCTAGAAAATGACGAGCTACAACACTGCGATGGTAAAATAAATCGTTTGCAAGGAATTAACATCTCTACTCTGTGCTTGCCACAAGGAATTTTCTAATTGATAAATTCAAGCTCATCGTAGTTTTTGTTAAACGAGCCACGCAATTTAGAATTGCATCAGAGATCCTATCAGAGAGATAGCAACCGTTCAGGGTGATCAGGAGTGAATATGGTAAACGATGTCAGGTGAAAAATTGGATATGTATCAACGAGCAACAGATAAAAGGGACCGAACTGTGTCGAGTTTCTAGAAAACTCCGCGTTCTCTTTCAAAAAGAAGGAAAGATTGATCGATGATGAGACGCGTCTAAGGCAGGGTCTGTTAGGTTAGCCTTACTGACGAGTCCCTCTAGCAGACCCGGGGACGAAACGCTTCGAGCAATTCCGATTCCAATCCCGGCGCGGACACGACGCCCATCTAACCAGCAGAACCACGCTGACAAAGCGATTGTGATCGAACAGAGCGTAGAAGAAACAGAAAGAATCACGCACCGAGACAACGAGCACAGATATCTATAGATCGCGGAGAACAACACCAGCCCACAAGAAGCAACGGAAGGAGACGCACAAATTCTTCGAAAGAACCACCTAATCCTAGACGCAGAAGAAGAGACGGTAGACACGTTCGAAGAAAGATTTCTGGAGACGACAACTGCTAGGACAGCGGCACACAAGGGTCATCGCCACTTAGACAACGATCTCTACACGCAAAACGAACGAACTCAGAGAAGAAGAAGAACATAACGATTCGTCGACAACGAGATTACACACTCGAAGACGATCAAACAAAAAAGAAGAAGACAGAAACAAAAATATGTAACGTAAGTAGGGTTCCACCGGTAACGTACGCGCCCTGATCTTTAAGATGAGAGACCAGACAGGAGGAGGAAAGGAAGGGAGCAATTTCCTGCACTCAGGTTCAAAAGCCAACGGACCGATCGGATTCCTTGACAACCAATTCTCCACGAGTAAGCAATAAGCAAGAAATCGGCTGATCGGCGAGGGACGCGTCTAAGGCAGGGTCTGCTAGGTTCGCCTTACTGAAGAGTCCCGCTAGCAGACCTGGGGACGAAACGCGGTCATCCGAATTTTCATCATTGGGCTCGTTAGACAGAAGAAAGATCAATCGTTCATATTCGATTCAGATATTTTCATACTGGAAAGATTCTCACACTTTACGGAACACCGCATCGTTTACCATTCCTCCTGAACTCCTGAACCGACTTGAATGAATAAAGTTTGCTGGAAGTTGAAACGAGTACTCGATATAGAAATAATAAATAAATAATTCGTTTCGATCCGCCGCGCCGTTTCTGTTCACACGCTTTTATACTACAAAGATTGTTTGATGTGGCGTGCATTCTGCATCGTCAAGCACAATTAGCCGAGGACTCGCGGAATCCCGATTCTCGCTGCGCCGCTGGATTTCACTCGCGAAACATTGTTTACCGTTCCACATTATTTACGTGAATTTTCAAACTCGATTTACTCGGTTAAATGAAAAAATTGTGTTCCTTCTTTTCGACCCACCTGAGCGTGTGGAATTGCTATCGATTGTCTACGGTATTGCGCGACATCCTATATTTTTTAATATCGCTTGCGTTGCGGAGTCGATCGATTTGGCAAATGGGCGGCCGGCTCAACTGCGTTCCAGCGCGTGCAGTTGACGTCGTGCAACGACGGCGTAGGATTGCGCAACATCGTGACCCTCCACCGAGCTTTTTACCCCTGGGAAACCGAGCTGCGCGGGTTCCAGCGTCCATCGGAGGGCCCGCCGTCATAATCCTGTGCGCGTACGGTTCGCCGGCGAAAATTCCCAGCGGCTCTAAACACAGCGAGAAGGAGAAAGATGGATGAAGAGTGAGAGAGAAAGAGAGAGAGAGAAACGCGCACGTGCTCGCGAACGTCGCGACGCTATTTCTAGCGGGCGAGTAGCGGGGGCGTCGTTTCGTTTCGTTTCGTTTCAGGCATCGCCGCTCTTTATATTCAACCTCGTCGCCGCGATCTCAGGGCCGTACACCCGACCGCTGCACCAACACCGAGGAAACGTTCATTCGGATATCGGTGAATGGATCCCAGGCGCCGCCAACCTGACACACTTGGTGTCCCAGTATTTGCTGTACAATTAGGTGAAACCTCCGCGCGGAAAAACAAACCGAAACCGTGCAATAAAATTCATACGTAAGAAATAACGAATTCCGTGTCGATAAATATTAGCGTCTTCAAGGGTGCTCCACGTGAAACGAGTATAGCGTTCAATCCTCTAGTAAACTTTATCGAAATCCCGTCGATTCCGGATCTATTTGTTGATCTAGCAAGCTAACGCGTTCGAGCACCACCCATTATTTTCACTATACATCTCTGTTTATGCGTTCTCAATGTTCTTCTTCTCCTACTTGATTCTCTTATATCAGCATTTTTCTCTTTCTCCTCTGGTGGATTCTTAACAACGACATCCATGGTATAAACAGTACAACAGTAACAATAATTGAGCGTCTTTTGCTTTTCATTTCTCGACGTGTTCATTGGACAAGATCGTCATCGTATTTCGATGCTTATGTGTTACAGGACAGAGCCTGGGTTATGGTTTCGTCAACTATCAGCGGCCCGAGGATGCCGAGAAGGCCATCAACACGCTCAATGGCCTGCGCCTGCAGAATAAGACGATCAAGGTACGTTTTCTGCAGAATTCCATAGCTGCGTGATCAACGACCAAAACAAATTGTTTCACAATTATCCGATACTTGCCAAAAACATTCGTAGAGGTTCAAAACAGTTGAAAAATTATCCGATACTTGTCAAAAACATTCGTAGAGGTTCAAAACAGTTGAAAAATTATCCGATAGCTCACCGGAAACAAGTGCAGACATTGTCGAGAAAGTGACCCCAGAAGTTGCGACGAGAGTTGGCTCCGGTTCAAAGTTTGTGCAACATTGTCGACGACTCGACGCCTCGAGATAAACGTTTGATTCGCCGCGCACGATTTCCGAAATGCTCGAGGGTGCGTTCCCGATACATCGGCGCGAAAATGCCGTTTCGCAAATTCTAGAAACAGTTTGGCGCGGACTCGGCGATATTTTATCGAGGGCGCAAGCTGCGCGACAGATATCGCACCTTCGCGGAAAAGAGTTGTCCCAGAAAGTTGGTCGCGTGGCCAAACGCCGCGCCGGAACGAATATTGGCAGCGGGGTGGTTTCTTCGTATTTCAGAGGAATCGAGTTTGATAATCGGGGCCTAGACTAGCTGACTTATCGTTTCTATTTCGAATGTGGACGTTAATGCGCGTCTCGGTTTGATTATTATCGGATATCTCCACTCGCGAGTCACGCGAGTAGATATCACCGCCAATTTCGCTGGCAGTCTGCTTCTACTTCAATCGAACGCACCGTTTCTTCTTTACACAAATAAATTCAATCTTCTGTCTCTATCTGAAACTAAAAATCGTTCCGAGCCTGTTTTATACTGGCTGATTCGACTTGAATGAAATGCAGATCGTTTGTTGGCCACTGTTCCCACTTGCGACAAATATAATTTTATTTGCCTGTTATATTTAAAATGAGAGATCGTTCTGTCCGTCTATTATTGGGTCAGTCTGCTAAAATCAAATGTACACAATTTACTATATTACACTGTCCAATATTTCATCTTGAAATTCTTTGTTGTCTCCATCCGAAACCAAAAATCTTTTTCTCAGTCTGTTTGTTACTGGCCGAGTCTACTTGAATGAAGCGCGGACTGTTTATCGCCAACTGTTTTTGTATGAAATAGACGCAGCGTTGTTTCAAGTCGAAGCTAAATATTGTTCACAGTAAGTTGCTGAATGTAACAGCTCGAAGTAAACGGCAGATTTAACGGTCCGTTTTTTACCGACAGCTACCACTTTAAATAAATGCTGACAACGCCGTCTACGTGTCTATATTATTGACCACTTCTACTGGATCTATACGTAACAAACAATGCTGCCTGTCCGTGCCCATTGCCGGCCGTTTCTATTCGGTCTATATAGAAACAGTATTATTCGTCTGTCCATTGGTGAACGTCTCTACTGGCAATACAGCCGGCATTATCTGTTCCCTATCGATTTGTCTCCCACCCGCGAATTCGTATCAAATCATCGTGGCAAGCAAACAACACTCTATTGTGCTCTGCCAATGTCTATAATCGGGAACCGCGACTCGAGGCAATCGATAATGGGACAACATTGCAGCCAAATCGCATTCGATACCACTCTCGAACGATCCTCCGGTCTCGAGTTCCCCGGGCAATATCAATTATCGAATCTTACCGTTTCAATGTTACAAATCTGCAAAAAATTTTCCTCTACTACTTAAAACGCAAATTAACGAAAGAAGCCTTTAATCGTCGCCCTGTTTACGAATTTCCGAAGAGCGTTCGCCACCGGAAATGGAAAGGAACGCAAGAAAAACTAATATTGTGAAATTTATCGATTAGAATAGCCGCGCGAGAAGATGTTGGAACGGGCTGTGACAATAATTGGTCTGTCGCAGGTATCGTACGCGAGACCGAGCAGCGAGGCGATCAAAGGCGCGAACCTTTACGTGAGCGGTCTGCCGAAGAACATGACGCAACTAGACCTGGAGAATCTGTTCAGCTCGTACGGCAGAATCATCACGTCGCGGATACTCTGCGACAACATCACCGGTAAGTTTGTTGCACCCAGCTTTGGGCGTCGTCGTGTTGTCGAGGCTCGTCGGTGACGTTGAAATCGGCACACGGTCTTACGGGGCACACCGATAAGTACGATACACGTGGTCGAGCCAACTGTTAAGGCTCGATAAGAGGGATTAAAGGGACGCACAATTCGCTCGTACAAGTACAGTTCCTCCTCGGAGAGGGAGGACCAAGAGTAGCTCCATGACATGGCGCCGGGAGCGGCGAACGAAAAACCGAGAAAAGCCGAGAGATACCCGCCGCCCGATGGAAGCGGCTGGTCCCGGCTGAGAGTCCAAAGAAAATAAGTGGCTTGTTCGAGTAGATTGGGACCGTGCGAGTCGGAAAGACGCGCACGAGCGTTCCTTGAGGAGAGGCGCGCGTCCGATCGAGGATCGAGATACGACAGTAGGCCATGGGGTTTCCCTATCGGATACCTTCTTTTCGTTTCTTTTTTTTTCTCTCCCTCTCTTTTCCGTTCGTTTTTCGTTATCGCGGGGTGGATCGGTGCGCCCGCGATCCGAGCAAGAACGAGTCGAGAGCGAACATGAGATCGCGCGGGACGCTCGACGAGCGAGAACCTTTTCCTCTCGTTCGTCGACCGATCAATTTTCTTTTCCTTCAACCATTAACCGGTTCTTTTCGTTTCTCCGACCCCCGTGTCTCGCGCCTCATGGCCTAACACCCCCGTTTTTTCACCGGCATTCTCCACGTTCTCACAGACGCTTCTTTCCGTTTTATTTCCTCTCCGGACGATTTTCCTTTTTGCTCGCTGTTCTCTCGTCTTTCGGGATCAGCTCGACCATCGATTTCTTTTTTTAATTTCGCTGTTTTGTTCACTTCTTTTCGCCACTGATCCACAGCGCGGTCCTCGATCCAAATCGTTTGTTTTCAGTTTCGTCACGCCTTTTCTTCTGTGCGTTCTTCAATCGCTTTGAATCGCACAGAACCAACACCACACACGCTTTCTCTCTCCCTCTCTGTTGGTTTTATCCGTTCACCCTCGGGTATATACTTTCGTTTTGCGCGCGCGCGCGCGCTCGCGTGTGTTCACGACGAGACGTTTTCGAAAATTCTTGCGTAACTTAAGCACGAGGAAAGCAGTAGCGTAAAAACTAACTGAAGGAATCGCTCGCCCCTTATTCTGATCATGCGACCAAGTTTCTTTTTCATTCACGTACCCTCAGATCGCCAGGCGCCATTTTATCTCCCGGCGGTGTTCGATGCTCGCTCGTAACGTCACTCTTTTCTTTTCTTTTCTTTCCTTTGACCTCTTCAAGGACGATTCTCCCAAAAAGACAACAAAAGTTTTCTAGATCGTATCGTAACCCTCCACCAAGCACAATCATCTTATGCAAATTTCCAGATATACGGAATCGCTGACTTGTGTTGTTTGTAGTGAAATTTATTTTTACCGCAGAGAAAAGAGATACTCGTTCAATATAAACATTTTTATCCTAATAAAACATTTTATCCTAATAAAACATTTTTATCTTAATAAAACAGTCCAATTCATGCACATAATAGAAAGTTCTTCAGAAGAATGATAAATCGTGCAGTGTCTTTTGAGCTTGATAAAATTCATACTAACAAGAACATCGATATTTAACGTATATGAAATGATCAGTCCTTTTTCAATCCTTCTCGAACATGAAAGACAATAATTTACAGATGCTCTGAAAAGTGGTGGGAGGGTTCACCCTTTGTTTCACGTTCAGCAAATCACTGAATCACTGACTTCACCGATCACACAGTGGACGAATTTTCACGAATCCGCAGGAAAATTTACAGAATCGAGTATTCTCGACGAGACCGATTAAAATTCTTGAAGAGGTTACAAGATTTTCTCAATAGACGATCGAACACGCCGCGCGAGAAGGAAAGGCCAAAGACCATCGAACGAAATAGCATTATAATTCCTTCATTTTCTGTCGCGTGTTTCGTTCGCGGTCTCACTGTCACGCGACTCTGTCGTCCGCGTCGTCACGTTGATTTTCCCTTCTGGTTTCCGTTTTTGTGTCCTCCATTCGCATCCTCCCGTCGACGAATCAGGGGCGAGCGACTCGCGTCATGCTTTTGCAGCCAGTTGAATTTTAACGTGATATGATTTTTTCCGTTTCTGTTTAGTACGACAGTTTGTGACCGGCAGCGGAGACTATTTGCCCGGTACGTAACTCATACAACTCTTTTTTCTTTCACCCCTACTACGTCCAAGTCGAGACAAAGGCAGCCGTTCTTCTCGCTCACATTTGCTTTTCTTGCTATTTTTATCTCTCTCTCTAACTCTCTAACTTTCCAACTCTCTCTCTCTAACTCTCTAACTTTCCAACTCTCTCTCTGTCTCTCTTTCTATTTTTTCTTTACATTCTTCTTCTTTCGTCATTGAGGCTCGTTCGCGTTTTCGTTTCTTCGCGCTTCGCGAACGTTGTCGCGAATCGTCGGATGTAACATCCTGTCCGCCGAGGACGACGAGTTGACTCGTCGCCGGGAAAAATCTCTGAAATCGAGAAGAACGATTAATCGACGCAGCTTTCAGAGGTTTCGCGGTCGGCCAGACGAGTTAACTCGTCCCTCGGCGCGCGGGACGAGTCGCCGAGAACGGAGAGACGAGCGCCAACGAGACAGATTAGTATAACCTTTTACTTTCCAGGGAACGATTACACTGTCGGCCGAAAGCCTGCGATCGCTTGCCGCGGACATTCATTGAAACTCCTGGTTGACTTTATCGCATTGCCACGTTCGCTGCCAACCGCTTTTCGCGAGGGATTTATTAATTTCAAAGAGATTAATAAAACGCCGACTTTCATTCAATCCAACACAGCTTCGAGAGAAAAAGAAAACGCAATCCTAACTGAATCGAAAACTCTGTAAAATCTAGACCTTCCTAGATTATTTAGAAGAATATGTTAAACCTCTTTGTAAAAAAGTGTATCTGCATAAATTTTCTGGCTGTAGCATCTTGTTCAACGCCAACGTGCTTTTTCCCTGAGCATAGCACAACTGTGACAAGGGAGTTTCGTCGACATTTTACAGTGAGATAGCTTGCGAACGTGTTGACGAAATGTGTTGAGGCTGGTTCGGCAAGCAGATCTGAGACTTTCGGCGGACACTGTACCGTCTACCGATCTTTAGTTCTCGTTCTAAAGTCCGTTCTTTAGTCCGGCTGCATTTGTCCACGACAACAGACACCCAGACGTTCCTTCCGTGCGCCGTTTTTGTTTCTTTACGCTTATTCGTCGTCCGTTATGATTTTGCGACCGTGCTCCCGATTCTTTTCGTTTCCTTTTATGCCGCGCGTCGCCGACTCGTTCAGCTATGCCGGGAACCAAGAGAATCGAATGAGAACAATATCATATATTTATATATATATGCATATATACATGTATACATACATAACGAGAACGATCAACGAAACTACTCGGGGAGATCGGTCGAAATAGGCGATAACACGCCTGATAAATAGTTCGAGATCACGAAATCGCTGTAAAGAAACGAATCTGCGCGCACCGAGCCACTCGTCCGAGTTTTGAGAGCCGCTGATCCAGGCATGGGCGATGAGCGCTCTTCCGCCCTTGGAGCGCTCCGGATTGCCCCAGGGAGCATCCACGTTGTTGTCGCGCGGAGGAGTGGGACGCGCGAAGACCGTACAACTTGCTCCTTCCGCGTAGAGTGGGCGTGGTCCACGCTGGGAAGGCGCGGTCTCGGTACTCTCGGCGGAGCAGCGCCCCACAGGGCAATCTGTGCCCATGCCTGCGCTGATCGGTCTCAGCATTGTGTCTCAGAATGGGACGTTTATCCAGGTCCCGGAGCCGGGATCAGGTTCGTCAGCGATCGTCGCTGTCCGAGACGAGCCAAATAATAGTTCTATCGTTGACGCTGTCTGGAACTTCGCCGATCGAATTGTCGAATCTCTCGACGAATTTCTAATCGATAGACTGCGGATTTTATGCGTTTGTCACAAAAATCAGTAGGTGTAATTTGAAATCGCAAGAATACTAGAACAAAAAAAAATAAATTTCTATTTCACTCCAGTTTGTTGCGATTCGGGTAAGAAATGTTTACTTTGTATAAAGATCCGCAGTCTGCTAATCAATTTCAGTGGGAAGCTTGGGCTGGCTCCATTTTGCAAAATCTCCTGCGTAGATAAATTTTTGTCACGAGTACATTGTAGATATTGTTGGATCACGATTGAAATTGTTATTACTATTGCAAAAAAGGACGTTGTTAAGTAGGACTATATCTTTACAAAATTACGAAATAATCGCTGGCAGTCGAAGGCTAAAGATCAAACTTCCAATGGTCGACGATCGGTAAATATCGAATACCAGATATTCGTACGATAGTTTTCGGTCCGTTCAATGGAAGTTTGTTCGCTGAACGGGAGCAGAGAAAGAGAGACGGAGAGCGTCATCGGTTTTCAAGGGACCCCAAAGTCTCCGACGGCGTTCACTGGGGCGGGGTTTTGTTCATTTTTAAAAGCGTGGAGCCAGCCCCTAGTTTCTATTCAAGGGTAGCATGCTCGCGTCACGGATCATCGGTCGCCGAGCACAATTTTTAATTACTCCGCGTCGGATCCAATTTTTTGGTCAACTAATCATTGAGAAAACCTCGAGCTCAGGACGGAACCAGTGATCTGTGAACAGCCCGAAATAATCCTACCGGAGGACACAATTTTTGTGACGCCGGATGGATCGCTGTCGAGAATAAAACTGCCAGACGCTAGTTTATTCCTCGTTCTACCCGGAATCGATATCTACTATGTCGAGAATGAAATTAAAGGACGACGTTGTTCCTCCATCGTTGCTGTCGCTAATTGGTTAACCAGCGCGGCGCGGTGGTGAGGGCGAGTGAATTATCGCCTGCTCTGTTTGACGATAGACAATAATCGATGGACGCGAAATTCTGTTATGAAGTGGTTTCCAATGTTCGCCGTTATAGAAAAATAAGTATAATCGAAAGTAAACGATTCCTATTTCTGTAACTTTTAAACTAAGCTTCCAAAGCTTGACACATACTTGTACAATAACTCATGAAATTAGCAAAATATACTAAATATACTCAAATATAACCGAAAAACAGAATATCTTTGCAACGATCAAACCGCGCCGTTTTAATTCTAAAGCTATGTCCACACTGAATTAAGATCGAGCAGCTTTCATTCGATAGAAGAAGAAGACGTGGTCGACGTTGCTTCAGCGTGCACATGGCTTTATAACGGGAGAAGCGATGTTGGAAAGAGTGTCCTCCACGGAATTGACGCGCGAGGTGGATTCGACAGGTAGAATCGATGCGATTGGCTGAGCGTTCCGCACGGCGATCCACCTGCGAAGCGATAGACAGCGTGAACGATAAGAGAGCCGACGATTGGTCGACTCGAACGTAGGATTAAGGTAAGAAGATGGATATATGGAATAATCAGAACCGATTCCGACAGGATTGTCGAAGGGGGTCGGTTTCATAAGGTTCGACCAGCGGGTCGAGGCCGAGAAGGCGATCCAAGAATTAAACGGTAGCATTCCGAAGGGCTCGTCCGAGCCGATCACCGTCAAGTTCGCCAACAATCCGAGCAACAACAACAAGGCAATACCGCCGTTGACCGCCTATCTGGCACCGCAGGCGACCCGACGATTCGGCGGCCCGATCCACCATCCAACCGGCCGCTTCAGGTACATTCCACTGTCGCCACTATCCAGGTACCTACTCGCCTCTACTCGCTCTACCCAGAAATCTCTCTTCTTCTTCTTCTTCTTCTCTCTCTCTCTTGCTCTATTTTTCTCTCTTTCTCTAATTTATCTCTGACACTGTACTTCTGACATTTTCGTTCCGTTTCTTCCTTTCTTCCGTTCACACCTAGTTTCTCTTTCTCCTTTTTCTAATCGATTTATTTCTCTCTGTCGATTGCGTTCTCGGTTCCATCAACCAGCGTGCCCCACACACGCTGCTACAGTGTCTCGTCGAAGCTGATCGATCGATCGATCGGTGCTCGGTTATTTTATTTTCATATGTTTTTTCTTCTTTTTCCGTTTCTGTTCATAGTCGGTCTCTACGCCGGATCCAACGCCGATGCCCCAGTATAGATCGATCGATCGATTCTTTATTGCGCGTGCAACCCCTCTTGTTCTCACCGCACTCAACACCGTTTCGAGTACCTCGGGACAATGCAGGCTCCTTCTTCTGCACCTCATGTCAATACCATGCCATTCTCTATTGGCTTTTTTTCGGTATTTTTCTTCTTTTTTTTGTTTCTGGTATTGTCGCGCGACAAGCCGATCGACGACTTTCAATTAAGCGCGACACGGGTAGAGACGCGATCGCTTCTGAAAGGGAACGCTCTTTCCTGTTCGAACAACTGCATTTCCGTTCGAGGACGTCCGGGACGCGTCGATCGCGAAGTGCATTCGTTCGGTTGCTTACACGGGAAAATGATTTACCTTCCACGAGTGCAAAAATACGTTCGAGTTTCTATCGGAACTCCTTCTCTTTGTGCAAATTGCAATTTAGAAATGATATCTCTAAAATATGCAGACTTTTATTTGCATTATTAAATACATTATCTAATCAATTACGAAACATTCAAGTATTGTACGAGGAATCGTATAAATTTCATATCCATCAAATGAAAAGAATCGTATAGAATGGAATTATTCACGGAGGGTTAAAACTCTTCAGCTTCCAGGAGGCTCTTTAACGACTGCATGTTTAAAGAATCTTAACAATTCTTTTTTCATAAAATATTCGTCAAAAAGAGTTCGCGTATCATTTATAATTTCTTCGAAAGAAAAGGAAGCCTTCAATTTTTCTTTTTTTATCAACAAAACGAATATTTCGTTCGAAAATTTTAAGAGGTCAACTGGATTGTTTGATCAACGTCCCAGGAGATTCGCGCAGCAAACGCGTTGAGTAAAAAACATTTTGCTTCGACAATCGGCGAGAGAATTCGATCGCCCAGTGAATCGAGACAGAGCGGAACCGATAATCGATCGAGAGGAAGGCGCGGAATAGAAATTGCAGCGGCGGCGCGGCAGACGATGCGGGCCGGACAGGTGCAACAGTCGGGAGAAGCCCTTCAATGGAAACACGAGGAGGATCGATGCCTCGATAATATCGAGTGTGTTTTGTCAGGAGCGGAGCGTGTGCACGCGCGTATCGTTTCTTCGATTACGTCGATCGGTGGCCGATCGGTGGCCGCGATACCGCGGAAAACCACGAACAATTCAGCCGCGCGCCATTTCGCGACGCCGACGGTTCGGTCGCGATTTATTTTTAACCCTCGACCATGTTTCGCCAGTCGATATCTCGAACGTCTGACCTTTCTTCGTTATCGTGGCCGACGCGTCCAAGGCCGTTCTCTCGATTCGCTGTTTCCCTTTTTATTTTATTCGCTGTCGTACAGGCTGGCCCGTTTAACCGTGCTGCGACCAACAATTGGTACAACACTGCCCACACTAATTTCTAGATCTTAGATCCAGCTTTATTTCTCATTTTCTTTCTTCCGAGATGATAGATTAGATGTAGCTTGTAATTCGTAGTTAATTGGTAGCAGCGATTAGAAGACATTAACTCTACCGAATCCGATTTATGACTTTCTAGTTGGAGATACGTAGCTGGATTGAGCATAATTTGTAGTTCGTTTGGAAATTGATTAGCATCGTCGGATCACTTCCCGTAACAGCACGATTTCGAAACAGCCTGTACGCGCGTGTGGATTATGTTTTCCGTGTCCTATCACTTTATTCCATCGATCCTGGAGTCTCCTCCTCTCCCAGCCAGCAACGAGTGGTACAAGGTGGTCTCTAAACTAGATATACTAATTATGTTAGACGTGTGAATCTGTCCCTAGATGAGTGTGAGTGCTAGATCATGCAAACGACTGACCCTTGAGGCACGTCCACGCGAATTTATTCTCTCTCGATTTCTCGTGACAGTTTGTCGATTTGCATTTTCTCCAAATCAATTCAATCAATTTACTCGATCACGAATCTCTCTCTCTCACGCGAAAACAAATTATGCCAGAGAAAGAACAAGCAACGAATAACCTGTCACTGTGTGCGAGGACGAGGTTCAGTCCAGAGAACTGCTTTAGAATCTGACCCTGGATGTTTCAGTATCGCGCTAAACAGATCTTACGTTGCTAAATAGGGCGACTTGATTCCGAATGAATCTTGAGATTCGCATTTTCAAGATTTCAACGTTCAAGATTCATTAGTTCTCGTTGGGCAAGCGGCCTGGCGCTTTAGAACAGCGGTACACAGAAAGTCGTGGAAATTGTTGGATACTAGAAGAAACGCGTACCTACCTTTTGCAACGTGTACGCGGCAAGTAGAAAAAGTCGTCGGATGGTCAGACGCGGTTTGCGATCAACGTAACAAGACAGAATCGCTCGAACTTTTTGCAGTTCTTTTGCGCACGTTCAAGAACCAATCGTTTACAATCTAGGAACATATTCTTCCGCGGTCCGCGTTGTCGAATAAATCCAATTCAGAACTGAAAAGGAGGAACAGGAACAAAGGAAGATCGAGTCGAAGAGACACCACGCCGCGCCGCGCCAGTCTAAGAAGCAGAAGGATGCTGTTTCGACGGAAGTTAGGGCAATCTGCGCTTCGCTTTTGCTTCTCGCCTCTTTTCATTGCCATTCTCAGCCACTTTTATTTCCCGTTCGTCTTTTCTGCTTCCGAGCGATACGTTGTCGACGACGGAGGAGGCTATACCGGTTCCAACATTCTCCGTCACTGTGTCCGCGCGTTTTCTTTCGCTGTTTTTCTGTCTCTGATTTTTACTATATGTTCCTGTTCTGTTTTTCTTTCAACTATCTCTATCTCCTTTTCTCTCTGTTTCTCTCTTTCTCTCTCGTGCCCTATTTTCTGACTTCTTTAAGATGAGAAAAGAAAACGGAGAGGCACCATAGATGGTAGACGGGAAATAAACATACGAAAAAAACAAAGAGAGTTATGCTCGCGGAAGCACGAGGCAGCGCGACCGACACTCTTATCACATCCCGACACCTTTTTTCGCTCGTTCCCCGGAGTATCTCTCTTCTTACGTTGTTCTTTTTGTGTTTTGTTTTAGCACTGGCAAGGCCATGCTTGCCATTAACAAAGGCTTACAGAGGTCAGTATTTTTTTCGTTACTACCGCATTACGCCCCCGTTTTCGTAATCGGGTGTTTTTTTCTATCCACAAAGTCCCCACCCATCCCCAACCCCCCTTTCGTTCTTATCACCGTTTCCGGTATACATATATCGTTCGTTTCTCCGTTCTTGTTCTCGGTGTGGCTTCTTTCTCTGTACCCCGACCGCGTTAAAAATTTCATATGGAAAAAACCATCTCTCCTACCCGCCGATAAACAACCGACAAAGTCTTGTCTTTTTGTTACGCGGGTTACAAATCATTCTTCAAGTCCCAATCTCGAATAGTAAACACAGGAATGGTTTCCATGTTCTTCTGTATGAAATTTTTAAGAGTCCCCTCCCCCTCCATCACAAACAGACTATCACTTTGCCTTTCGCCTCACGCTCTCCTAATCTCTTCTTCTCCCCCACCACTCACTTTTCCTTTCATCTCAAGCTGCTCCACTTTCTTCCTCTTTCATCTCACTGTTCTATTTCCTTCCTCTTCCCCTCTGTCTTTCGTCCCCCTCGCTACTCTCTTCTTTTTTCTCTGTCTGCCCTCCTTCGCCTCTTCTCTTAGACTATTGTATCTTGCAATCTCTGTTTCTCTTGCTCTGCCTTTTGTTTTATATTATACCTCTCTCCTTTATTCGACACATTTTATTTTCCTATAATATTTAATTTAATTACTCTCATTATATATGTCATTGTTCCACCTTTTTCCTATCTCGCAATACTGTACACTTTCCCTTCTCTTTTACTCTTGTAAACTGCTCTACTATTCCGTCTACATTCTATCCCTCATTGATCTACTTTCTTCTTCCGCCTCCACCGCTTCTCTCTATCTTTCATCTCGCAATGTTCTACATTCGTTCTCTCTTTCTGCTACGTTTACTGTACACCTACCCTCCTCGCTTTGTTTGCATCCCGATTCTCGCTATTCCGCCTTCTCTCGCTCTATCACCTCTTTTCTCTCTTCTCTATCTCTCTCTCTTCCTCTCTAAAGCTCTCTCAAGCTCTCACCCGCGAAACGCTTCTCCACTCAGAGCAAACGTCACCGAGCATCATCAGTCACCGGTTTCTCCTCTCTCGAACACGAATCGACGTACTCGAGCGTGCAATATACACTGAAGCGCGAACAAAGCGCAGTATAAGCGTGCATTATGTAATTGCCCGTGCAGAAACGAATCGAAAATGTGGAATAAAATTTCTTCCTCCGGGACCTCGTTATCGAGAAAATCGAGTTTCGAAATCGATCGAGCACACGCGACAGTACGAAAACTACACTGTTCCCGGACAATCAATTTTCAAGCTCGATTTTTTTGTGAACCGACCGACATAGAATAAAATTTCGTTCCACGTTTTTCCTTCATTTTTTCACGAGGAATTGCATCCTGCCGGTTGCACTATAGTTTCCGCCCTGTATAATCGCGTAAAAGTATTATTCGCCGATCGCACGACCGCGATACCATTCCGAAACCATTTTCTATTCCCTTTTCGTTTCACACTCTGCCTCAGTCGATTATCGTTTTCGAAACGCGTCCCCGAGCACAGAGGATTTCCCTTGATCCTCTGGATCGTCGAAGAAGAGCATCGGACTGCAGACGGATCTCGAGCGATTTTCCGGAGGATCGAGCCGGAAAATCGAACGGATTCTCATCCACGAGGCAAGCTTCGAGCGTCGCCGTGTTCCAATCGACTATCTCGAATCGACAGGATCCCTTCTCCCCCTCGACAGGATCGCATTTTTTCTTCGTCTTTTCTGTCCTTCGTTCTGTTTCTTACGGTTTCTCCATTTTGGTTCTTCGATCTTTCTTCTGTATCTGTCTCTCTTTTTCTGTATCTACTTTTTCGTTATCTTCCGCCTTTATAACCGGTCGTGTTCGATTCGGAGACCGTGCACCCGCGACGCGCGACGGTCCTCGATCTCTGTCGATCGATCTTCGAGTCGAGAGGAATGGAAAGCTAGCCGCACGATCAGCTTCCACCTGTTCGCACCTAAAACTGTACAGGGTGTTGGCTCTTTGACTCGCATCTCGCTGCCCGAGTTTCAGATCTACTCGATCTGATCTATTATACATAATAAAACATTTTACAACCCCTCTTGCAAACTATAAACTATTATAGTATCGACGATATCGATGCGTGGAGACATTTATAAATCCGTATATCACTTTCGTAAGAATAACTTGACTCTATTATAAAAAGAATCCTAAGTGTATCTTGATAGCAGACCGCTCGCGCTGCAAGTAGAAGAGGAGCATACACGGTCAGACACAATAGAAATTTTTTTCTATTCTACTTAACTGGAAGAATAATTTGCAGAGAGAGAAAGAGAGAGTAGCGATTGTTTCCTAGAAACACGTGCAAATTTGTTGACACTTCTGCCGAGATTAAAATGATACTGGTACGGTGTTAGTAGAAAAATTAATAACATTAACATCGTGACTGTCTTTACACTCGACTGGTGACTCGTATTCAATAAATTAGATTAAATTCAATAAATTACTAAACGTATTTAATATTTTAATAAACAACTGAAAGTATTGTACGAGGTATTATATCAGTCCTACAACGATCAAATTAAGAAATATTTCAGGCCGGAAGAGAAGTTAACGCGTTCCGTGCCAAGCCGTTTTTGTTCGACAATTAAACAAACTTACATGTTTTGTTCTATACTGGATTTTTTATAGTGCCTCATTTTTTGAGGCACTTGTTCTGAGATGTTTTTTTTAACGCATTAAACATAGCTTGTGAACAGTATGGTTGGCAATCGAGATGCAAGTAGAAGCGAAACACTCTGTACAGAAGCGATCGGTCGCAACGTCGTCATCAACGAGAACTATCGGGTAGCCTGTGTTATTCACCATCGCTCACATGTTCACCACGATCTGTCGTTTAGTATAGTGCCGAGAGCTGTCCTAGGTGCACGATCTCCTGCAACAGAGCAATCACGTAAACTTTGCCCGATCATAGAGCGTACACTTGTTGGTGCACATGTACTATAAGAGATAATCGCACCCGAATGCAGTTCTGAAAGAATGCACCGACACGTCAGTTCCCCCCGTTAACGAACCGGACGATTGCCATAATCATCTGCTGTCCGAGCTGGGCAAAACTCCTCTAGGACAAAATTACATTCTCGTAACTATTATATCAATACATCTTCCAAAGTGCTCACTTTGTTCGAACGATTCGATTCACTGTAACAGATTTTATTAATCCTTTGCACTCGAAACGAGTTTTACTTCATAATTCGAACCCGTTTGATCTAGAATATTTTCGTAGTGTACGACTAATTTTATTTTGTTCTCGCAATGTCGAGTTAAAAACCCAGTTACAACTTCTTCGGCCTTCGCGTTTAACGTAGGAAGAACTTTGCTCAGCTTCGTTCGCAATAAGGATAGCAACGCTTACTTGAAAATTGCTAGTATCGATCACGAAATAAAAGAAGAGCAAGACTGTGCACCTCTAACGCGACACAGTGCCCTTTCCGTAAGGTGTCTCCTCGGTTCTTTTCTTGAATCGCAGCAATTACGAGCGTTCTCGTCGATCCTCCGGCGAGAAATATTCTCTGAAAAGAAAATAGAGAGAGAGAGAGTGAGAGAGAGCGAGAGAGAGAGAGAGAAAAATGAATGTCGGGCTAAAAGTAACGCGGAGAGGGACGTTCGTGTTAGGGGTCGAGTCCTGAAACAATAGCTGTCCAACGAAAAACACAAGCAATGCGTTTTTCGTGGTCGGTGCGTGGTCGTAATCGCGAAGCAAACAAGACAGCAGATGATCCTTTCTGCAGGAACGAGTCGAAACTGCGATGCGACACCTTTCTATCCAAGATCTGATCTCATTACATCATTCTCTGGCTTCTTTCAACTGGCAATATTTTTCTAAACGATCTGAATACATTTCTACTTTTTATTAATACGAAATTTTTCTATAAAGATTGCCTAAACAGATTATTGACAAAAAACTACAGAGTATAGTGTAAAGTAAGTAGACTGCGAGTCTCTTTGTGCGAAACATGTATAATAATGAGGATTATTAACATCTCTACTATATTCTTACGAAAGGCAATTTTCTAGTGGATAAGTTGACCTTGTTCCTCATCTTGGTGTTCATAAAATAATCTATGGATGTTGGAATTTGCATAAAGACCCGCGGTCCAGTAATAAGTGATCTGATAACTTATGCGATTGGGAATTTGCAGAAAGACTTCTGGAATGAAACTGAGACTTGGACTTGGTTGTTTCGCAGTTTCCCAGAGTCCTTGCAGCATCGCCTCGATTCCGACAGCATCGCGATTATGCTCGCGGCTCGCGCGATACTCGCGTCCCTTAAAGAGCGCGTAATTACCGGCAAACCCCCCGGTCCTCCCACCCCCGCCCCACGACACTGTACTGAATACTTACTGAGATGTGCCCTGTTTTAACGCGGCTTGTGACGTCAAGTAGGTACGTAGATACATTTTTTAACGATCTGTAAATACGCTGAATCATTGCATGCCGATCAGAACGAGCCAGCGCATGCGTTGATCACCGGGTTGCGTTCTTTCGTTGATCTCGCCCCCTTTGTTTCGGCCCCCGCCAGAGCCCCCTTTGAACGACGTAGACGAGGTGTTTCCGTACCAGCTTCTTCAGCTTCTTCTCAGAGTTGCGCGCGGCGGCGGGCCAATCTTTTCCTTTGCTTTTCTTTTCCTTCTGGTTTCTTGATTCTGTTTTTTCTTTCTGGTGTCCGTCAGAACGAGGCAGTAGCGTTTTACTTTATTTCACTGTTAAGTAGATGCGGCCGCGCGGCGAGTTCCACTGCTGAGCTGATTCGCTGAGACCAATGCGACATAAAATCCTTGTTAAATCGATTCATAATCTGCAAGTACAACGTTGCAATCGCGACGTTGGCAGCAAAGTCTCTTCGATCATGGTATCTCGCGTGAAACAGCTCAGAAAGACTCGAGTCATTCACAGCCTGGCATGGTACGGTTCTAGCTCCCCGAGGCTTTCGAGCGTGAGTCCGCTTCATTTTTGAAAAATCGTCTTCCACCTCGGAAGCCTCGGAAGCCAGAACAATACAGCTAAAGAGACTCTTTCGCCGTGCTTTTGTCCATGACGATGCTTGCGCGATGCTGATTGCAATGTTTCTCCGACAATGTAAATCAGTATCGCGCGAAAGTTCAGTACTCGTCGAGCTATTGTCACGATGTCGTCGACCTTCGACGGGGAGTAGCATTTGCGAATTCTTAGACAATTTTTGGATAGAGCTGGTTTGAAAGTACAGTGTTTCTTCCATGTTATCGCGTGATTTCGCGTTGGGATAAAACGGGAATAGATTGGTCATGTTGCCACCAATTCAGAGGTGACGGGGATAGAAACGCAACGCTTCGGAGGAAATGCTGTATTACAAATGGACAATGACCTCCCCGTCGATTAAACCAAGTAGGCTCAACTAAGTTCGAGTTAGATCCAACATGGTATTAGTTAGGCTCGAATCAGACCTGACTAGTTCCTGGTTGGACCCAACGAGGACCGAGTTAGGCTACTTAGTAAGTTGTATTTAGGCCAAGGTGATCAGATCGTCACGATTACCAATCGAGAAAATGAAAACTCCGGAAAAAATGACCTCGAGAAAAAAATAAAATTTGCAAAGCATTTATCTTGCGATATTATTTATGTACATTGCATTAAAAAATAAAATAAAAACTTTTCATCTGAATTGCAAGAAACACTCGAGTGAAATAGAAATTTAATTTCTTTCTTTATATACTTAATTGATTAAAAATAATATATAATCCTCAGTCTAGTTATCACAAATAAAGAAGATATTTAGGTGGCTACATTTAGGTGGATAGGATGGAATTATACCTTGTATAAAAATGCTAAAATTCCGAAAATACATCGACAGAAAAATTGAGACGTCTGGTCACCCGGATGTAGGCTGAACTAGGTCAGAATTGGTCCGGAGTCGGGCCGAGTCGGGCCCGCAGGCGGGAGGCCACGGCTGGCGAGCGTTTTCACGGTTTTCCTCGAATGTTGCAGGTACAGCCCGCTGGCAGGCGATCTCCTGGCGAACTCGATGCTACCGGGCAATGCGATGAACGGTTCCGGCTGGTGCATCTTCGTGTACAACCTGGCCCCGGAGACTGAGGAGAACGTGCTGTGGCAGTTGTTCGGTCCGTTCGGCGCCGTCCAATCGGTCAAAGTGATCCGGGACCTGCAGACGAACAAGTGCAAGGGATTCGGTTTCGTGACGATGACCAACTACGACGAGGCGGTGGTGGCGATCCAGAGCCTGAACGGTTACACGCTCGGTAACCGGGTGCTCCAGGTCAGCTTCAAGACGAACAAGAGCAAGGCGGCGTAGGACAAGCAACAACAGCAACCCACCAAACTGAAACCGAAACAACAACCGGATCAACAACAACAAGAAAAGCAACAACAATCAGGAAAAGAGGAGGATCGAGAGCAGCAGCAACAACAGTCGTCGGGATCGAGCGGCAGCGACGGCACAGTGATCGCGTCGACGAGCACTAACTCGAGCACGAGCACCGTCACGAGCGCCGCCGCGATCATCAACGTACCAAAGACACCAGCGAACGTCGTGGCGCTCGCCGCAGCCGCCGCTTACGCTTCCAAAAAGAAGATCAACCATCCATACCACCACCAACCGCTACACCCGCTCCATCAGACCAACAGCCATCACCATCTGCAGGTCGACAACGTGGTCAACAGCCTGGCGAGCCGATACCGAGCCGAGGTACAGCACGCGGGCAAGACCTACAACAATCTGGTGCACGCGCGGCGCTTCCTCGCCAGCTACGGGATGGTGATGAGGAACCTCGCGACCTCTGCCAATGCCAACGCCAACGCGAACGCCAACGCGAACATCAATACCAACGCCAGCGCCAACACCACCTCCTTCACCCGGAACTGCCCGAAGAATCTGCGTCGGAACAAACTGGACCGGGAGAACGACAACGCAGACCCGCTTCGCTCGGACTGAGAGACACCAGGATGACATCCGCTGAACCGATCCGCAAAGCTGATCCCACCGGAGTCGACGCTTGTCCTCTCCTCGGCTAGGACACGTCCGCCGACAGGGACTGAAACACACAGAGATTAGAGGGAGTGCGTGTATGCGCGATGATTAGGGTGTGAGTATGCGATATATGACGAAGAGCGTGTGCGTGCGTGTGTGCTGAACGATGATCACGAGAAGAGAAGAGTGCAGAGAAGAGGATGACGGAGGTAGGTCGTGGCGCGAGCGTTCAATCGTCCGGCGACTGTTTCGCTTTGGAGGAAGAAGGGAGAATTTTCGAATTTTTATTTACGCGCTTATACTCCTCTCGCATCTCTTTCTCCCTCGCTCTTTCTCTCTCCGACGGTCAGATAGTTCTTCTTTCTCCAACGGACGTCCTTCGAAAACGCTCAAGGAGCCGCGGAGAGGAGGACAGCGTCGTTGGCTCGCGTGACCACTTCACCGCCTCGCTCTCTCTATTTTTCTTTCTCTCTCGCTCACCGCACATACATATCGATGATTTATGTATACGTACCTGGAGGGTGAGGGCCACACGGCGCGCACCGAGTGAAATCGATGAAACTGCGCGGCGAGAAAAACGTGGGGGGATGAGGGAAAGGAGCGCGGACGGAGATAGGATCTTTGGACGAGCGGCATGCGACCGGCTTCCGGTTCTTTGCCTCGCGATCGAACCGACGGCACCGCGCTCGAGAACACGCCGCGCCGAACAGAGGGAGCGGGTCGCGTGGAGCTTTGAATCCTCGGGAAAAAGTCCCCAGGCGGAGTGCGATCGATCGAGAGAGAGAGAGAGAGAAAAAGAGAGAAGCAAAGAGAACGGGAAACGTAACCCAGATCCGATACAACTCGTTGCGAGCACCGGGTACTCGGGTTTGCGCATCCCCCGTTCGATTAGGATTGTTAGAAGACGCAAGTTGCCAGCTAAAGTATTTTCCATGGATTTCTCTTAAAAAGAGGAAGACGAAGGAAAGGCGGTGCGGGCGACCCGATCGACCCAGGATTTCTTGTCCTCGCGCGTCTGTTCCCTGGAAATTGTTAAAGACCGAACCGACAACGAAGACGCCCAGCGTTCTCGCGATCGATTGGCCTCGGAGAGAGAGGGAGGGAGTAGAGAGACATGCGAGGTACCACACAGTGCGTGTGTGTGTATGTATGTGTATGTGTAGGTCGGAGGATGAGAAAAATTCAGGAGCGAGTGGGAAGACGAGGGGAAGTATCGGGGATGATCGATCTGGTCGAAGGATGCGCGGGATGGAGGGACTGGTCAGGGCTGAAGCTGACAATCTGCTGGACAGTTTCGCCGTTCGACGATCTCTCGTTCGAATGACGAAAGCGTCCAGTGATGACGCGGACCAACGAGCAATCCGACGACAGTTTCGAAGCGAGCTCTCCGAGTTGCTCGAACGAAACGAGGGAATTGAACCTGTCGGGTTGCTCTAGCGCGAACACGCGACATAACGAAACCAAAGGTGACACGGGCCAACCGATTTCTCGGCGCCCGATGTGACGTAAACGTACTTAAGTCTTAAACTTCGACGTAGACGAATTAAGATGGCCGTCGGCCGACGCCGACGAGCACCGGAGAGACGAAGTAATATATATTTGGATATGTATATATATATAAATATATATATAAATATAAAAATATATATATAGATATATACATATTGTACGCTATTTAAAGCGACTAACTTTAAGGGCTAACGTGCATAACAGAGGTGATCTCGTGGCCCGTCGACGACGACGAGCCGAAAACCGGGACCCTGAGGGATTACGTCGGTTCTGCTAGTCAAGGCTCTCGTGCGCGCGCATTTCTCGAGAAAAAAGAAACGTGGACAGGAACGGTGTCGTCGCAGTATTCGCACCTGCAATCACACAGCTCCCCTCTTGCTACACTTAATCATTTATTATTTCTTCCGATGTTTTTTTATTTTTGTTTTTCTCCTTTTCGTTCTCCGTTTCACGCGACGAAGGATCATCAACCGGGCACGGTCGCCGAGTTCACCGACATACTGCGAGAACTATCGCGAAAATCTTCTGAACGCGCGGAGGACACGCTCGCATACTCGCGCGCGGCGATTGCGAAATTCTGCGAGTCGGAAAGCATGCTCTTCCGGGAGAGTTTTCGCTTGGGTACAGAGCTCTCTGGTTCCGTGCGCCGGTGTGCAAGCTTATTTTTATTTTCTTTTGTTTTCTTTTTTGTTGTTGTCCTTTTTTGTTTTCCTTTAACGCGAAGCGACACACGCGTTCGACGAGAAAGAGAGAGGATGCGCGCTCGTCGACGAACGCTCGAGACGATGCACCACGGGGTTATGTGATAGTGACGAGGAGAGGGAGACGATCTATTCGATCATGCTCCCGTCGACCGTCGAGACACGCGTCTAGTCTACGTGCAAAGAAACGAACAGCCAACGGGAAGAATCTCTCGCCGCGAATACCATAGATTCATTTTAGCGTAGTGAGGCTCGGATCGACGAGAAAGGCCGCGGTTTCGGTGGTACGTAAGGTAATCGAGTCGGCTCGCTCGCATCGCTCCGCCCACCTGTGCGACGATACGGAGGGAGTGGCTGTCGGGAGCGCGGACCTCGAGGAAACCGTAGACATTCGAGTCTACAGGTTTCCTCGGGACATCTTGATCTCAGAAAAATTTCACCGCCTTCTCCGCACCACCCTGGACGCGATTCAGACGGAAATTTTTCAAAGTTCCACGGTCAACAAAAATTCTTTGTACTTCGCTTATTTTTCAACGAACTTCGAGAGCATTCGCATCGATCATTGATACGTCGCCGGCGAGTTTAAATGAAATTCGTCCGCGATCTTCGAGGGCGGCTGGGAGGCGCGAGCCGGCTCGGATTGTAAGTACTTAATCGTGAGTAAAAGCAGAGGCAGATGCGACGATTTTCTTAGGTTCTTAGATTTAGTGTTTACGTGAGAGATGAAAAGCGTAGCGTGTATATGTTGTCCTATTTATGTGTACCTTTTTGTGTCTAGTCCGGGGTCGGGGGGATGGGGGTGGAGAACTACGCGGATGTGTTTGTTCGAACGTTCTCTCCGGTGGGAGGAACGTGGAACGACGTGTCGCGTTCGACCATCCCCGCAGAACGTAATTTTCAACCTCAAGCAGCAGGATGCTAACCGCTAAGATTTTATTTTATTTTATTTATTCGAAGCCCGCGAACGTCACGGTCGCGTTTCCGGTCCACTTTGCGCAAACGGGGAACCGTTTGGGTAAGAGGGACGGTAAAGGCGGGTCCTGACGTCGGGTCGATGAGGATCTCGATGATTAGTGCAAATTATATATATATTTATAAATATATATATATATATAAACCCGTGCGACGATTTGGCGCGTTGAGTGACCACGTCGCGTCGTCTCCGCGAGCATCGACGAGCAAGGACCGCTTTCCGTCGCTTCTGGGACCTCTGGACACTCTGCGTTCACATTTGTTGCCGCACCTCCTTAGCGTCACTCGCGATCTCATCGAGCTGGGAACGAGGGTCAAGATCTATTTCCAATCGAATTTAATCTATTCGCGACGATACCAAATTTCAATCAATTGGCGTACAATTTGAAAACTCGGATTTCAACATCCGAATTCGAGTTTTTAATTAATCTATTTCAGTCTCGAGTTTCAAAGAAAATACAAGTTTAAGAAAAGCAGCTGAATGTGTCCAAACATTTTTACGTTTAGCTCTTTCGAAGCGGTTCGGTAAGAAATCTGGGCGTAGCTTAAGAGAAATAAACTGCTGATACAGTGAGCTTTAGCGTAGAAATGGCGTCTGCTAACACAGGATTCCTTCGTTAGTGGATCGAGGGTCGTAGCGAGATGATATTTGCTATTGGCGAGGGACGCGATGATGTCTCGCGATCCAATACTATTGGACGAACAGCGAAATAGTGGGGGGTAAGAACGAGGGAATACTGTGTAGCGGAGCTCGGTGAAGACGGTCCAGATCACCTTCAGTGGGTTTCTATTGAAAGATGAGGTCGACGAGCGAGCGGAAAGGGCTTGGATAAGGTGAAGCGATGCTCGTGGAGCGGGGGAGGGGGGTGAAACGTGTGTAAGACAATTGCAACCCCCGAGTATTAGGGTAGAGTTCTTACAGCACGTCTAGTTTACATTCACTATTATAAATGATTAATCTTTCTCATAGTTATTATCACGTATATTACAATTATTATTATTATTATTCTGGTTATTATTATTATTACCATCGCCATCGCCATTATTATTATTATTATCATTATTATTATTATTACGATTATTATCATTGCTATTAATTACGATCGTATATATTTTTGTGTCTCTCGTCCAAGTAGCTACGTGTAACCTTTAAACACCTTTCTGCTACTTACTTTCCTACCACTACGTCGACGAACCGTAAAAAAGCAAAAAAAGAGAAAGAGAAAGAAAAGAGTAAACGAAACTGAGAAAAGAATGATTGAGAAAAAACGAAACGAGGAAAAAATGGTCTTCGAACATTTATCACTTCGGTTGACTTTTTTTTAACCATCCGCTATTTTCTTACCACCCGCTATAACTTTACTTACTATAACTACCACCACCACTACTGCTACTACTTACTACTTACTTATTACTACTTACTACTGCTACCGATTATTTATTTATTTATTTAATTATTATATAACATAACAGAAATTATGTTTTATTTAAGGATTAAACTGATTTGTGTTTGGTTCAAGATACGTCGTTCGTTTTATTTCGATTACTTGTTTCTGTTGACACCGCCACGAACCACCCCCACTTCCGAGACCATTCTCCACAACCCACGACCACACCCCATGGCGCATCATCTCCCGTAGTCTGACTCAATTGATCCTCGATGTTGTTCCTCGTTATTCGGGCCAATGCGACGCGTGGACACGTTCGCGCAACGTTGCAACCTATTGCGGGGGCGGTAGCCATCTTTCATAATATCGATCATGGGCGACCGCGTGGAATTCAGTCTCAAAAACCGAACACATTGCAATTAGAAATGTAAAACTTAGTTGGTCGGGTACGATTGAACAACGAAAATAAAAGATCTGTAACAACATCGATCGTATGAGACTACATTCGGAAGAAAGAAACTGAAATCTAAGATTGATTAGCGCCCACGATCGAAGAGAAGAGATAAAAATTGATTACAAGAACTTACAAGAAAGATTACAGAACAAAGATCTAAACCGTCAAAGAATTTATAGTTCTATCGTCGCGCTCGATCAAAGAATCAGAGTGGAAGATCGCTGATTCGAGACGATAGGGGTTAGCGAGGATTTTTAAAGTCACGGATCATGGGCGATAGCGATCGGTTCGAGAATTGGAAAATAGTGATCGGAGAGTTTGCAATGAGACGTTTGATCAGGTTCCATTGTCGCCCACGATCGAGAAACGACGATTCGATCTAGGATAGATCTGGGAGAGCTTGGATACCGATCGAACGAGGAACGTAGTCCCTCGGTGAACCGCGAGAAGAGGACTCGAGAGGGGACGTGGCCTGTTCGAATGCGATCTTGTATTGTTCGAGGTGCACGGTATCGATCCAGGACCCAAGAAATTCGGGACTCGAGTTCCCTTTTCGAGTTTGGAGGCCTCTCAGCCCTAAAACTGCTCCATATCGCGCACAATATAGTAAGGGAGACTTGAGGGGGAAACGCGCAACGCGTGCTGGTTCGAGGGGAGGATTCCTTAAGCCGCGTGTCCACTTGCGAACACCATGGGAACTCTACGACCATGAAAAAACGACGTTAGACCAAACGCTACCTCTCCGCTGCCGTGAATATTGTCAACAATTCTGACCTTTCGAGAAACGTTCTCCTCCGAGAAAACGCGACAACATCATCGAAACTCTCAGCCCTTTCTGTAGACTGAGCCAGTTGGAACGTTCATTTCAACAAATATTCTCCGAGAGAACGTGTAAGAACACGCACTCCTCGAAAGTTCCCAAGTAATTGTTACAATTGTTTCACGTAAATAAAATTTCGCCAAGAACGCGCAATGGGTTGAAGTCTAACGATTGACGAGCAAGTGGGCACGCGGCTTAAGCCAGCGCGCCCTGACCCGTTCTTTCCGTGCTCGGAGAGGGCGTCGATTACTCGAGGAGAGAGAGAAAGAAAGAGAGCCGGCTGGGCGAGAGAACATGTCTGTGTGAACGGAAGGGAAGAGAGATGGAGAGAGAAAGCGATGGAGGACACGTTAATCTACTTAATTATAAAGCTATATTACCGTACGGCTATTACGTTAGATGTACCGTTGTGCGTATTATATTTATGTCCGTGTAATCATTGTTAGTTGTATCGCTACGATGACGATCACGATAACGAGACCGTTCGTCGTCGACCACTCTGGGAGAAGGGGAACACCGGATCAAACGTACACGTACCTTCGCATACATACACACAACATACATTCTCCCGACGTAGTCTCGCGTTCCCTTCATTCGCGCAAAACAAACTGCTGTTTCTCCCAGAACATTAGAGAACTGTATACAGTTTTCGCGCGACGACGACTAACTTTAGGCGTCAACTAATTTCTGACGACGTGGTTCGTCCGGCGAGCCGGTTCGATTCGTCGCCGACGTCGAACCTCGTCGCACAGCAGCGCACAAAATACTTTTTAAGGTTGTAGCCGGCATCGGGACGCCGTCGAGCCGCTCGCCGTCGACGATCGACGCCGGGAGACGTCCAATCGCAACGCACAATCGCAACGCTCTGCCCACCGTGGCTTCGCGCACCATAAAACATTGATCGGTCAGTTCTCCCCGCGTTTCCCATCCGAAAACAAAATGTTCGTTCCCGATTCGGCGATTTTCTTTCGTCCTGTTCTCTGCCCAGAGAATCCCGATGGATCCCGTAGATCCGGGGGAGTAGCGATCAACGATTCTTTGTTGTCTGCGAGGACGAAACGCGCTCTGCGAAAAAGCGGATGAACACATTCCGATCGTCGGAGAACTGTTTTTATCCGTGGACAGTCGAGACGAAGATCTCGGTCGATCGTTAGTAATATCGTTGAGCAGAGAATAATAGATCGGTGATCCACGACGACCGATATCTTTCGTTTCGATCCACGACGCACATGATTCCAGTCGACTGGAAGCAGATCCAACCACAGGAAAGGGTAAAATCCTCTTCCAATTTGTATCTACCGACCCGACTTACACAGACTGAGTCTTTAGGCAATGCATTTAGATCGTGGCTGCGATCGATACTCTTTTTCCTGAACTTCCAGGGAACACGGAGAGAGACCCCCCGTTAATTTTTCATTAGGGGAACTCGGGGGAGCGGCGAGAGAGCGGCGTTTTCGGGGAGGGTTTTCGAACTGTTGGGACCTTGTCCATAGTCCAATCGACAATTAGACTGCGGATTCTTGTTCAATTATTAACGCATCGATGTCGTTGCTGCGAAAAGTAAACGCCCGGTTCACTCTTTCGAAATTCCATCATTGGTAGTACCTGAACATCTTTCTCGCGAATCATTTTTAACCCTCGTTCGATCGACCGATCGATATGACCAAGTACATCGAACCGAATGTCAAGTTTGATTCCGCTTGATTCGTAGAAACTTGAACGCAACGATCTCAACGCACTTGAATAACAATTGCCCGAGGTTTGTGAGATCCTGCTCGACCGCGTCGTCAGGATTTCGCGCGTGGATCCGCAGTCTGTCGACGACGAATTAGCAGCATTTAAGCGAACGAATCAGTTGGATCGGGTTTCCGGTGTGAAAGTAGGAGAAGGAAGGGTTGCTCGTCTGTAATTTACATATATCGAGAGCGAGCCGCAATCGAGCAGTCCGTGGGGCGGAAATCGTTGATTGATTTTTCTTCGGTTCTCCAATTGTTTGGCGTCGAGTCAACCGGACGGTTGGCGCGATTCTCTGAATAATCCTCGGCGTGGGTGTTTTTCTTGGACGGAAAACGCCGCCCTTTGAGAGCCAAAGGGTGCACCGTTTCCGAGATCGTTTGAAGACGGTGGATTCGATCCTCCAGCGAGCACAATACCAAAGAGAAAGAGAGCGAGAGTAAGAGAGCGAAGAGTGTTTGCGTGTGAGTGTGAAAGGGAGGGAGAGAATGGATACGCGACTGTGAATTAGAAAAGGGGTGAGAAAGAAAGAAAGAGAGAGAGAGAGAGAGAGAGAGAGATAGGGTGGCGAGGCGAGACATCCGACAAGGGTGGAATTATTTTTACGCGATCGAGCAAGGGGCGAGCCGAGAGATCGTTGGAGATGTTGTCGGCCGGCGAAAGCGGCTCTAGCTCACCGTAGGCCTAACTAACGAACCACACAGAAAAAGGGAGAGCGACAGACAGTGAGAGCGAGCCGATAGAGAAAGATGACAAGTACTTATACTTAGCTAAGCTAACTAGATAAACGGGCAAACAAAAGAACGAGGGAGACGTCGAGTGTTCAAAGACTAACAAACAAAAAAAAAATAAATAAAAGGGAACGAGAGAGACTGATCGTGTGCGAGGAGAAGAGAGAATGGGGACGAGCGAAAGAGTGAAAGTGCGAGAGCGGCGAGAAGCTAGGAAATAACTAAAGTAGGAAAGAAAATTACAAAAAAATAATATACGCGAGACAATGAGGAGCAAATTACTCCGGAGGGCGAGTAAAACAACGATGAACAGAGAGAAAAGAAACCGATAAAACACTACTCTTTAACAAAAGAATCGAAAGAAAATTTACCAAAAAAAAAATGGTGGGAGGAGACAGAGAGCGAGCGAGAGAGTGTGGGGGTTGCAGAGGGAGGAGCGACGCAAAACGATGGTAGAAGAGGGTGGGAACTGGCAAAGGACTGGGAAGAGGGGGTGGGAATGGGGTGGGTGGGCGAAGAGAGAGAAGAAAGACAGAGAAAAGGGGTTAAGCCGGAGGAGAAGGAGGAGGAGGAGGAGGGCACAGAGACTGGACGGAGGGGAAGAAAGAGATAATCTATAATCTTCTGTACATGTTTTGATTATTCTAATTATTAATTATCGTAACTTATTATAATAACTATTAATTAATTAAATTAATTGATATCTATGGAACTGTATTTAAACGACAAAAAACGTGGTAGCTAGTTTGTCAATGGGTGTATAAATATTTAATTACGATAACTCTATAGTGATACTAAAAGAAACAACAACAACAAACAAGCAAACAGACAAACAACAAGAACCATCACCACCGCCACCACCACCACAAAAACAAACGAACAAGCAAAACAGTTCAACAACATAGAAATGTGCGTGAACGAGGAGAACGCGATGAATATTTTCGAGAGAAAGAGTAGCGGAAGGGAACAAAAGAGAACTAGAGAGTGTGTGAGAGAGAGAGAGAGAGAGAGAGAGAGAGAAAGAGTAGGAGAGAATGAGAAATTAATATAAAATCGTATTAGATCGAAGAACGAGAGAAAGTGAATGTCTGTATACGCGACACCGACACGAAACCACAAACTGAACCACACGGATACACTCACACACATGCCACATAAGAGACGATGTACTTGTAATTATTCCACTCAGATAACGAGGAAAGGACAAGCCAGCGGTGACAACAAAGTAGAGAGGAAGAGAAAAAGGAAGAGAGAGAAAAAGAGAGAAAAAGAGAGAAAATGAGAGAAAAAGAGAGAAAAAGAGAAAGAGAGAAAGGAGGGAAGAAAAAAATAGTTGAGAACCGAGCGCGGATATTCAAGCGATCCGAGCGATCGAAATATTTTTCAGGGGTTACGGATGGGGGGAAGAGAACGAGGGAGAGGGGTTGATCGAGAGGAATTCACGGTGCTTCGTGGGGAGGGGGTGGGCTTCATCCGTTTCGTTTCCCATTTCGTCGTTTCTTCGAGGAACAGAGGACGACAACTCGTTCCCCGACACCTAGACACTCTTTTCCTTTCGGCTGGAGACGTTCGACCGTGGCCCCGTGGCCATAGTTGGCCCCGAGCCGGAGCGGTTTCTCGCACGATCAAACTCGCGTGGGACGGTCTCTGTGCGGGAATGCCCGTCGAGTCTCGTGATCCACGGACCTTTAAATAATTTATATTTTGCCGGGGACGCTTGGTTAACTGGGGGGGGGGGGGGGGGGACGGGCGGAGGGTAGGATCTTTCAGCGGGAGGATCACTGAAAGCGATATTTTCAGCGAGTCGACGCGATCCAGAAACGGAAAGACTGCCGATAATCAATTGCTCACACCGAAACGCGATATATAAATTATTTAAACAAAATAAAAGCGAATGAGAGTGGGGGGTGGGTGGGGATAGGGCAACAGAGAGAGAGAGAGAATACTCGATGTAGATCCCGAGATCGAGCCCCTCTCGATCCTCCGATCATTTGCCATTTTGGGATGTGGCCAGTAAACGAGCTTTTTCGAGGATCCAACGGTCGGATGGTCGGGATCGATCGTTTCTCGGTCGATCGTACGTATTCCCGCGTCGATCACGAAGCGGAATCGACGCTAGCCGCGATTAGGATGCCGCGGATGCTTATGCGAACTTCTGTTTCTCTCACGGGCCGACGCTCTCTAGAAATCCTCGCGCCTTCGTCGGCGCGTTTTATCGGTCGAATCGGTTCCCGTGGCGTTTCGAAGGCTCCCGGATACGTCTAGACGCGTAAAGATCCGCGGCTCTGCGGTTAGGATGATCGACGCGGAGCCAGGAAGCTCTCGGCGAGAGTCGCTCACCGAATCTCGATGATCTCTTATATCGAAGACACATTCCATCCGGGTGCGGGGGCTCTCGGCCGGAACAAGACTTCCGGTTCTCGTCCATGACTCGTTCGAAGCTGCCGCAGCTTCTGCGACCCCCTTTTCCCATCGATTATCTACCGATTTTTATGAAACCATCGAGCTTCGGTTATCAGAAGTCAAAAGAGGAATAACTTGATCGGATAATCGAGGGTAAGGGCACGGTTCGGAGCAAAGGACTGCTTCGAAACCTGATTCTGGCCCTTCGTCGACGCTGAAGCTATCTGACAACTCGATACAACTGGTCCCAGGTTCTATGTTCCACGATTATCGAAAGCACGAGCGCGCTTTTGTCGGAAATTCTCGAACTAATCGATCTCTTCGATTACGTACCTACAAAAACGCAACGTGCTCGATTCGAGTAGACGCAGTCTCGAGTGTCATCGCAACCAGATGTGTCAGTGCCCGGTAGCTGCAGCGTTAAATTCGCGTTCAGAATTCGTCTATTTTCGAAACGATTCGATCGCTTTCCAAGATGCGATGCGGTCAGCAAAGGTTTCTGCAAAGTCGCCATGGCTCGCGTGGACGAGGACCGACGAACTTAGCACATTCCACGACGCCGCGCCGAGGCCCTCGAGGTACAAAATCCGCGGTAAATCTATATATATTACATATTAGACTTGTTACGCGACCGATCGATCTCGAGTAGACCGCGTTTCCCGTGGGTCGTCGCCAAAAAAAGACATTTTATCCTTTTCTATTGAAAGGACGAGGGATTTCTACGGGGGAATCGAATGAAAGTTTCTTCATCGACAGTATTAAGATATTAAGGGGACTTGTTTTTTTACCGGCGGGGGAGGAGACGTCGCTCGGGACGCCCGACGCTGCGACGCGACGTTCTGCGAAACGATCGCGCCGTCAAACACCGGATTCGCGCGTAACCTAATCGAATCGCGACAATTCGATTACTCGATAGTCGCACTGCGAGCTGCGGATGCCGTTCGTGCAAATCGAATCAACGATCGCTTGGCTGAGGATCTTTAAGCAGGTTTTCATTATTTCATCGACACCAGTGTGTACAGAGAAAATTCCTTCATCGATTCAGAAAGCAATCGAAATATAAAAACGTCGTTTTTTTGTATCTTGCGAATCGGTAAATGCCATGAACGCGCCTAACGATCCGCAGTCGAACAGTACTTGTAGTTTGCATTTCGATTGGGTTTCGCCGAGTCTCTCAACCATGATCTCACTTCGACTAGACGCTTTTCTACCGGCCGAGCGAGGATTTGCCTCGATCGTCGCGACACGATCAACGGCGGCGTCGCGTCGGGCCTTCGGCAAACGATCGAGCGATCGAGCGTAGTAGATCCCCGACGAGGAACAACGGATCTGTACGCTCCTAGTTGTCGCGGTGATTCCGTAATTACTATTATAATACCAGCGATTTTACCATTACGATATTATAGACGTTCTACGATATGTATAAGTGTTCACGAAAGCGAACGGTGAAACGAGAAACAAAACGAACGGTAAAACGAGAAACAAAACGAAAGGGGAAATAGAAATGTCTGTGGGGGAGACGGAGGAGGAGGGAGGGGATCGATTATTATCAGCCAAGATGAAACACAGTGCAATATATACACTTTTCGTTGTTCCCGGACCGATTATTCTCCGAGCGTGCGGAGGACATCCATCGAGCGGACAAACGGAAGGGTGAGGGGCTGGGAAAAGGGAAGACATCCAGAGAATGGGGGAATCTGGTGGATAGTCGCGCGGATCCTCTTTCTGTCCTTCTTTCTGTCGACCAGTCAACGTCCATCACGACGAAAAGTCTCGAAACTTCATTCGAACATTACGTAAATTCATTATAAGCTGGCGCTCTGTAATCGCATAAAATCCGCGGTGCAAGCGTCATCGCCAGCCTCTGAAAACCATTCTCGCGCATTCTTTCCCCTTCAACTTCCTCGATGAAGCTGCAAGCTAACATTTTGTGGGTAAGCTCCGATTGGTCGACAGGAAGGTTCGAGGACGAGTCGAAAGGACCAAAAAAACGGGTTGCGCGAGTCATCCTCGTCGTGGAGGCGGGCGGGGCGGGCCGGTGCTCGCCCGCGGATCGATTTCTATGGGATCACGATCACGAACAAAAATCACGCGAAATAATCTGTCCGACTGTTACGAATTCTCTTTAGAAACGTTTTACAGCTTTAATGGGAAACCACCGTAGACGTAAGCGAACACGGAGGGCACTAATTAAAAAAAAGAAAGAATCAAGAAACTTACACGCGCGAGATAAACGATAATAAATGAAATAAAATTGGAGGGAAAACGGAAGAAAACGGAAAAAAATAGCGGGGTATGAGGGCGACGGGGGCTGGGGGAAGGAGGGGGCAGCAACAGAAGGGAGCGGAACGAGAGAGTGAGAGAGAGAGAGATAGAATGAGAGAGGGAGAGAGAACGTGAGAAGAGAGAGACATATTGAATTTATAATGAATAAGTATCGATTCGTTACGATTATAATTCACGAAAGACACGAAACACATCCACAAATTCGATGAAACAGACAGAAGAACGTTGTCCTTTTTTCGGATCGTCGTCCGCCAGGACGAAAAGATGATGCTACCGAATGATTTTGTAACTTAAGGAAATATAGATCAGTTGCTCTTAAATCTGACTGGAGACGTGACTCTCTTCTTTCACCCGCTGAATCGACGACGCACCGATCGATCGATCGCTGATCGATCGAGTCGAGGATCATCCCGGTCACGGAATCGACTCGCTGTTCATCTAGGATCGGTCCTCGCAATCATTTTCTTTTTTCCGCATTTTTTTGTCTTCGTTCGATCGGAATCCCCGATCTCTCTCGCTGGGTCGATCCGCGCTCCTTTGTTTCCGCGCGGTTCGCGCGGCCCGATATCGTCATGTGAATTGACAATGTGATACGCGTATAATTATATCGATAGACCCGGCGAACCTGTCGGGACAAGCTATTTCGAACCAATTCTCGACGGACGCCGGCGCGGGAAACCGATGATCCTTCGATGGTCGAACGCCGATCGACGCGCGCTCTCGATGGAACGACGGAGGAGATCCGTGCGAGATCGCTGGAAGACCCCTGCTACCTTTAGTCGGCATTCTTCAAACATATCATTCGAGTTGACCCGCCTGAAATCGATCGTAAACCTTTTCTCAAAGTACAGTTAAATATCTCTTCTTCTCCGAGGAAATTTCTTAAAAGAAAAGCAGTGTATGGAATTGGTACTCTTTACTCGCTTTTTCACCAGCTACAACGATTCATTTCCTCGCGTGTCCGGATAAAACTGTGTCTCCGCAGGAAGAAGTTCACGTTCATATTCAATCCGGAGAGAATAAACATCGGACAAATCGGTGGAGCGTAGAAAGTCTGTTCAACTTTATCGAGCGCAAACACGAATGTCACGATCGATCAAATGAAAGGGGGCAGGATAATTGCTGGTCTTCCGTGCGCTCTCGATCTCCACGGACGAGTCGAGAACAATGCCGAGATGGGGTCGAGCTCGAATGAGAATCGGTGGTCGGACCGCCGCCGGCGTCACCCGCTTAATTAGACTTCATACGGAAACGAATTGAATATCGGTGCGTTTTAGCGCCGCTCGCGGGAGTCGGGGGAGGGGTGGGGGGTTGTAGAAGGATCGAGGATCCAAGGGACGATCGATCGGTGTTCCATTCCCCGCGTGAAACGAGTCTGGGATTCCGCGTCGGTCGGTTACGGATCGATGATCGACGATCGCACTTGTGCGAGGCAATGACGAAACAGCGACCGAGATAACGACGGAACTGGAGAACGATGGAAAAAAACGGGGCAGAAAAGCGCACACCGAGATTGGAGCGTGGGGGTTGGTGCAGGACGATTCGGAATTTCCTCGCGAATTGTTAATCGAGCCGAGGCGAAGCGAGATTAGGCTAACAACGTGGGAGACCCGCGAACCGAGAGCAAAGTCTGATGATAGGATGTTACAGAGGACGAAGAGGGAACGAGATGAAAGGGGTGGTAGGGGGTGGAACTGGGAGAGCGCGGAGATAACGTTCGGATAGGCGGAGGGGTGAAACGAGACAAAATAAAACGCGGATTATAATAGAGTAATGTATTTTATGAAGGGTTTTAATACGGTATTGATAGCGATATTTAACTGTAACTGATAAATAAAGGCGCTATTTAAATGTGAGAGATAGACGAGAGAGAAAGAGAGAGCGAGAGAGAGAGAGAGAGAAAGAGAATGAGAGAGTGAAAGAGCGAGAGAAAGAGAGTAAGCAAGCGAGAGTGAGCGAAAGTGAGACGGTGTGGAGGAACGATCAGATCACCGAATACTGTCATAACGGTAATGGTAAACTAATTACGTTACTATAAGGATAAAAAAAAACGGTTTACGCTAGGCGATAGACGTGCGACCGACGTCGAGACAGGAAAGTGAATGGACGGACGGGAATAGGAGTTTATTAAAGAAAAAAAAAAAGAAACGATGTAGAGAACCGGTGTAAAAAGAGACGAAGTGAAATGGCGAAGTAGGGAAACGTTCAAAGGAAGGGACGGAGATGAACGGGGGCGGGGTTTCTTTTGGTTTTCGGAGCTCTCGACAACGAGAAGCGACTGGACTATCGAGATAGTCTAACGGCGGAAAACCGGCGAGACACCGCGCCTTCGTTCTTGAGATCGCGTGCATCGGGTGCGTCCGCCAATTTTTCTGTGAAAACTTGTCGATCGATCGGAAAACGTGCGATCCTGAAACCAGAGAAGGGGGGTGGGGATGGGTGGGGGGAGGGGATTCTCGGCCGAGTGTCTGATGCTTCCATAGATCGGGGGAACGATTCCACGGATGCCCGTCGAATTGATCGATGTAATCTTTCTATGTGTATAAGTAAACGTATCGGTCGGACGTCCGGCAACGAAGGACTGCACAAATCGTAAGTGATAATAACGCGGCGTGTTGCACGCGCGACGTAATATCGGCCATGGACTGTTCAGGGGAGACCGTTGAGAGAGAAACGAGAGGATCGTGATACGGTACGGATTATCGTGGAACAGGACGTTACGATTAAAGGGGCTATTTGTTATTAAACGACAAAGTTTAGGGTGGCGAGGAGGAGGAGGAGGAGGAGCGGGGGAGGGGGAAGAGAATCGTGGGCGAATAAAGTAAGACTGACCGCGCGGAGGGATGGCTAGGATTCGGATCGGGTCTTCGGCCCCTTTAGAAACACAAATTCCCGTCTGGGAGGTCTGCGGGTAGCAAACCAGTAGATCGAGATAATCACCGGTCAGTGTACACGACGGTGCACGGATGAGGTGAAAGGCCGTCGATCTCGGTGACTTCGTTGGAGTCACGAGGGCCCTTTAGTGGAACCCTTTTGATCGATCCCTTTCTTTTGAAGGGACGCTTTCTTTTGCTATCGGAACATTGCTCCACGTCCGACTTCACTCGGACTGTACTACTACGCCGTTTCCTCCGTAACGTAGCGAGAGGTAGGCGTTCCCGAGCAGTGGGGGGAGGGTTCACTCCGCCCAAATTGGTGATCGGTTGCGCCAGGAAGTGAATGGGACGCGATCGAATGACTCGATGCCAGTCATCGATGAATTTTTGGGACAGGACTTCTTTAGCGAAGCCAGAGACGTTCAACCGTGGCGCCGGTGAACTTTCCAGCAACGGAGTTGATACTTTTTGGAACGCTCGGGATCGTCCCATCGTTGCCAAGACACGCCTCCACGGGGCTCTACCGTTGACCGTTTCTGGCTGCGACTGATCACGCGCGGACTCATACCACTGTCAACCGTGCACAGGCCTAAGGTTCACGCATCGACCGAGCATTCGAAGCGACCGAGCTTCTTCTTCCTCTTCCCATAGGTAATCTCGCGTCAGCACCGGGAAACGTTTCGGTCGGCTACAGGGTCACCGTTCGATAGACGGGGCGCGACAACGAACGTCACGCTTGTTTCTCGCTGGCGATCGAGGATCCCGGATCCCGTCGATCGCGAGCGACGCAATGTTCATCGTGGCCAGAGGGGAGAGAAAAAAAAGCCCGGGGTACGGACGCCGGAAGGGTTTCTTTTCGAGGTATCGCGGCTGACAGTCGAGGGGGACGTTTCTTTTTATCCGATATTCGACATCCGGCGTGGGAACTTTGATCGCCGCGAAGGATACCGTGCGAATCACTGTTATCGTCGATCCGCTGTGCGCTAGGGCCGCGCGTGTACCGGACGTACTCGTTATTACCGCCCGTCCCTATCGATACCGGATCGATACGCGGAACGGATCCGTCGATCGAAATGGTCGTGACAGTAGATTACTTAACCTCTTAAAGAGTAGAACACGAATTGTCTAGCGCTCTCTCGAACGGACTTGGAACCGACATTTCTTTCTCTAGCGTTTCGCGGGTATACTTTGTTCGAGTGGCCCCCGCCCCGGCCCCCCACCTCAAGGGCAACGGAGCGGGGCCAAAGGGTTTTATCGTTTTTTCACTTGGTTCGGATCGTGAAAATCAAATCCGCGGATGAAGAAGAATCTTCTTAATCTATCTATGTGTATCTGTATTTAATTATCGTCATTTAAACGCATATTTACCGTGTACTTATCGCATGAATTACGGATTACTTACTCGTATTGTTTAACGCAGGCTACAGTATAGGGGGAGATGATCCATTCAAGTATTACGTGGAAGTTAGACATATATCTATACTATACATTATTATATTGCATTATATTATTGTATTGTTATATTACATTGCATTTATATTACATTACATTATATTGTATTGCATTATATTACATTTACGGTTACATGTGTACGTATAATTCTCACGTGAAACGTTTCTCGAGCATTCCCGCGTTACGTGTACGCGGGCTACACACAGTAATGAATACTTGGGCGGGCTTTTTAAGAGGTTAATCGGGACTTCACCGATTTCAAATATGTAGTTCTGAGCATGAGAAGCTTCCTCTACATACGCACACAGTACACACACGCACAAAACAACGACCATACCCACTTACACGCATACATGGAAAGCGAGAGCGAGAGAAAGAGAGAACGAAAGAGATAGAGAGATTAGAGACACACATATACGGCACGTACATTCCCATGCGTACACATGCATCGCATACGCGTGTCCGTCTTCTAGATCGGAGCCCGGCAACTTCTTCCCCATCGTTGCTGCGCAACGACACCCACCACTTCGCTTCTAGAGAAGAGTTTCTTCTGTTTCTCTCGTAAGTCCGAATGGTGGGAGACGCTGGTAGGCACTGAGAAGTGGGGGAAGAAGCGGTGTGCGGCTCGCGGGCAGGCAGCCAGTTGCCCCGGCCTTGTTCTAGATCAGCGATGAGCACGTTTGCCTGCAAGAAGCTTTCCCCACCAACGTTTATTTCGTTCAGTACGCACATTCGCTGTGCAGCGGTGCTTCCGTGGTCAGCTACGGAGGGATGTGCGAGGGCGGAGCGAGGGCGGAGCGAGGGCGGAGCGAGGGCACGAAAGAGACGTTGGTGGGGGAAGCAGGCACCTCAGGGGCCCCTACGCGCGATGAGCACGTCTGCCTGCCGCAAGCAAGAAGCTTCACCAACGTTTCTTTCGTGCAGCGCGCACATTCCCTGTGCAGCGTTATCTCGTGTTTTCGTAGTCAGCTACGGAGGGACGCACGAGGGCGGAGCGAGAGCACGAAAGAAACGTTGGTGGGGGAAGCAGGCAGCTCAGGGGCCCCTACCGTGCCCATCACTGTTCTAGATAGCTTCAAGTTGAACCTCGAATTGTTCGAATCGGATCGGCGCGGCGTTCGGTGTTCAAATTCGTTTATTAGAACGTTACACTACGAAACTAGGATGCGCGCCGATAAAAAGGGACCCAGGAAATTTTGAATCGGGATCGTTATCGTCCTACATTTTCCTTAAACTTCGCAACCAGCTGTCCGCGAGGAAAGATACAAACGTATTTTCGAATGTCGGTGCACGCCGTTTCGCCAAAGAACGAAACAGTTTGCCAACGGTTTCGGCTCGTACGGTTGCAAAACGGCGTGAAACGGACGAGAGGCGTTCCGTTTTTCTCTGGTCGGAAGCTGCGCGGAAATTCGAGGTCAGCTCGAGCTACGGAAACAAACCAGCCGGGCGGATCGGATTGAATCGAAACGAAAATGATGGAACAGGCAACACACACGCTACCTCACGCACACATACACACCGATGATTCCCTCGTTGTTGATCTCAGATATTACGTGTTCGCGAGGGGACGGTATGTAGCAATTCTTTTCTCGTGGAAACAATGATGGGGTGTTCACGGTCCTGTTCATTCCGTCGAGGCATTCCTCGTCGCTACCTGAACCTCTTCTTGTCGTGGATTCCGTCGTTCCGATGGAAACGATCCGTTTCGCGATCCTGGGGCAACGAATCAGGAATGCATCGAGAATCTACATCTACACACCTACACGAATAGTTATCTTCGCTGTACTTTTTCTACGCCGTATACACGAAAAAGAGTGCACACACGCCCACGCATACGCGAACGAAACCGACGAAAAACAAAAAGATAAATAAAACATTCAATCGCGCGTCTAACCTCCGGGAGAAAGAAAGAAAGAAAGAGGAAAACCGAGAGACAGAGAGATAGAGCAAATATGGAGAAGCGTGTGACACACCGAACAAAAGGGTCCTTGTCGACGAAACGTCACGGTTACACGTAGGGTATATACATATACATACACGCATACATTCATACACATACATACGTACACAGCACACGCGTACACAAGAGGAGACCATTCACGCACACAGAGGCACACACATAACGATGATTTAATAACAACAACAAGAGAACATCAAAACAAGAACAACATTTTCGACAACACGTGCGCGCCATCACAATTGTTGATATAAATTGCGATCCATGATTATTACTATTTACGATATAATTATTATCTTGCATTGTCTAGTCATACGTTATTATTGTATAACTAACGATATTAATTATTAATTAACCTGTACTACCTAGTCGCATTATGTGTTGCATAAAAGAAAAAAAAAAAAAATAACTATGAAAATTCCGAAGTCGAAAAACGGAAGAAAGAGAGCGAGAGAGAGAGAATGGAAGAATGAGAGCAAGAGAGAATGAGAGGTGAATACGAGAATATGAGAGCTAGAGGGAGAGAGAAAGGGGAGAGTATGTATGGAGCAAGAGACGCGAATCGATGACGAAACGAAATTTTTTTCGGTGATTAAATTGCGGAGAACGACGATGGCGATGTTTGGTGATGATTGTGGCAATGATTACGGTCGTGATTACAGCAGAAGAAAAGAAGCGATTTAGAATATAGCGAGAGAACGAGAGAACGAACGAAAGAGAGAGAGAGAGAGATAGAGTGAAAGAAACAGATAGAAAGAGAGAGAAAGAGGGCGAGAGAGAGAGAGCAAGAGAGCGAAAGGGAGAGAGAGAACGAGAAAGAAAGAGTGAGATGAAAGGCGCTTCGACGCGGCCGTGGCACGCTCGTCGATCGAGATCGATTATGTCGACTGTGGTAAAGTTGTTTTTGATTTCGGGTTTCGAAAGAGGTTGTAACGAAACGGTAAACCAACGGTGCTTCGATACTATTTTGGCCATGATTCGTCGATAGTCGTAGGAAGAAATGGTAGGCTGTTGATGGAGACGACGATTTTCAGAGAGATGATTCTAAAAGTTATTGTAATTAAACGTTTCGCGGATCCGGGAACGCGGGGCGCGTGCAATCGAGCGGAATTGTCGTGAGGAGGATCCATCCGGATCGACGAGAACGCGAGCGGATTCTGGATCCTCGCCTAACGTCGCCGCGTTGACGGATCCGCGATTCGTTAAGTCATATCCGCCCACAAACACGTCGAGCTAACGAGTAAGTAGTAACTATCGGATGTACGTTTGAGGAATCGAAGAAATATGTAGCTTAGCCCTTCGTGAGCGACGGGGTTTCAACCGTCCCGAGGAGTTCGGCTACTTTCGTTCGAACGTATCGTTTCTTCGATCGACGAATCAGGCGGAGACTCGATCAGCTCGAGCGATCACGACTGCGGGGACAGCCTGTTTAGTTAAGGACAAGAAAGTGAAGATGATAACGATGATGAAAATGACGATGATGAAAAAAAGAACAACAAGCTGTTCCACCCGTGCACGTGCGCGTCGCGTGTATCACATGTCGCCTCATGACGCGCACGTGCGTACCCGGTGTAACAGTGAAAAAAAAAAAAAGACGAGTATTAAATATATGCGGGGGCCGTGGAGAGGAGGGAACCTTCCTTTACTCAAGAGAAATCTGGACGGATCTGGTTCGCTCGATTCGTCCAACTGTTTCCCTATATTGTCAGGCAAATGAACGACGAACAACCAAAGCGAAATACAAAAAAATCATGAACCGAGGAAATGCATTGAATCTGTAACACTTGATATTTCTCCGTTTTGAAACGCATTCCCAGCAACTGAACAAAAAGAAAATGTAAGAAAAAAAAAATATATCGAGGTATTGTACCGTGCGTTGTCTCTCCTTCCTGCGAAATTGTACCCTCCTCCCTCCCTCCCTCCCTCCCACAAAAGGAGAGCTCGCTATTGCAATATTTGTACTTTTCCATGTTGACCTCGATATACAATAAATTATATTAACAAACTCTTAGTAATGATATTTGTTCCCCTCAGGGTTCCAAATCCATTTACCACTCTTCCACTCTCACTATCGTCTTTCAGCGGGACCTTACTTTTTACGGTGGGTTCCGAACCACCCATTTGCCAACAACACGCAGCGCGTACCCAGGGGATAACCCCCGTCGTTTTACCGAGCGGTTACCCATCCAAGCACTGCCTGCGCCCAACCGCTGTTTAACTTCGGTAATATAGATAACCGGTTTTTGCAGCGAGGCAATGGTCGTTGACAATATTAACAAACTCTGATCCTCCATTCTTTCGACCAGTCGGCCGATCCATTCTTACCTTCGGATTTTCTACCATTAAAAATAGTAATTAAAACGTAAAAGTTTATATTTATTTATAGTTTATTTTAATGTGGTCGCGTTAACAGCGAGGTCGTTAGCGACCGCGTGGTTTACGATTGATTATAACTAGACTGCGGACCTTTAAAAAATTCAAGAATATTGTAATGTTGTTTTTAACGTAACAAGGGTTTTTAACGTAACATTAAGGGATGAAATCAATTTTTATTTTATTTCTGCTTCCCGCAATCAATGCAGAATATTTTTGCTTTGCATAAAGATCCGCAGTCTGATTATAACATATCTTACTTTGGATGAATTATCTTGGGATGAGAAGCAACAACACAAGTAAGATCTAAAGAAGAGGAGATCATTTTCAATGGAATCTGGGGTATGTTCCAGTGGACTTTGTAAAACGTAAAAGATGAATACTTCTTCGTAAAACAGTTCGAAACAATCGTTTTCAGGACCGTCTCAAGCCAGAAATTACAAAGAAAGAAACACCGGATTGACATAGTTAAGAACACATTTATTCGTGAGCCAAAGTACAATCGTGAGACACGGTCGTTCGTTTTGATCTTTCTAAATATAATTTACTTCGAATGAATAATGCGGAACATTTTTATAAAGAAGACATTGCAACGGCAGCATACTCTTCTAGACACAGTCTTCGTAACAGCATGAGGCTCTCGAATAGGTAAGCGTAACCCTTCATATTCATTATTTTGTACAAATTTAGAAGTGCCAGAGAAAAGCGTAATGTTCAACAGCAATTGTCCATCTACTTTTTATGAGCCCCTGGTTTTTTCGGAGCGAATTCTAGCCCCCTTATATAAGTCTTTTTAATTTGATATTTTTCTGTAACAAAGAGCGATGTTCATTAGACGAAAACTGTACGAATATTCACATTGGAAAAATAAAGATACGTTTTCTGCTTACCAGTAAGTAATTTGTACACGTATAGAATTTGATTTCCTTGAACGAGAACGCTGGGAGTTTTCTTCCCCGGTTCATCCGTGATTGTTGCGCTTGCGCCAATGTTTTGGCACTCCTTGCTAAACTCTTTCGAGTTTATTCCGAAAGTCTCCAAATTATTTACTAACGTCACCTTTAATATAATAAAGCGAATTAATCATTAATCATTAATAATCGAATTAATTTATCAATATTATTCATTTCACCAATTGAAAGTAATCGTTAATCGTTATACCTTTTTGCCACCGGATCGAACGGTCACCCTCATATCGATGGGCTCCAATTTCCCCGTGTGCAACAACTTGTTCCCCGCTAGCATAACTTCGTGCATGTGCGTCATCCGTCCTATAAATTTATTTATTCCGTCCTCCATCGTGACGGTGACTTGATCCGCTTTGGTTTTCATAATACCTGCGAGTTGTGGGTTTAATTTCAGTATCCTGCACAAAAGAACGAGTTTACAAGGATCGCGCCTACGAAGAAACGGCACGGTATAGTACTACAAAAAAACGGTCGCTCACTTTCCGTCCTGTAGGTTCTCCAATTTCACGTAATCAGTGAAACATTTTCTGATCTCAGCTCTTTTCATTACGTCCCCTTTTCTGCAATCATCGTATGGGAGTAAAATGTACATAATTCGGATCATATAATACAGCATAATGGTATATGATGTAACGGTTGTAGACTTCTGCTCTGCACAGAAAATCATTCTCTCTGCAATTATCGTATCGCGGTCAAAAAATGGTGTCTCCCAGGCGTGACGCTGTATACTCACTCGTATCCGAATTTCGACAGTATCGGCACCACGTGAGCGGTTACTTTGTAACACTCCGAAACCACCGCCGTGTTCGACACGACCGGTTCGACCGGTGCCGGTTCCTCTAAAACGACCAATCTCCTTACCAGTGGGTGATCGAACTGTAACAAACGGTTTATCAGTATGTCTATCGTGGACTCATTCGTTATTTCTGACGACCGGTATCGAGCCGCGAGATATCTCGCCAAAAGATAACGACACACAGTGGTGAATTCGACCAAAATCATCCTATTACCAAATATTTGTGGGAATCAAATAATTTTTTCACATACCCGTCTACCCCTTTGTTTCTTGTAATTTCCACATTAGATTCATAATCAATAGACAGCGGATCTTTATGCAAAATAAAAATTTTCTACTCGAATTGCAACGAACTGGAATGAAATAGAAATTTGTTTCCTGTCTTAAATTCTTCTAATGATTTTCCTGTTTCAAATTACACCTACTCATTTTTGTCATAAATGCATAAAATCCGCTGTCTAATAATCAGCAAACCAACAAACTCGATTTTCAACTAAATTGGAGTACTCCTTTCTATTTTGGCCACGTTTCGGCGATTTCCGACCACTGTGCGACGGGGTTGAAAGAAGTCTCACGGTGGAACGACGTTACCTTAATCGACAACAGACTCTCAACGCCCTTCGTGATAGAAGTATTAATAACACCTTTCTCTTTCATTTCCGCTAGGAACACCGATAGCTTTTTATATCGAGACTTTTTTATGTCTATGCTTTTATCGGGTGGACACGCTGCCATCAAATGATTTTTGAAAAATTTCGATACCAACATCGGCAAATCGACGGGCTTCACGGACTTCTTGCATGCTTTCAAAAAGCAGTACTCTAACAAGTTATCCATTTCTTGTACCGGGTCTAATACTGTCTCGGCCATCTCCATCGGTTCTTCCGCGGTTTCCGTTTCTACGGATTCTTCCACGTTCTTTTCTGCATTTTCCTGCAATGTTTCGCAAAATTAATAAATTTCAAATAAATCTATTAGCCATTGATCTACTACAAATTACCTCGCCAGCAGATTCGTGCGCGAGGTTCTCATCGGAGACTCTTAAGTCGCTCATCGTATCGATAAGTGTGTTATCATCGATTTTGTTAGCTTGCCTGGTGTCTTCGTCATTTTCTGATTTGTTGTCATTGTCATCAATATTTACAGATGGTCCCAAGTTTGGTCTTGCGGATGGTTTTCCCAATTGGGAAAGCGTGTCTCCTAACACGTGCAGAATTTCTATACATTTCCCGTAACCACCGGACATATACATGTCTTCGCTGGATAGCGCTGTAATGCCGACAGCTACCGATGCCTGAATGAAATAAATATATCTACATTTACTACTAACAATTACCCTTATCCATTCCACTTGTCAATTTGACAGTGTTTTCAAAATAAGTTATACCATTCTGTTATTTGTAGGTAAATTTGTCCAAAAATCCCAAGATGTGAATGTTAATTCATCAATTTGAATAAAAAAACATTGAAATCTATTATCACTGTGACAATTTGACACCGAGGGACAAATTAAGTTCGTGGAATGAGGGACGGATGAGAGGTAGAATCCTAGAAACGAGTCTACCTTAATAACTAGATTTAACTTCGCCAACAAACCTTGTTATCGTCTGTGTCGACTGAGACAAGCGTACCCTTCTGTAGTTTGCCGAACGAGTACAACGTCACCGGTTCTTTGATCACCACTCCAGGTAACATCAAATCAGCTCCGCTCGCTAACTTGGAGATCACCGGTTGTCTTGTTGTGAAGACAACTAACAAGTTCGGATGATGCCATAAGGTAAATATGGTTGGCAACAGCGGCAGATGTAAGGTGTCTACTTGGAAGAACATGGGTATTTTCGCAACGCAGTATAGCTTGCACAACTGTCCATTGTGAGTTGTGATTTTCATGACACTGATCGCCTCTTTTTTGGGAATTAACGATTGCACCTCTTCATCTGTCAGCGTTGGATACGCCGCCAAAATCTCTTGACACAACTTTTTCCTAATTAAAGAGAACGGAAAAAATACATTCATCGGGTATAGCTTACTTATTCGATAAGAACCGGTTATTGTTTATTTAACTACGAATTGCAAATTGATCCCGCGAGTAGAATAGAAGTTCACGTATTTTAAACAACGTTATCATGTACTAACCTCTCTGTACCTTTCAATTGATTGTTTGACTTCACTTTAAACGGTTTAATAAACATCTTGATTTCACCAATTACTCGGCCACACGTTTAGAAAAAGATAAATGATTCCTCGGCGAAAATTAACCCACTGGAGTTTTTTAAGATGCCAGGAGAAATATTCAGGCTGTCCAACCGTTTACATTTTTATTTAATTGCTCCATTGCTCAAGCTAGAAATGCGAACTCTATGCTTTGAACGTTATAAATGTATTTCTTTTGCAAAACACTGAGCTCTGTATTCGATGTTCCTTAACAATCAATTACCTGCAATTACCGAACATTGCGATTTCAGAGTATGCGAAACATTTTATAAATATATGTATGTAACGTCATTTATATAGATAAATCCACAACAATCGTCAACACAGAAACGACAGGGAATAGTATATATAATAGAATGTGATTTATCAAATGTATGTGAAATGTTAGAAGAAAATAAATTAGTCAAATAGGAATTTAACGAAGTGGCAAATGAGTCTTGCCGCTTTTGCCATAAGATACAATGCATATTTCGGCAAGTACCATTTTAGTGTCCGTACAGCGCCATTTTACGTAGTCAATGGGGAAGCAGTGCTTCGATATGAGCTGATATGAGCCAACTTTTCTCGCGCATGCGCGGCCAAAATAGTAACGTATCTATAATGACGTAGCAGAGCAGCCAGAGGCCTGAGGCAGTTATATTGGCGGGAATATACCGAAACAATCTGTTTCGGACAAAAAGACTCCAGGACGTGTCCTACGAGTTACAAAATATACACAAATGCACATGTTATACATTCATTTTTCAGAATCAAATCATTCCAATTTGTTAAAATTCTGCGGGGTGCTCAAGGTACCCCATTTTATCGAGAATCTTACGTTGCTGAGGCTGAAATCGCCGCCATTGCGCGAGAAAAGTTGGTCCATATCGCAGCACTGTGGGGGTAGTAAACGTGCATGAACGTGCATACACTGACATACACGTTTGAAACAGTTTGAAAGCAGTAACGTGTGTACAGTGGGTGTATAAAGTGTTCGTACATCATTTTCAAAATTGGACCCAACAGCTTGAGCGTTTTTTGCGATGTTAAGAGTAACTACTTACATATTGCTGTTATTTTTCTGAAGCTTCGACTCTTTGAAGATTCGAAGGAGCAAAGAGAAGTTTTGAAGTATTGAAGCAGAGAGGATTGAAGCTTCGAAGCCTTCGAATCGCATAAAGTTGTAACTCACGAGTTTCATGTTACGTCATGATTTTTGACAAATAAACATATAAATAAAAAATTTGACAGAATTTTCACAGAATAAAGGTTTTAATTCGAAGCTTCGAAACTTCGATTCTCATCACCTTCGAAGTTTCAGAAATCGAAGCCTCGAAACTTGGAATCTCATTTACCGAAAAATTAGTTTGGTGAAATGTAAAACAGTAATAGATCAGAAAAATTCAAGAATATTGTTACGTTGTTTTTAACGTAACAAAGTCGTTAAAGGATGAAATCAATTTTTATTTTATTCCTGGTTCCCGCAATCAATGCAGCATATTTTTATTTTCTGTTTAAAAATTGTTATTGGTCGCAATTGCGAAGGGAGAAGTGATGGTCACGGTTTTTAAATTTTATATTCAGTCGAGTTCCAGTTCTCAATATCAGATGACGCCACCTATCAATGCATACAGCTGTTGTCGATAATGTAAATACCTATTTTATCAAAGCTGTGTGGAATAGGAATTTACATTAGTGTTCTATTTTACCGTCAACATTAATATCAATTAATTGTAAATTATATTAAATGATTTCGGGCACATTGTAAATATTAATACGTTTGGCTGCGAATACATATTTGTTTATTCTTGAAATTTCAATTTTGCGTTAATATTGTAAAGTAGAATGACTTGCTAAATACAAGAACAATGCCTAAACAAATCTGGGACAGAATAATTCCGAAGTACGTTGTTCGTTTGACAAATTGTCCTCGATAAGATATTTATCCGTCGTTGAAAGCCACATTGTTAACTCCATTTGACTCTCCTTATTCATACTCAAAGTCCAAGCGGTAGACAAAGTCCAGACATTCTATTTCCTTCGATAGTACGCGATGCCCATTTATTGACCGTTCAATTATTTGCAACGTAATGATGTGCAAACTATCATAGAACGGTTAACCGAGCGAAGTTCCACTTGTAGCATCAAATTATAAATCATCTCGCAAAAGTATTTCATATAACAAATAAACCAAAAGACTGCGAAACAAACAGATACAGAACTACTACTCGATAGTATATGTGATACAATCGATTAAAAAGTGCAATGTGCATTGAAAATATAGTACAGAAAAACGAGTAATTGAAAGAGTTGTTCAGATGGCCCATTAGCTCAGTTGGTTAGAGCGTCGTGCTAATAACGCGAAGGTCGCGGGTTCGATCCCCCCATGGGCCAAATCTTTTTTTTTCTTTTGTTCAATAAAAATATACCGCACAACATAACTCTTTTCCTCAAATTGGCCTTCCCATTTTTCCCAATTAGATTTTCCTATTTAAAAGCTCCGAATTATGCTTCGATGGAGTCTTATCAAAGAATATCAAATTAAGCACGGTCAAGCTGTACGATAAAGCGAAAAAAAAATTTAATCGTTCGCGCGTTGATAAGATAGAGTGGTCGAACTCCAAAATATCTGGGAAAGCCGAGGCCGTTCATCTGAACCTCTCGAGGGAACTGTCGTGATACCGAAAGGATAATAAATTGGAAGTTTGTTGGTCTTTATTTTACTAAGAACGATGTGACCGGTTTGAAGATCGAATGAATTCTGTTTCTCGGATGGTTAGGAAAGCTGGTAGAGGAGGAAAAGTGAAAGCTGTTAGAAAAACAAGGGATGGTCGCTAGCGAGGGTGTCTGGTTTTCGTCTACGTCAAGGACGGGTCGAGTCTTGTAGGAATATGATTGTAATAGGAGAATGGAAGGAGAGAGAAGGGATTTGGGAGGATGGTTGAGATTTATGGACAACCCTGAGTTTGGAAAATTACCATCGTCGGTGCAAATCGGTCGACGATGGGACTCTCGCTGTAATGTTTTGTACATGTGGCACTCAGGTATTTATTGTTAGGAAGGCCCGGGCTAGAGTAGGTATAAGATAGTTAGGCATGCAGTATCTGACAGAACATTTCAGACGATTGTCGAGAGATCTTTATTCAGGTTTATAGAGAAGATAAACCCGTAGAACCGTATTTTATCCTCGATGGGGATTACAATCAATTTTCCAGTTAATCGAGCAACGGATCGTATTGCGCAGTACTGAAACATTCGTTCCGCTTGCTCCTGCGAATGAACCGTGTCAACAAGCTGCTTGTTCGCTGTAACTTCGCGGAACAGCTTCCGGTTCCTCGAATCCGACACCCACCCGCACCCACCTACACGTTCGTGTAAAAAGCGACGGTATATGCGGCAAAATAGGTTTCCACGACGAGTCATAATGTTTTCCTACAACTTGGTAGCGCATGTGCATAGTTCACTGTTCATTCCAACCCATTTCGAACAGTGCATGCTCTAATTAATAATTTTTAAAAATTTACATTTGATGATATCTGTAGACACATTAGTCTGATTAATGTATCTACATTAGTGTGGACACATTAGTCTTTCCGATATCCTCAATGAAACAGCTCTTCAATTAGTTTAATTACCACAAACTGAGTAGTTAAATGGCAATTTGGATGTTCCCGGTCAAAATAGACTCGGGCACAGCCGTCGAAGGGTTAATGATAAGTACCTCCGGATTTGTCCAGATTTTTTAAAGCTCAAAACAATTCTAGAATGTTCATTCATGAAATGTTCCATTTTTTTTCTATTCGAATGGCAATTTGTCCGACAGATGCGACGAAACTTGTTCATTGAAAACGTAAAAGCAAATTATGCGCCCCTATGGGGTGGAAATCCTGCTCGGCAAGGGCGGCGAACGTTGCAACGACGCGTTCTGCGCCTGTCTATCGCGTTGCATGTCCCACCCCGAAGGATATGCAGCCAAAGTGTTGTCACACCACGTTCCTAGAAGTTATCGATCCCGCCGCGCCGCAAGCTTAGCTTCCTTTGGTCGAATCTGACGTCAAGGGACGGCCGTTGATAGGCGGCATTCAACTGTGCCCAGCTACCATTGGCCCGCGAGCCGGTATAAACGGTGCTTTCACGGTAACCTGTTCCAGTTGTGTTGTTATCCACTCACAGTACACTTGGTAAGTTCCGTACCGCTTTATTTTCGTCCATCTCGTCCATCTCGTCTCTCCGGCCATTATTTCCCTCGTTTTCTCAAACTCTATTCGCGCCTCCATTCATTGAATATTTCACTGATTTTCAGTGCAAACACAGTTCGCTCGAAAAATGTCGATCTTATTTTATTATCATCTTCCGAAGATTCGTATAATACAATATTATTACGATTTTGAAACCTCTGCGACGGTTCTGTACGATTTCTAAGTGAATAGAGTCGACTTCGATTGATGTTTTTCCATCGTAGCTCGCCTCTCCGGCCATTGTTCCCCTCGTTTCTAAAATATTATTCGCGCCTACGTTCATTGAATATTTCACTGATTCTCATCGCAAACACAGTTCGCTCGAAAAATGTCAATGTTTCCTTTATCGAGCCATTGTCCTCTTTTCTCAAATATTATTCGCGCCTCCATTCATTGAATATTTCACCGATTTCCATCGCAAACACAGTTCGCTCGAAAAATGTCGATGTTCAGCGCCAAACGCGCTCGCTGTTTCCTTTATTGAGATCCATCTCGTGCGAACATTCCAAAAATTCGTACAATACCGCAAGTCCGATGAATTTTACAACGATTTCGAAACCTTCGCGACAGTTCTGTACGATTTCTAAGTGTAAAGAATCGGCTCCGATTTATGTTCCTCCATCTAGCTTTTCTCTGCGGCCATTGTTCCCCTCGTTTCTCAAATTTCATTCTTCGAATGTTTCGGGCGTTCGTTTGCAAATTTGCTTCTGTGACTTCGAATGGACATTTCGAAAAATTAGTACTACATGTACCGCGAGTCTAGCAAACCTGACAGCCATTTTAAAACTTGTGCAACAACCTCGTGCAGCTTCTAAAGGGGGAGAATCGTTCTTCGGCTTCTTCGTTTAAAGTGTCCCGAAATTCTTTCAGCTTCGAAAAGTTCAAGCCGACCCTGACATTGGCCGTAGTGAAGGATTTATTATTCGAAACGTTGTCTATTGTGTTGACATTTCCGTTTCACCTTTCTGTCATTCCTGAATATTCTAACAGCTTGCGACGACGGAATCGAACGTTTGCCATCTAAACCTCTGACGTTCGGTCTCGTCGCGACGGGATCACGGTTTATAGATTCGCTAAACTCGGCAGTTTTAGGCTCGTTTCTACATAATAGATCAACTTTGGCGTGAACTTGTGCGTGAAACTTCTGGTTGACGCACTTAAAATTTTGACGTTAACATCGTTCAACGTTCACCGCCGCTGCAGCGCATACGCGTCGAACCGGCTCCATCGATTCGACAAAGTCAGTTCCTTCAAAAACTCGGTCTACCTTCTTCTCGTTTAAACAATATGTAGTATCCTCTCGAAAGTGAGAAAGAACTGTCTTAAAAAGCGGACAAACGTTTAGCAAACTAACTAAACTAAACTCTTGTTATTTCAACATTGTATGAACTCCTGTTATTTCAACATTATATGTATATTCTTATCTCCTTGAAATATCTCGAGACAAGAAATATATCACTTTATGCTTTATGCTTATCGCTTTCATAATTAAGGGCACATATTTAAATCTAAATTTAAATTCAACTTTCAATAATTATATTTAAATTTAAATTCAAATTCAACTTTCAATGAAAGTGGTCTAAGTGATCTAAGTGAAAATTGCAAAAACATGAGTTTATCAGTTATTTCACATTGTAATTTTTGCGAAATTGTCAAAAATGAACCGATAGATGGTCCTTTTTTTTTAACATTACATGGTATTCATTTAGTGTTAATATCTTTTTCCTTGAAATACCTCGAACCAAGAAATATGTATATAACTTTTAGACCACTTTTATTAAACAGTGGATCCGTCTGGTCTCTGCATCGAGGTTTTTAGTTATACAAATGTGTACAGAATTCGGATGCCGATAAAAATTCAAAGAAAACGATTGGACAACGTGTGATGGCACGCTGCACTCGGTCCTCGCCAAGGATAATCAATATACTCGCACTCCTTTTCTCTCGATTGCATACTCCTGCGCAAGGATAATGGCAGGATAGTCGGTATCGTTCCGCCAAGGTTTGCTAGGGATTGTTAGAAAGGCGTTTGAAATATCCGTGACATCTCGTTTGCAGTCGAACGTCGCAGATCGATATCCCTTCGCAGATAATCAGCGTGAAAGGACACCTGCAGAGACACACTTTCGATTACGCCGTCTTGGAACAAGATAACAACAACACTCCTTCACGATTCTCGCATAACTCCGATCGGAAACACATTTAACTACATCTTAACGTTCCAATTTTTATTTCATTCGATAAATTACTTTGATTTCATGGAATTTTTGTGGTCGTCGAATTGGCTGACGAATTAATGACTGTTTTATTGATAAATTTTAAGAAAGCGTCATGAAATAAAATTCTGTTTTTAACGGGAACAGCCTTTGTAGGTCCAGAACAATTAAAAATCTCAGTAAATCCTGTCGAATTTTATTTTCTAGCAGTTTTTAAACATTTTCGTAAGCCATAAATGCAGAAAAATCCACATTCCAGATATAATATTATCCTTTTCGATGTGAAATCGAATTCTTGGAGGTGAAATACACGTATACTTTTCAATTGTTGCACAATGTGTAGAATCCAGTGGTACAGGCGCATGGCTGAATTTCACGATCGATCGCATTATTCGCAACAGCGAGTCGTCGCGAAGGAATGCGTGTTGTCGTAGCGTGTTCTCTTTGGGGAAATCGGCGATACCAGCATTCGAGCAGGATTGAACTCTACAATAGAAATCAGCGGTGGCCGAAGGTTATGGCAAGCGGTTGTCACCGTTTACGATTTCGGTTTTCGTTCGGAATCACGGCACCGCGTTCGAAACGGCAGAACGTAGTAACCGGTCGACGTTCATGCGTTTCTCCAAAGGCGTTAGACCGCAAATGAAAATAAAAAAATAAGTATGCCAGTCTCCAATGGTATAAAAGCGAGGAGATAGACTTTGTCCTAATCGCCCGAGGTGACGCGACGTTGTCTTTCCATTCGAATCACGTGTCGTTCTCCTGTTCGTAAATATCTGAAGCGAGGCAAATATGACTAGAATCTCAAAGATATCAAAGGGCAACGGTATCTTTTACTTATTATATAGACTATATCGTAGAAAGCTTTGTCATTTAATTAAGCTCACACCGTCGCGTGCTCAGCCTTCCGCCTCGCAACAATTTTTCATCGTCTCGAGCGAAAACAGCCTCGCGACCGAAATAACTGGCTACGAATATACCGTGTGTTAAAAAGGTATTGGCACGTGTATCCATATCGGAGATGGGCAGGAGCCCTTGGAAATAAGTCGATCGCGAACCAACCAGTTTCTAGCTTGCAGATTTGTAGTTTTTCTTCTCCGGTTAACGAAAGAATGCTTAACAAACACCCAATATCGGAATTGTTTCTTTTGCTCCTCCACTCTACGGTTTATTTTACGGTCGCAGTGATCTCAGAACTTCTTAGGAGAAATTCATGTGGATTTATCGAATACCTAGGCAGTCTCGAAAATAGAATTTTATATTTTAGCAGATTCTATTCGGAATCTTCATCACTAGTCTGACTCGATAGGGGTGAAAAACAAATTAAAGGATTAAAATCAGTTGCGAAAGGATGTCGTACAGGTCGATCTTCGGATCAGCTTGGGATATAGTTCAAAGAATGAGGAGAGGTTCTGTGAATTTTTTCGAAGAACGCAATTGCCAAGGGAACCGATTAGGATTAAACTGGAAAGTGTTACATAAATCAATCGTTTGTATGTACTAAAAACGTGAGCGGAGAGAAAACATTCCGGAAAGAATGCCTAACAAACACCCAATATCGAAACTGTTTCTTTACTCTTCCACTCTACGATTAATTTCTCTGATTATTTCGATTTCGAATTCTGGTTAATTCGTTTCGTAATTTCTTAGGAGAGTGAAGTTCATGTGCATTTATTGCGAAAGGATGTCGTACAGGTCGATCCTCGGATCAGCTTGGGATATAGTCCAAAGAATGAGGAGAGGTTCTGTGAATTTTTTCGAAGAACGCAATTGCGAAGGGAACTGATTAGGATTAAACCGTCTGGAGACTGTTACATAAGGCATAATACTTCGTAGACACAGTTATCAGGGAAAAACACAGTCGCCAATAGTTGTTTGAGCCAGTGCGTCACGAGACACGGTGTATCCCGCTATCTCTCGAGATACGAGGACCGTGAGTAGCCGGAAGAGCCGTGAACCCTGAATGTCTCGCACGCGCCTCGCTCCGATACCGATCATTTTGCTGGTTCGGATAGCGGAGCTAATCCGCCCGAAAAAATCGGACCGTTCTGGCCGTTCTCCAAACTGTCTATAGCGCGTTCTATTTTCGCACGGGATCGACCCGTGCCCGACTATCCGCGCGCACAACTCCGTTCCTCAACGTCAGAGACAGCGTCACATCGTACATGGCCACGTGAACTATGGAAATCGGCCGTGGGAAAAAAGCAATCGCGTAATGTAACGCAACGCGTGATAATAACTGCGCTAGACGATCCGATTGTTCCGAAGTTACGTCACGTCCATTATTTTTGCGCGATAACCTTCGCGCAGAGATAGCAGCGATTTATCAGTATAATCGGCGAGCCGTTCCGAAGAGAATCCGCTGGTCGTCGAACTTTGGCTAACAAGACCCGTCGGGCTGTTGTTCTCAGCTTGAGACTGTGATCCGATTCTCAAACGTCTCGGGGACCGTGGAATCGTTCAAAGGTTTATTTATACATACACATATTCTATGATTCGGTTTTCCTGGTGTTCGCTGCGGTGATTTGAAGCGACGAGTGTCCTCAAGGTTCGATTCTTTGTTCGAATTCCGAAGTTTCGGAATCATTCGAGCCTTCATAGCGAGATATTCACAGCATTTTTACCCCCCGGATTTTTACAATACCGGACGCGTTCAAAGCTCACTTCTCGGTATTGCAAAGGTGGGGGTTTTTAGTAGTCAGAAGCGTTAGATAAAAGATCGACCTAGGCTACAGTCGCCCTCAAAATTCTTATTTTTACAATTACCAGGCGTAATTTGCATTATTCGGGAGCATACAACTGCGCATGTAGCTATTTTCATAGCTAGATGCTGCCGAATAATGCAAATTACGCCTCGTAAACGTAAAAATAGAACTTTTGAGGGCGATCGCGGCCTGGATTGAACTTTTATCTAGCCCTTTTGATTACTGAAAAACCTCAAATGAGAAGGCGCATCCCGCAGCTTGCAATCTTGGAAACGAGTCTACCCCCTTAAGGTATTCACTTAGACTACTAGGCATGTTGAGGGTTGGTCGATACGATTGAGAAATTGTTCTTTTAAAATTTTATAGATGCGTGTAATGTGTGAATGTCCGATGCGGAGGCGTCTAGATCGAAGTCTTGTTTGAGTATATCTTATTCGTTCAAAGGATAATCGCTTTCGTATGCCATAATCCTGTACAGTCAGAATCTGAGAATAATGTGTGAAATGAGTACAAGGGGCGGGCCGGGGATGAGGGCTAACGAGGGTTGACGACGGAATGATAAAACGACAGCCCGTTCGAATGAGCCGATTAATTTCGCCGTGGGTTTCACGTATTTCTTTGATTGCTCTGTTCCAGAAGAATAGTATGTATAAAGTACTTCACAATCAAGACATCAAACACGAGTGCTCGCGGTCGGGGGGACTGCACGCGTATCCTGATCATTTCAGGGAACCTAAAAAGCTCCGCCTCTAAATCAGCCGTTCGCTCGATGATCATCTAAAAGGTTCCTGTCCTCTGGTAGGACTCTGTACATAGTGTACATAGCGCTTTTCTAACGAAGGATCTCGCCGAGACAAGCCGTGGCGAGCTCGGTTGGCTCTAATAACGTTCACGCGGGTAATCGAACACGAGAATAACAAAAGAGAGAAGAAAAGAGAGAAAGAGAGAGAAAGAGCGATCCACTGTAACATTCCCCCACGCTGTACCCGACGCGACGCAACGCACGCACCAGAAGCACACGCATCGAAACAGTTCTCAGGCAAACGCAACAAAACGGAACGAGAGCGGACAAAGGGGAACAGAGAGATAGAAAGAGAGAGAGAGAAAAGCGAGAAGGATATGAGCACAATGAAGCAGGACGACTTCCCCCTCTGGGTGAAGTTCTTCACCGCAGGCACCGCGGCCTGCATCGCTGATTTGATGACGTTCCCGTTGGACACGGCCAAAGTCAGGATGCAGGTAAATCGACTTTCTTCTATTTAGGTCATGAGATTTTCATCGAACATCGTCGATCTATGATCTACCACGATCTCGTCAAGAATAACCGTATGACCGTCTACCTGCGCTCGTTTCAAAGGGTGAAATCTCCTTCCACTTTCCCATCCTCGAATGAAATCCTTTCAAGAACCTTTTCGTCGCGCATTGAACAACGGGAGTGCAAAACCAACGTCTGCGCTTCGCCTCGTCGTTCAATGTAAAACTAAATCGAAGAGCAACCTGTAAAATTATTCCCGAAAAACTTTTTTCGCGTCTGCAAGAAATGAAAGTCGTTCGGTTCAATCCTCGAGACAAAGTGTATTGTCGGTACGAAATTGAGATGAAGTTTCACTTGCTTCAGCGTGCAGATTTATCCGCTGAAAGTGTCGGCATGCGTTTACGAAACGTGTACATAGAATTTGGCGAATTGTAAGTGTGTGCGAATTTGTTTAGATCGCCGGAGAGACGCGTCCTCTTCTGATACCAACCGCGGATGGCACGGTGCTCTCGATGAGACAGACGCAGCCCGGTCTGTGGAAGACAGTATGGAACATCGTCAGAATGGAGGGAGCAAGGTACGTTGTTCACGATCCTATATATAATTTAAGAGAGACACGGGGTAGGTAAACCATATGCAAATACATGATTGTACATAGAGATCGTTGCGTACGATTCCACCGATTCGGATCAGTGTATACATACGATATCTATCTATAATATCTATCCATATACAATTATGAATATTATAAAATATATTTATACATATACATAATATGCCGGGGGCGAGTCTTTCTCAGCCCGATCGACGATTCGATTTAAATTCCCGCGCTGGCTGATTTCTATTCGTAGGCCTGCTCGTTTTTCTTCCTCGTTTAACGAAAACCGACGCAAATCTTGCGATCGGACCGCAATCGACTCTCTCCGCTGCTTTTTTTCATTTTCCGGTTAATTTCTTCGGTGAACTGCCAGTCGCTGTTAATTAACCGATCGAGGCTCCTGTCGCTGTCGATGCCCCACTAACTAATTATACGCAGACGGATCGCGACGGGCCAAACTGCTACAGACAGAACCGTCCTCCCCATCTTCAACATCTGAACTGCATTTATATTCTTCCGCTGCGCGTACCGCGTCTTTCGTGGAAGCGAGAAAAACAATCGAAATAATGAGAAAAGGAGGAATTCGATTTCTGATTGTCGTAAACGTTCTTTCTATTCATTTCAGTTTCTTCTGTGGTAAATTAATCGAAAGAATCCACGTTGTTTGCAACCGCGATTTTTGAGCAGTTCTCGAAGCAAAGTCAAATCGAAGACAATACACGAAACGAGAGTAGCCCGGCCGAAGTAAAACAGACTGTAATTCGATCGCGCCGTAATTGTATTATCAAATCACGCGTCCATTTCGAGCACCGACAGCGACGGAACGAGAGATCGATCGGCTGTAATCGCGGTAACGGAGTCACGGTATTGGAAAACCGATAATTTGCTACCGGGCTAACTACCTTGTTGGTTTATTCTTACTTCTTTAAACGACGCTTACGTTCAATTATCCTTTCTTTACATCGATTAGAGTGCCATCGACCGTTCGTCGAATTGGTCGATTTGATTAGCGATGGGATCAACCTGGACGCAATCACGATCGATTCGATCCTCTCGGAGACTTCATTGAAAACCGATGTTCCAGATACTATCGCGCATAGACAGCACGATTATTTAATTACACTTGACTCGAACAAAGAGTGATTTATCGTCCGGATAGTAATTATATAGATAACGCGCAGACGTTGTTCCAAAGAGATTAATCTGAAAAAAAGAATCGAGTTTCTTGTTTGGAAGTAAAGACCGTCGATTCGATAGTTTTTGTACATTCTGATTAGTTTTGGTTTTACTCGCGATACGTTTAATCCCATCGCTAGGTCGTTGCGCGACACTCTATCGACCACGTGGACGATAGCTGTTCGATTAATACGACACGTCTATGGCACTCGTTTCGCTTACTTTATCGTTTCTTTTCTCTCTCGCTCGCGAGTTGCCTTTCCGGTTGCTTGTTTCGATTTTACGTGAGTAGCCAATGATTATTAAGAAATACGTTTGACGATCAATGTTCGAGAGAACCAAATACATTACTTTCTCTTCCCCATTACCGCTGTTCCCGTCGTTGATACGTAACTAGGGATGGGGTCGAGTTCAATATGTATTTACAAATTCGCGCGAACTTCAATAAACAAATTTTATTTTACAGATTTCGATTCTCACTGAAAAGTAGTCAAAATTTCAATGAGTGATAATTGAAGATGAGTTTTGCACTCGAAATTCACCCTTTTGTAAATCAAATGTCAACCTTTTGCTAATCTCACCCATTAAGAATATTTGACATCAATTATTTATTTAGATTAAATAATGTGTTTATTTAGACACACGCGAAAGGTGATACACAATTTTTCATTTTTAAAATGTATTAATAATTTCTTCATTTATAAAATGCATTAACCAGAAAATGGCTACAATGAATATACATATATCTACACACAGTTTTCATACATCACAAAGTCAATGAATTGGTAATTGCTTTTAAATAAGTATTTGATGTACATCTTTGAAATACTTTAAAAATACTTTATTTGCAAAACGGCGAATTTGTAGTGGAAAACCTGTGATAATTCTTCTAGAAAATTAGAAGGAAAAAGTTTAGCATGGAAATTGAAGGGAAAGGCAACACGCGACAAGCCTCCCCGCACTCGGCGAGCGGAATATTCGTTTCTCCTTTGTCTCTGCTTATTTTTCTCTATTTATTTTGTCTTAAGATCAGCTGCAAGCCGCCTCTTTCTTTTCGATTAACCGATCGGACCGGACCGATGCGATGCATTCTTTGGTTTTTGCGCTTTCAACGCGTGCATATCCGCTCTGCCATAACCGCGAGTATGTGCAACAGCTCTCTCGTCGCAAGCTCTCTCCCGGTCAAACTCGAAAGATTCGTTCTCTTTTCTCTCGTGCTCATCCGATGTTTTCGGAAGAACTAGCTTCGACTCTCGTCGCATTTGATCAATGGACTGCAGATTCAGAAAGAACTCGATCGACGCTTTAATTGCCGGAAGTCTGTTAATGAATTTTACGTTGGCAACGATTCGTCTCAAAGAAATTGAACGCCTTTGCTCAGAACATTATTGAAACATTGATGGAGAAAGTTAATCGTCGCCGATAAGCAAAGTGTTCAGAATTCGCGTCACATTATTTTCAACTGAACACATTGGCTATCAGAACCACTTTAGTATGATTCCAAATAACTGTGTTATATGAAAAAAGCATTTAACACTTTATCTGCCGGAAGCCTGTTGATACGATCTTCAGTAGCTGTGCTGTACCAAAAACGAGCTTAAAAATCGTATTTCTATAAAATCGCCGATAAGCAGTGTTCAGAATTCGCGTCACGTTATTTTCAACTTAACACGTTGCCTATCAGAACCACTTTAGTATGATTCCGAATAACTGTGTTCTATGGGAAAAAACAAAGCTTAAAATCATGTTTTTACAATCCAAACGAAGTAACTAGTTGCTTCACTATAAATTATAAACGTTCCGAACCTATCGGACAGGCCAACCGCCTGTCTGTAAATGATACGTGGAGAGGTCGATCTCCAGCGGACTCCTCGCGATCGAAGTATCAAGAATCTCGCGGGAAGATTGCCAGTCCATTGATCAAACACACGCGTCCATTCGCCTCAGGAAGCTCGCATTTGTTCAATCTCATCATTCGAATGTAAACGCTTTAGCGAATCGATCTAAACGCGAAATGGAGAGTGAGAGAGAGAGAGAGAGAGAGAGAGTGTATGTGAGAGAGGGTGAGTGATAGAGTGGTCGAATGTTTCCAAATACGTAGAGCTCCGGTAAAAGTCCATTCGAATGGAGAGCGAACTAGAGAAAGAGGTGTAGAGAGAGATAAAGAGAGAGAGAGAGAGAAAAATCTAAACAAAAATTCAAAAAATAAAAAAAAAACAAAAAAAATATACCCTGGGATACGTTTGAGGGTAAATTGTGAGGGCGGTGAGCTTGAGCGAGGGTGGTTACAGGAGCCTGTACGGAGGTCTGTCCGCGGGACTCCAGAGACAGATGTGTTTCGCCAGCATACGGTTGGGCCTCTACGACGGTGTGAAGTCACGCTACGCTGGAATCATCGACGGTACATCCAACAACCTCCTAACTTTTTTTGATTACGCAATCCTATTACGATCGAAACCGAAGTAGAGACACGCGTGCGACACGGCCACACACGTCCATCTCTCTGTTACGCGAATAAGCATTTACGTGGACGCGTAAGTAAAGGCTGGTGGTCACCATCGATCACCAACCCAATCAACCAACCACCGAGAATCTCGGCTCCAGAAGAAGCTCCAGACAACTCCTCCCGACTCCCGTTTTTTTCTGTGAACTCTGCGCTCCCGCGTTCCCCTTCGATCTATCTTTTTTTTCTTTCCTTTTATTTTTCCTTCTCTACTTTTCCGCGGAGGACAACGTGAGAGGGTGAGAGAAGCCGGGGGAGGGTGGCCACGTTGATCCTGAAGAATCGATCGTCGATATCGACGAACTTTACTAGTCGATCTCGAGGAGACTCGCGCGAGACTCGGAAAAATATTCCAAACTAGGAGCAGACACATTTCTTGACTTGAAATGTATCTTTTCTCTTATTTGAACGTGTGCAGAATAATTGAATGATAGTCTTAGACATTTCTTATTCCACTTATTTTTGTCGTAGTTGAATTTTTTTAGATTTAAATATAACGACTGAAAGTTGAATTTTGATTTAAATTTAAAGACTTGAATTTGAATTAAGATTGAAATATAATGATTGAAAGCTGTATTTCGATTTAAATTGGGTTGCTGAAAGTTGAATTTTAATTTAGATATTCACTATCAACCGCAGCTTGTACTACTTAACAAGACTTATTCAGTTTCGTAATCTTCCTTCTCGTGGGATAATAATATTTTTCAGTGTCCGAGATTTCTTGATAATGGGTTTCCAATCTAACACAACTTTTGGGCTACGGTAAATATTTCTATTCAACGTTTTCTCGAAAAGAGATTGGTCGCACGAGTCTCGTGGAAATCGCCTCGACTACGAAAAGGAGGCTTCTCTTTCCTAGTTTTCGCACGATTCGATCGATCCGATGGGACGCGACCACCCTTCCCCGCAATCTTGTGCGCCTAAATAACTGTCGACACGATTTCCCGTGCCTTCGAATTCGAGCATGCTCGTTCACGTGTTTCTGTATTACTAATACGGCTCTCTAACCGGTGTTGCCATTAACGAGCTCACTTCGCGAGTCCAGTCTCACACGCAAACCTAGAAATCGTGCCGCGAATTTCGCGTTGCATTGATCGCCGCGTTGTGCGGACGTTTTCGTTGTGATTTATCTCTTCGACGAACGACGTTTCTATCTCGGGTTTCACGAACGCACGCGAGATCCACGAGAGAAAGAACACGAAAGAACACACGAAACAGCATACAAAAAGAATAATGATCGGTCGATCGTGTCCCCGTGGATCTCGGGTGATCAACGATTCTCGCACGCGATATCGATTGTACTCTCCCGAGGAGTGTCCTCTCGAGACACCGTTGACTGTAATCAGTAAGGTAATCAATGAGCTAATAAACGTGATCAACCGCGCACTGCGCGATCTGTCCCAACCCCCGCATCCTACATATTACGATTATATCGAAAGAACGAACCAAAAAGAAAAGAATAAAATCGAAACGACCGCATTTCGATTTCGAATGAAAAAAAAATACACACAGACGCCTCGCGCCACGCGGATCCGTTTTCATCGTGGACTTTTCTCTCAACAGGTAATAACAGGAGCGGATCGAAGAACGTTTCTGTGCGAATCGCAGCTGGTATCACGACCGGCGCCATGGCGGTGCTCTTTGCTCAGCCGACCGATGTCGTCAAGGTCCGTCTGCAGGCTGGTAGCAACGGACGATCATCGGTGAGGTACAGCTCGACCCTGCAGGCGTACAAGAATATCGCTGCCGAAGAAGGGACCCGTGGTCTTTGGAAAGGTGCGTATTTGCCTAGCCCTTCCACCCTTTCCGATCTAAAGGTCGGAGTGAAGTGCAATTTAATCGGTGAAATGGTCTTTCGATGGAACTGCAAATGTTTTCAAACCCGACTTTATACACTACAGTATTCTCTCCGTGGCTGTCGAGTCCAGATAGCACAAACACGTCTTAAACACGTCTGTTGTTGAACATTCAGACGTTTTGAAGACGTCTCAAATATCTTCCAAACGGCTCCCGAACTCTCCGTCTAAGAGACGTCTTATACCCTCGTTTCCAGGATTGCAAAGGTGTGGGATGCGCCTTCTCATTTCTCGATAATGGAAAGATAGGGTTTTTCGGTAGTCAATCTAAATCGCAGTCGTCCCAAAATTTCCTATTTTTACGTTTACGAGGCGTAATGTGCATTATTCGGAAGCATAAAGCTGCTATTTTCATATTTTTACTTGCTATTTAAGTAGCTATTTTCATAAAGCTGCGACAACTACGAGCTGCCGTATAATACAAATTACGCCTCGTAAACGTAAAAATAGGACTTTTGAAGGCGACCGCGGCCTAGATTGATCTTTTATCTAGCTTTCGACTACTGAAGAACCGCATCTCTGCATTATCGAAAAGTAAGAAGGCGCATCCCGCACACTTGCAATCCCGAAAACGAGTTTCCCCCTTTAAAACGACGTCTCGAAAAATTTTCTCTTTACGCAAATCGAGAGTACTCTCGAGAGCAACTATCAGGGTAAGCAAACTCTGGAGATGAGTGACTAACGATTCCTCTGTGAACGCAGGTACGATGCCGAACATCTCGAGGAACGCGATCGTGAACGTGGCGGAGATCGTATGCTACGACATCATCAAGGACTTCATCCTGGAGTCCGGCTACCTCCGCGACGGGATTCCCTGCCACGTGACAGCCGCGGTGGCCGCAGGACTCTGCACCACGTTGGCAGCGAGTCCTGTCGACGTGGTGAAGACGCGTTACATGAACAGCGCTCCCGGCGAGTACAGAGGCGTCAAGGACTGCGCCGTTCGCATGTTCATGAAAGAGGGCATGCCCGCATTCTACAAGGGCTTCGTGCCGAGCTTCACCCGCCTCGTGTCCTGGAACATCATCCTCTGGATCACCTACGAACAGTTCAAGATCCAACTGGCCAAGAAGATGAACAACAACCAGTGAAACACTACACCTGATCGTCACCCGATCGATCGCGCTGTAAATCGAACCGCAGCTTCGTCATCTGTACTCGAACCGTGTAGCTTAGGGATGGGAGGACCGACCCCGTGCGTTATTTAGACTTCGCCATCAAAGCTCCCCATAGAACCGCATTGTCTGCTGTCGTTCGCGGTTTCCACCGTCTTTCTTACCTTCCCCGTCCAACATCTGTTGCACTTTTTCGAATCATACTTTTAATCATTTCGATGTTATCGAGTCGCGTGCTCGTTCCTTCGAAAGTTGATCTTCCTTCCTCTATTGATTTTGAATTAGCGAGCATTTTCGAAGATCGTTTTACATGTTTGAGAAGCGCGTAGAAATTGCTAACGACACGCGTTTCCCTGTTCTATTAACCCTTTGCAGTCGGAGCTATTTTAACTTGAAAATTAAAGCCATTAGCCAGAAAATTAAGATAATTCCATTGTATATGATTTTTTTCATTTGGTGGGGATATGAAATTGATATAACACCTCGTACAATATTTAAATGTGTAGTAGTTCAACAAAACTTTCGAGCATTTCGATCCTTGAAACTGGTGTACCTTAAAGTATTTTAGTTTCACGGAAATTACAGTGAAAGTTTTACTGATAGGCGAAGGTTCGAACGAAGCTTTACCAAGCCGTTCGTGCGATGTTAAACTGAACCGTTTCTTTCTGTTCTCATAGTCGCGGGGTTCAAGTGCAGAATACTCGAAACGCAATTACGTTTTCTTGGTAGCGTTAGAATTGTTGCGAGCGACGGCAGCCAATCCTCCCATCCGTCGTTATGTGCTCTTCACTTTCATTTTGTAGACGTAAACGCGCGTGCACTCGACGTTTCGATCATCGAAGCAGCACGGTGGATTCGATAAATAGCCATCGAACAAAATTATTTGGTTGCACCGAATTGGGATCGAATCGATTTCATTGAAAAGAGAAACTAAAAGGAAGAAAAGTAAAATTAGAAAACTAAAGTTTCATTAACCGTGTTTCTAAAAGCGGTAACTGCGAGTAAAAATGTCCGCGAACAGAGTGCACGCGCGCGATCGATCAGTATCGTAGAAGTCTCTCGGTAATCCATAACGAAACGTTTTCGGCTACGTAATTCAGTGTTAGAGAGAAAGGGAAAAAGAAAAAGAGAGAGATGAATTAGACACTAGGAATTCGACGGAAAAGCAAAGCGAAAAGAGGAAAATAAGGAGAGAACGTTTCTCATTGAATAGCTATTATTAAGGATGATTACGCCAGACAATAAGGATGCAGCATTTGTCTCGACGATGTTGATGAGCGGGGGTCTGTTGAGAAACATACACGCAACAGCTACGGTCGCGATCGTGTTCCCCGTGATTCTCCGGTGTCCCTCAAAATTCCGACGGATATTCGTTTCTCTGTGGCAGTCTTGGATCGGGCGACAACGCGGACAAATTAGTCGCTGTCCCTCGTTTTTCTGGGTCAATTAACAGGGCACAATTTTCATCGAACTTCGGATAGTCCGTTCTTTTTAACCTTTTTACTGTGTTCACGCGTATTAGTTGTTCTGCTTCCGAGGTGATAAAACGATTCGAACACCCGCCGAAACTGTATTGCGATCCTTTGGATATCTGCGAAACCGTTTTTGGCAATGCCTGAAAATGTTAACGTTACGAAGCGAAATAATTACAAAGAGAACAACTCGATCCAACTATCTTCTCCATCATCTGTATTCTTTTCAAATTGAATATATGTATACATCTTTCAACGCACTGATCTATGAGGTTTGCCATTGCCGACTAAAAATTCATTTGGTAGATATATTAATTCGAATGCACATTCTCCCTTACCATATAATGTCGAGATTCTCGTGACGAATTTTAAACAAAATCTGTTAAGCACGAATACTGCGTCGAAATGAATACGATAACTGTAAATTTTCTGTTCTTTTTTCGAAAAAGAAAATGATTATATACGAAGAAGCTCTTATTAATACAATTCTGTCTGCATCGATTGCAAGAAATAGAAACTGAATTGAATGTTATTTCCTCCCTTAATGATTTTAAAATTTTTAAAACTTCTCAACAGTTTTGGTTTTCTATCTCTCGCAGTCTACTAATTACAAATAGGAAGAGATAAGCATGAAAATAAGAGAGAAGGTAGAAGCCGAAGAGAATTACGGCAAACTGCTCGATGATCCTCGATCGAGATCGAACACCGACCAGTGTTCGTTGCCGATCGGTATCGGGTAAATCGTTCGATCGATCGTTGTAGATTACAGACTATATGTAGACGAACGCGACTGTGTCCGGTTCTCTCAACAGACACTGCATACGAAGACGATGTTCCCTGAAGAATATTATCTACCATAACGTTATCTCTCCGCGCCGAGAAACATTTAGCAAGTTTTCGAGCGTTCGGTGCACTGTTTCCCAAAAAGATCTTGTAATCGCCAATCAACAACAAATTGGAACAAACTCGTTTCCCGCGTGCTCAGAATCCCATCCGTTTCTTCAAGTTGAAAGCCTCGAAATGTAAATGATTCGAGATGCTCGGCTGTTACCGTATACTCAGCAGACTCGTTAGAAGTATTAAACAAACGATTTTACCGTTTTTTAGAGAATAGACTGCCGGTCCAATTATCTTTCAGCGTGCCCCCGAGGGTCTCCGTACTAGATCGACTGAATATTTGTACCGCGTACTTCAATTTTACACATTTCTAACGTCGGAGAAAGCAGTTTTACATGCGCCCTTTCCATTGCCAACGCCAGCGACCGTTCGAGTCCGACTAGTCCGACCGAGCGTAGATCTTTCTCTGTTCTGTCCGCGGAATCGCTCGCGACCGTCGAAATATCGAGCTTCGAGTTTCCGAAACCTGCCAGAACCATTTCGACGCGACGCACAGTGTTTCGAATAATGGGAGCTACGTATTTAATATTTATTCGAACGTAATCCTTGTACGATCCGCAGAAATAGTTGCACGAAAGATGCTAAGATTGTACTTCATCGTGTTCTACTTCGCACTTGAACTCAACCAATTGTGTTTCATTTTTAACGTCACCGCTCACAGAAAGATTTTCTGTGCATGTTCACTCCGAGGATCGTGCGAGGATTAATTTAGCCATAATTCTACAAATTGTGTCTCTTTTACAAATTTCACGGTTCATTTTTACAACGCAAACGTTCATCCTGACAAAAGCGTGAACAAATTTTACATAAGTTTGCAATATGTAAAATCGATATACGTTAAGAAACTGTTCAATCCTTCAATTTTCAATTTTCTCCAGCTCCATGCATTGGAACACTGTACGTCTACGAGTTTGAAATCGCTTGCTCGCTCCGTCAACATTCTTCTTTGCTACGAATCGAACACAGATGATAAGTTTAAATTTGACGCGTTTGAAATATAGGGTCAAGATAGACCAATGTCCGTCCCCACGATTTCGGTTTGCGAGTCTTCTATTCAGTTGTTCATCGAAGCGATCACACTGCGTTTCGTTTTGTAGCGTTCTCGGATTCTGGTTTCACCACGGATATGTTCGCTGCACGTCGTCGTTTACTTGTCCCCTAAATTTCTCGCGGCTCTGTCACGCTCGAAATCAACGTTCCCGCGAATCGATGGCGAAGATGTTTAATTACGCGTCCGTATATAGCAACTGGGCTTCGGTTCTAGGTAGGATAATTGTCCCCGGTAGGAACTAGCTTGACATTTGTTACGAGTTTTAAATAAAAATTCATCAAAGTGTACAGAATATCCGCAGCAGTTTTATTTCGAGAGCCTGTACAGCGTTCCTGGGAGAGCGAATCTCGAGATCACGATCCTCGCCAAGGTCCTTTCGCCTCTATGTCTCGCAGTCAGACTCCTCCAGCTCGCAGCTGGATGACGCCTCGCCCTCCATACACCCTAATTCCTCGGGAATGCCTTCTCCCATTGGGATCCTGAAACGAGGATCAAAACGTCAGAGCCACTTTCGGGTCCGCTGCAATCCTGACAAAGAAAATACAGTTCATAAGAACGAGTAGGCGAAACTTCGGATACCAAACAGATTAGACAATTGCAAGAACATTGAAGGATAGAAAGGGTCTAGCAGGATAAGCATGGTTCAGCAGCAGCAATCCGAGCATCTTCAAACTTTCAGACATATTAGATAGGTAACAGAACATTGTTCTTGAATTCGAAATTTCTACTACCCTTCATGATATGTTCACAATCGCGAAAAAAATATATGAAGTGCAATAGGTAAGTTCGAGTATTTTCGTTTTTTCTCATCTTAATATCTTGATTAACAACCGAGAAAAAAAATGATAAAGTTCGAGGTGTTTGCGACTTATACATAATTTTGGGAGATTATCTTTTAACCTAGAGGCATTGTTTTGGTGGTTGTTTTGGCGCTGGAGCATGCTTATCCTGCTAGACCGTTTGTGCTCGATGCGACTATTTTGCATAAAGTTCCGCAGTCCAGCGAAGAATAGTCACGGCAACTAGATTATGGATCTTGGAAGGTTGCGTTTCTTTTCTTGAAATTGATACACGGTGGAGGATAATGCTATATTTTAACATATTTTCATGCAGAGAAAGACACTAATAATACACCGCGTGTTGCAGTTTTCGAGTGGCGAATTAATTATTATCGAGCAGCATTGTGTTTCACGCGGTCGGTATTCCCCGCGAGCAAGATCCGCAGCCTAGCGAAAGATTAATCGAACTCGTTTTAGTTACAAGCCATATCCGAATGTTTGCCGGGAGGATGTTAATATATCATCGGTAGTCAGCGAATGAATTATCCAGGCGCATTGGCTACCGCGTGGTTGTTAGCGATTTCGGCCGGGAAAACGGTTATTAAATTACACTCGCATACGTAAATCAACCTTGCCTTAAATCGTCTACGCGTATTCGTTTGCTAAGGAATCGCGGCGGTATGGAACACCGCCGATCTGTCCTGAATGCATTTCGAAATCTTTTTCGAGTTCTCGGAAACGCATTTATGCGGACAGCAGGCTTCCTTCAGCGACCTGCGTTTAAGAATCATTCGATTAAACAACGAAGTTCACCGTGAATCGTTGCGCAGAAGCGACGTGAAACGAGAGCTTTATTCTTTAATGCAACCCTATAGAACTACTAACCCAAGGTCAATTTTGCAAATTTTATAAACACTAGGCATTAGTTCCTACAATTCATATCGAGAGTTTCGATACTTCTTGCCGTAAAATAAGTTTCTGACACAAAATGGTAAATATCTCGTGAAGTATCGGACATTCCGATGACCTTGGATTAGTACTTTTATACGCAGGACAATGAAAGGGATCGATTGGTTTAACGAAAAAAATTTTGTTGCGTTGAAGAATGGCCGGTACATCGGTGCATCCACATAAAAAATAATCTGATAGGAAGTTAGGACGTCTTATGACTAGACTGCGGATCTTTATGCAAAATAAAAAATGTTCGCATTGATTGAGCCAAATGAAAATTGTATTCTTCTTTTAATTATCCTGTTAAACTGAAACCAATACATTGACGATCTGAAATATTTTTAGCACGTCCACTGCTTTAAATTGTCGGGGCCTATTTTTATCGTAAATGCATAAAATCCGCAGTCTACCTATGATATATCATTGTTTTCTATTTGGAATAAAATTCTATTTACGATCCTATTTATTAGGGAACGATTTACGGGTTGGCAACGTAATTACTTGTCAATGCCCCAGTCGTGGCCGCACTCGTTCATCATGGACAGGGCCTGGCAGAAGTCCTGGCCGACTGCTTTCAGGTGTCTGGTGTCCAGATGCATTCCGGCCAGCGCTCCTTGATCGCATCCGCAGAAGCTGGTCTCCATCGTGTAGCTCCTGCGCCGGCGAATACGAACCGAAAGTCAGAGCGGAAGGAAGCTAAATCACTGTCGCGCGTAAGCGTAAACGCCACGCTCGAACGGGGATCAACGGATCGATCATTCGATCGTCGTATCCATCGTCACATAGAACGCTTCACCGTATGTATGTACCTCGAGACGCCTAGCTGCCGCCATATGGCTACCCTGGCGGTGGACTCCTTGTTCCTCTCGACCTTGAACGAGCACAGTGGCAACGCGAACGCCGGGGATATCCTTTGCATGAGATGCGGCAACATCTGAAACCCAGATGCATCACTGCAGGCCTGTCCTGTGCACGCACTGACGCGATGCCGCAGTGTCTACGCGTGTGCGCCAAATTCGGGCGCTTTATCGCCGCACACGAAGCCCCTTCGATAAAGGTTTCTCAAGCTCGTACTTCCGAATAATGCAAATTACTCCTCGTAAAAATAGAACTTTCCAAGGCGACTGCGGCCTAGATTGATCTTTTCTCGAGCGCCTTCGACTACTGAAAAACAACCCCGTCGCATGCATTATCGAGAAATGAGAAGACGCATCCCACACCCTTGCAATTCTGGAAACGAGACTACTCCCTTAATAGGAAGGCTAAGGAGGAGAGGCAAATTTGAAAAACAAGATACAAATAGAAGCTTAGAGAAAACATTTCAAGGAACTATTGGGGTCAAATGGGAAACTAACAGGGGCCAGGAGAGTGCAGGTACCAGCGGAAGAAGACTACTCCCTTAATAGGCATAGAAATAAAGACTTTTTGAAATAGTGGTTTGATTGATTCAATTTTACTCCTATGACCGTGCGTATACGTCTGTGGCAATTTTTGGCATAACCGATCTGGTTCGCCGAAAATTACCGGCATCCTCGCGGCGCAGCTCGGCCGATCGCGGATCGCGTTGGGTAGATCGCGCTAGATCACCGTTCGCGATACATCGAGCCCGGAGGACGGAGCGGCGCGCTAAAGCAGTGGGGCGATGCGGCGTAACGCTCGTAACGCTTACGATCTAAAAATACTACACCTAGCCTGATCCTCTTTCGTCCCTTACCAAATACTGCACCGGCTGGTCCGGTTTCGCCCTGTCCGCGGCGCTCCAAGAACCCGACCTTGAGCAACCGAAGAGAAACACGTTCTTCCTCCGTGAATGGCCGTGGTAGTCGACGAAAACGTGGGGAGGTCGCTGCAGCACCCTCGTGCAGTACTCCATCAGTCCCTTCGTGTGGTAGATCACCGGATGGAGCACCCGGTTCGGGTTGCTCCATCGCCTGTTCAGGTCCTCGTTAGTTAATCCGTATCGATTACTGTAATCAAATCGAAAGTGTAACTCGTTACCGTGTATTCTGCTCAGCGATGGGATCCGATGGGAAGCGGTCATTACGGCGGAGCCTCGAGATCGAATCGATCCGATCCGCGGCCAGAAAAATCGCGGGATTTTTCGCTGAAACCGGGCACGGCCCTCCCCGCTCGCCATAATCCGCGGTGGAACGAATGACCGATCTAGGCGGAAAGAAACTCACCGGAACAAATAGAGATATTTCCCACCCGAAAGAATTCGATGCGTCGAAATTCCCGAATGAAGGTGACCGATTTTTCTTTTCGTTGCATTATAAAGAAAACTGTTCTTTTCCGCCAATAATTCTTTTCTTAACAACTCCTTGTCGCGGAGGACATTATCGCAAGTAAGTGATTACAGAAGTTATCGCGCATTAACGTACATTCTCTTCTAGCAACTTCATATTCCATCCGAATCAACGTTAAACAGCTAAAGTTAGACGAGATCGTGTTATACAGAGTGGTCGCCGCCAATCACCTGGTCCAACAATTGATTGACTGTATGTGCCGGCTATTATCGTCGCGTTTACACCGCTTTTTACGGCGCGGCCAGCGCGAAATGAACTTCTGAGAACCGAGGTCTTAGAATTCCCCGACGGTTCGCACGTTGACGACGCACGTTGGAGCGGGGCGAAGAAAGGCCTTGTCAGAGATCGTCTTCATTTAAGGATTCAGCCGCGGTTAGAAGGACGTTTCCGGCGGCCGGAAGTCGGTCCGGAGGAAGTGACGCCTCCGCGTCGCGCATAGCTAATGGTGGGGCGACTACCGTGGACCCCTGGCAACTGGCAACGCGTTGCGACCATTGGGACCTTCCTACCTGTCGTTTTGACATCGTTTCGAGATGTACAAGGTGCCGGACACTTCGAATACTAATCACGCCTTGCGATTTCGTCGGAATCGCTCGAAAATCCCTCTCCCATTTCAACCCCTTGCCGTATCATTTACTTTACAGCGATTAAAACTATTAATTAAGTTAAACTAATGATATTTGGTCCCCTCGGGGTTTCAAATCCATTTACCACTCTCCCCTCTTTCCACTCTCACTATCGCCTAATTTCAGCGGGACCTACAGTTTATTATTAAGGTGGGTTCCGAACCACCTTGGGACACCACAGTTAAGATATCACATGAAAACCTTTTTCTAATGAAAAGTATTTTCAGAGATGCCGGCGGGATTCGAAGCCAGGACCACGGTGTTCGTAGTCGTGAGCCTTACCACTTAAGCCACTGCGCGCCCTTGATTAAAACTATTAATTAATGTCCCGAAAAATGTCGTAGAAGAAAATTTATATTTTTTGTACGGCTACATTTACTGTAATGCTTAAATATCGATTACAAACGAATCAAATTTCATTTCGCTTAAAAAGGAAAGCGTAACATTTCATATTTGTTGGACTTCGGACAAGGGGTTAATCGCTCGCTGCCCTCGACAGTACTCGAACGATTCGTTCGAATGTACAGGATGCAAAAAAATGTTTGCTCTTGGATGCCATAGGCGTATTCTACATCTTCGGATCGATGAAGATCTGTAATTAAAACGGTGTCGCAAAATTATCCTTGACCTTGAAACGGTCCAATTTGTTTTCATTGCATTGTATTCTACTTTTATCCCCACGATGCATAGAATACAATGCAATAAAAGAAATGTTGACCTTGAAATTCAAATTCATTTTTTTAACCGATCTATGTCAGCCAAGACCAAGCATTTCTTTACATCTTGGAGCCATTACATCTTATAATCATGAACTCCTGTACAGTAAGTATGGGAATACAGTGGAGCGGCGAACTGAGCGTAGCGTTCAGGAGAGCAGTGCGGTGATTTTTGCTTCTGCACCGCTCCACTATAAACAGTCGCATTTAATTACATTGGTTTGATTTTGCCGCGATGTTCACCTCGCCGCTATCCACGATCTTCACCGCTCCACTATATCTGTACCCTAAGTCCTCGGCTTACGCGGTTAATTCGCTCCAGCGCTTTCCGCGTAAATCTGTAATATTTCCGCGTAAAATCTGAATGGTTATTAATACGATCTGCTTTGTACATACTATACAGGGTGGTCCACTAAATATCTCCTTTATTTGTGGCGATTAGACTGCGAATCCTTATGCGAAATAAAAAATATTCGCATCGATTGCAGGACACCGTTTTGTCAAAAATGACGTTCGGAAGCCTCTCGAGACGTCTCATTATCTTATTCCAGACGTCTTTTTAGAACGTAAGACTTTCAGACCTAAAATGGAAGTAAATAAAGACATCTACAACGACAATTCGTACTAGGGAAATTTCTCCAACTATTGGAAAGCAAGAAACGACATCTACTACAGTATTCTAGTTGAAAATATTGTAGATTGATAAAAGAATAAACGAATGCGGGTTCGAGGGTATAAAAATAGCCTGGGTCGACCCGCAGCCGGTGACGGGAAGGACAAGAAGAAGGGGAAGTCGCTCGGGACGCTAGATTAGCAATCGTCACACGCGTTCAGGTGGACAGGAATCGGCGATCGTTCCTCCGATCGGGACATCGGCCACGTAACAGAAACATTAGCAATTTGACGCCTCGTAATCGCTTCCGGTGTTTAAGGTAGTCGAACCGCGCGCGTGACACGTCCAGGATAGCAAGGTAACGATCGATATCTGGTCGTCGCGCGGCAGATACCGGGGAATAATGAGAGCAACGAGAACCGTCGCGCTGACGGTGCGCACCTGCGGATGATGCGCTTAGGCGAGCCCCGGAGGGTCGATCCTCCCGTCGCCGCGGACGTTCACCGGCGGCATTCGCAGAAACCGTCGAAAAACAAGAGTCATCGGAGATAATAGATTTCGTCCGGCGACTCGGAGAGGAACGTGGGATCGATGAAATACGTGCAAAAAGGAAAAGAACAGAGGAAGAAACCGGTGGGGAGAGAACGCTCTTCTCTCTCGACCCTCGGACACGTCTATTGAAACGGAATGATCGTGGTGGTGCGCGCACGTTTCGCGCCGCAAGAACGCCATTACCAGAGAACGCTGGACACGGAACTTCTCTTGACGATCCTCTAAACACGGTGCCGTTACCTTTATCTCTATTTCGAGAAGCGATCAATGCCTCGTCACGGAGCCAACTAAAAACTCCTTCATGGAGAATAAGAAACCACCTCACAACGATGACTTATCCGAGACGATAGGCATCGCGCGAAAGCAATATCCTCCCCGTACAACAAGAGTATATTTTATTGCACAGTTTTTGCTGGTTCTATCAGGAGCAGTGCCACAAGCGATGGTCTTTTCCAGCTCGTTGCAGGGAAGTAGATTACGCTGCCGTTCGCATAGCGATGGCGTTCGACCTAAAGGGATGTTCTCAGGTTCTCAGGAATATTGCACCTTGCAATTCACCTCCGGAAAATATTGACTACCTTCTGCGTTCCTTATGGCTAGACATAAATTGTCTATCTGAATCGCAACAAACTGGAGTGAAATAGAAAGTAATATAGTATTTATAAATTCTTCTAAGGCTTTTACTGTTTTAGATTACGTCTACCTATAACCCTTGGAATATTCAGTGGAGAGGGGTTCCCTTTTGCAGACTCTGTATACCCTTGGAATATGACCATCTAAATTCTCCCTGGGGTATTCAGTGGAGGAGATTTTTCGCATGTTCTTCTATGACCGTTTTACATTCTCATGATACCCTGCACGGTATTGGCTTCCTTCAGATTCGCTAGACAATATTGGGAATATACAATCGACCTCTTCCAATCTTGAACACCTTGAAATAACGATAATCTTCTCTATTCCCATTAACCTTGAAACAACGTTGTCCTCGAACGACCTTGAAAGGTGAATTCGACACAAGTTGTGTCACACAACCTTTAATAAAGAGCGTTTCTGATATTCACATAGAAGTCAGAATAAAACGCAAGTATAATTCGGAATGAATTGTCAAGAATAATGTGCGGTAACCCAACGTTCTAAAAAGACGTAAGACTTTAAAGACATCTTACAGACGGACTCAGTCTTTAAGACGTCTTTGTGCTATCTAGGCGTTAGCTTAACATGGAATACCAAATGGATGACCTCACCCGAAGGTATCCATCCACGACTATTATATGAACTTTTGCTATACCTGGTACAACTCTTGTTGCAACACCGAGCAATTTTTCTACTTCTTTTCAGTTATCTCCTTTTTTTACCGAACAGAAAAAGAGGACAACAAGAGTCGAACAGAAAGTTACTCAATGTTGTTTCCAGTGTGGACATAACTTCAGGAAAAAGGTCGAATCGTGGAACAGGTGCGTCGAAATAGTATCCGGCCCGATGAATACGATTTTGTCCGGTCACAAAAGACGTGCGAACCTCCGGGGGGAGACGCGGTCATTCACGAACGACAATGAGACACAATTTGCAAGACGGATTTCTCGGCTGTTTTATTAGCCGGCCGTTGCGTTGTAATGGGCAACATCAGTCTGTTCGTGCTAGCAGCCGATGTCAATGACTTGAACGGAGGAGCCTTGACCGCGAACTTCTCTCACCTCTTGGGAGATCTTGTACAAATTACACTTAACCGGCCGCTCGACTCGGACCGGCTCGGCACCGTGAGATTTTCAAAGGTGCCGACCGGCGCTTCGCGTATCACGGTCGGGCCCCGTAAAAAACCCCAGTGAATTACTCGGCCCGGCCGTTGCGATTAATGAGCGACGATCGAGCGATTTATCGTCATAATTCGATCGGCTGTAAATCAGACGGTAAACCTTGCCTCCATTGTCATTCTCGAAATTCGGACAAGCCCTGACGAGCTTCCGATCAACGCCGACTAACACATAGAACGTTCGTTTTGAAAAATCGGGTCGGAACGGGCCGAGAATTTTCTCCGGATAAGTATGGGTTCTCTCTTCAATATATCGGGATTCTCCAATGTTATTCATCTCGAAAATTCTCAGAAATCCCGATATAACTCAACACTCCAGAAATTTTTGAGATCCCGACTCGTCTCGATGGCTTCTCGGCCCGACCATCAGGTACCCGATATTTTCGGGATCTCGCACGCCTCTACTTATGATCATTCTTACTACTATCGTCCACTATTTCTTCTTCAGATCCAGATCTTCCTGGTTCTTTGCTAAAGGATTCACAAAGATTCCTTTCATGTGGTTCAAGGGAATATGATAATCGATAATACTATCAATTATAATTTTTGTCATCTCATCAGACTTTAATCATCAAGAAGTAAACCTTGTATAGAAATATATGTATAATAGACATAGTTGGGCACGGTTGGTCTCACGGTTTCGTTCTCACCGTTCGGTCGCGATTATTCCGCAGAAGGGGTCCCGAGCAATCATGCTCGGTTACTTTGAAACGATGTCGAAAAAAATCCGCCTCGCGTGTCGGAGCGGTTCTCCGTGTTGTGTCTCCCATCGCATCGTTCGGTCTTTCGGCGTGAGGCGAAGCGGCTTGCAGCTAATATTTCCGAGGCTTGTCCGATCGGCGCGTTGTTTGCGAGGTAACGGGCCATCGTGTCGCTAGGACAGATCGTCGATCTGCGAACGACACTCGGAACGTTGCGGATCCGATCGGGTCCCGTTACGCATAATTTTCGTCCGGGTTGAAAGCGTCATGGACACGTTTATCCGCGAGGAAACAACGCGCTCCGGCCACGACACTTCTGGGAACGGGCTCGAAACTCGGAAAAATCCGCGGGATCGTTGTTGCGACCGTAAACCGAGACCCTTGGGTTAGGTCTGGGAACGTTGGCTCCCCTTCGCGGTCGTCTTCCACGTATCAAGCGTCTCTTCCGTGAACTTTGCTTCGGCTCGCCCCTATCTTTTGTTTCATCTGTTCTCGCCTCGCGGCATTTTCTCCGAGGTTATCCGGGGGTTCGATCGCGTGGAACCCGCGGGGTCCGCTCCGGTGAACCCTCTCCACGCCTCTGATGTCCTCCGGTGCCCCATGGTGCCCCCAACGGCACCCGGATCCGACAAGAAATCCATTTCCTTCGCCACTGAAATACGAGCGTGACTGAAGCCTCCGCTAGTTGATCGGAGCACGCCGCGCCGTGTAATAGCGATCCATCTCATCGTCAACGATTTTTCCACCGCTCCTAGAATGCTCCTGCAACCAGCCAGAGAAATAATTCGAGTAACGCTGCTGTTGCCGCTGTGTGTTTCTTCTTCTTCTTCTTCTTTCTTACCCCAGTCCATTTCCACATCTCGTTTCCGCTCTCGCCTTCTTCGCCTCTTCCAGCACTTTTCCTTTCGCGCACTTCGCCGCGGTTCTTTTCACTTTTTCGTCCCCTTCTCCTACTTTGCTGATCCTCGTCGCGCTGCTCTTCTGTTATTCCAATCCGTGCACGCACTCCTCGCTGTCGTCTCACATGATTTACATTGCCCGCAACACCGCGCCGTTCGGTTTCCTTTCATTCACGGTGCTCCTGTTTATGCAACGTTCTGTATAACGTGAACCGTTCGAACCGATCAAATCAAATCCTCCGACCGTCTAAACTTCCATTCCGCTGGGGTTCGACGCGTCTTGTCGGAAACAAGAATCATACGGACAGGATAATTGCACGAACACTGTCCGAGCACCCATTTCTCTCGGTATTCTAACTACTCAATATTCGGATCGCGCGATCTAAATGCGATCTTTCTCTCACAGAACCAAAGGATCTCGCGATATTGGCGAACGTGGGCGTACAAGTATTCTCGCCGGTGAGACTAACAGAGCAAAATAAATCGGGGGATAAATTCCACCAGTGAAATTGCCGGCGCAGGTGCAGAGGACATTTCCTCGAAAAGGCTAACGACGCGATTAGGTCGGCGTTGGAATCCGCGCGGCGACACGCGAGCGCTAAATTTGTCGCGACACGTCCTCTTTTAAACGTGCAAATTACCTGGATGCACCTTCGCGTAGCTGTTATCTCGAGCGTGTTCTCCGGTGCGTATCGGGAGCTGCCACGAGCGCAATATATCGTCGTCACCGTGCCCGGAGCTCCGACAAGTGTATCTTTATGCGGAATTCGCCTAACTCCGGTCGTCGGCATTTCGTGTAGGAAACTAATTGTTGTAACTTCTCAAAAATGAAAAACGCAGGTCGTACGGTCTATTCGGAGTCGTGCTAATTGAAATACATTGTGATTGGATTACGCAGTTGAATTACATTGTATTTCAATTATATAGTAATTCAACTACGTCGTAACTGAATTACATCATTCGAACCTTTCAATCAATTCAATTACTAATTATTTCAATCAGATGTGTAATTGAAATACGATATAATTAAAATACAGCTCTCCAAATTATAGCCCAGAACTTTGAAGAAGTGCGATATATTTTTATGTCGTTTTTTTCTTTCATATTTTTGTTTGCTGTCTATGCGGCGTATCTTCTATTCCTCGCCAATGTATTTTATAATTGTACTCCAATTGCAATTACGAATTACATTGTAATTTAATAGAATGAAGATCGGAATTATAAATTACAATATGACTGAATTACAATGCAATTCAATTATTTTGTAATTGTAATTCCTGGAGTGATTCAATTGTAATTCTGCACAACTCCGGGTCCATTAAAACTATTTAAGAAGTTATCGTCTTTTCGAGAGTGCGATCGGCGACGATCGAGAAACCTGCTGTATTTCGTCTCCGTTTGACGGCGGTGATTTCAGGCGGGACACCCTGTATATTCGGAAAGAAGCTTACGCGTTCGATAGCAGGAGAACTCGCTTATGGGAGAAACGCGCGGAGAAGGGCCGAGTGACGTTCGTTCCGCTTCGTGCCCGGCGAAGGGCTGACCGCGCGCATTAGAATACTCGTGACCGGACCCCGATTTACATTCCTCCGCGAAACGCCAAGGCCTGTCGAGGGGGGCCGTTCTTCTTCCGCGGAGGCCAAGGGGCGGGGGCAGGGAGAGCCCAGGCGGATTCATTCGCCACGCCATGCAGCGCCGCGCCGCGCCGCGCCGTGTCGGGCCCTTCTGCGTCCCGGACAGAGAAGCAGTTTCTTCGAACGGAAAGCAGCCCTTCCGCGCTCGTTCCCGCTCGGCTCTGCTCGCCCCCGCCTTTACCGGGCCCAACGTGGCGCGGCGAGGGGTCGCGAGGAATGCCGGGGCTTTTTACTATGGCGCGATTGGTCGCGGCGAGCCCGCGGGCCCTCGTAAAATCCGCGTTTCGCAGCACGCCGCCGGGGAACGCGCCTCCGAACGAGCGGAACGACGGATACCGCGGGATTAATAAAATAGGGGGTCGCAAATCAACCCCCTCTGATATCGCCGAACAGGACGCACTGTAAGATGGTCCTTATTTTTCGAATTTTTCTGTTCTTAAAAGGATCTGTCTTATTAAATGAATAATGAAGAAATTTGTGTGTTACTATTAACACTAGGTTTACGGGACCCGTCAGTATGACGGGTTCTAATATTCTTAATTTGCAATTATTAAGATTGCAAAGATGCTTCCCTGAGGAATTATTTACCAAATTTATTTCTTTGGGTATATATTATTGGAAAAATGGCCAAAAATTTGGATAGACGCATATTTGTTATGTTCATAAAATAATGTGGAATAGGTATTTCTAGAGCTCCGTAAAATGTGTTAGGATGTGTGTTAAGAATGTATACGAAATCTTTAAATTTGATTTACCATTCTTGAAGACAGAATAACTTGTTTCAAATTTACTAATTTACTAGATGATCTGCACAATATTTTCTGCTAGGACAGAACAGTTGATTGGAATCGCGAGAAAATAGTAAAGACCGTTTTTCATGGATAGAAAATGGTCACTATTGCTACGAGCTGCGAACAATTTGCAGAACGGAAATAATAAAGAAACTGTGAAGACATTGAAGACCGCTTTTCAATGTCAACGAAGAGAGCTATCTCTACGTATGGGTTGTCCTGGTGCGTCAGAAGGCTTTACTTTGTCTCCGAGGGGCTGTTTCTCGCATCCCGCCTCGTCATCCACGCGACAGTCCCATCGCGCTGGAATTCGTGACGAAGGAAATTCGTGTTTCACAGAAGCGAAACGAGAAATGTTCTGTAAAAGCCGAACCACGTGTCCGCGATTTTGTTTTCGCGATTGGATCTGGGTCTTCTTTGGCGTAGAGAACACAGTTGCGAAGGTATAGATTCCTATTTCACGTACACGTACTTCAGTACGTTAATTCGTATTAATTTTCAAAATGTGGCTCTATAAAATAGATAGAAAAATTAATTAATAAAAAAAAATGTAATCGACTAACCCTCTAACCCTTTATTAGAAAAGAATCTGATGTGTTTTAATGTTCTGACTTTTGGGATAACAATATTCTTAGCTGTTGGAGAACACCATTCCGGAGCAACTGCTGTTGCCGATACGTGTAAATATTTTCTTTACACTCAGATAATTTCATTGTTCAAAATGATGTTTAAATTCATTGTTGTACGAACAACCGCGGAATTTGTGAAGCCGTGGTCTCGATACATAAATTAATATCAACGTTCTAAAAATGATACAAATTAAAATGAGCGTTGCACTAATGCATTAATGCACGTGTATGTAATTAATCGAAACCACGATCTCTGGTATACACCGGCGCGGCTCGATGTTCATCGATGCCCACGCCTTGTTATGCTGCGCCGCGTGCGTATCGGAGGAAAGCGTTCGCCGTCCAAGAGCTAAAGGGGTCACGAATGGTTCTCGATCGGAGCTCGCGCAAAATAATGTACGCGATACGATACAATATATATTATGTAATAAAATGAACGCGATCAGACTGTGAACGGATGCTAAAAATAAGAGCCCCTCGTTCAGCGAACGACGCGAATGAAAGAGGCAAGGGTAGGTGGCGTGTTTTCTGCCCGATGAAAACACGGAGGTAACGTTCGGCGCCGCAGTGCCAGTGATCGTCGATAGAATGCAGAAATGGATGATAATAACAGTCGTGGCCCGTGTACGACCATTAAATGCACCTTGTGCTGCCCACCGTTTTACTTGGGGCCCCTGGTTCTTGCCGCTGTTACGTGCCCCGGCCAACTGTGTGACCTAGAACCTGAAACCGTGAACCTCCGACGTTCTGGTTGCGGTTACAGGTCGGCCACAGCTTCTTTTCTCTCTCGCTGTCTCTCTTCTTCTCTGGTTGTGTTGTTTTAATACAGCGCGCATCATAAATGCACCAACCCTTTAAAATTGCTGACCGTTTAACCTTTTGAAAATAAACCATAATATTGCCTCTTATTGCTAGATAGCTTGTTTGTACTGTTATCAGTAGACTGCGGATTTTATGCATTTACGACGAAAATGAATAGGTAAAACCTAAACCTAAAACAGTACAAAGATTAAGCCTTGTATAATCAACCGGGTATTTACTGTATTTCTTTCAACAATTTGTTAATGTTCCACTAACAAATGTTACAAAATTTCTCTGAATGTCCATTCTTTACTCGCTAATATGTTAATTTATAGTCTCGTAATGAGAATTTGTGCAAACATGCTAAATACAGAAAGATTTCAAACAATCTATAAATTTTGGTTGACTACGCAAGGGTTAAATGAGTTTAACAATGAAGACGTAATATTTTTAATATATGAAAATCATTAATGAAGAAAATACATTTTTACTTAACTCCTATAAATTGCAATCGATGTAGAAAAATTTTATTTTGCGTAAAGATCCGCAGTCTAGTTATCAGGTTGGTAGGAAAATAATGTCGGTTCTTGAGCAAGTGAATGTTTGTAGTTTCAGATGAATTTTTGATCAAACGTGCCCGCGAAGACTGAACGCTTAAGTCTCGGTGTTCTTCCATTTAATTCTAGAAACTGAAGTGCCGATTCTCTATTCGCATGCTTCAAAGTAATACTGGTTATTCTCAATCTTGTATTATACCCGAGTCTAAAACGGCTGGTCGCGGTAATCTTTTCTCGGGCTATCAAGATACTGAATTATGGACGGACCGGTATAATTATGATACGCACTGTATACATACAATTGAGAGAGGAGCTGCTTTGCGGGCAGATTTATGGCAGCCCGAGCATCCTCTAGCCGGCGACGATTCGTTTTGGCGGATTCGAAGGCAGTTAACTATCCGCCGCGGTGCGGCGCGGCGCGGCGTCTCGCCGGCTCTTAAACGTGGCGAACAATTAACCATTCGCTGGAAATCATAAAGTTTCCCCCGTGGCTCGATGAGAAACGATTGAATTAGCATTCCCCGTTCATTACACGCCACTCATTTATATTCGTGGACCATGACCGCCGTGATTTATATTATTTGAGGGATCTCCGCTGGTTGCGGGAAAACGTTCGAACGTTTTTCGACGACCGGAAACAACGGGGGAAAAATACGTGGAGAAATCGCGGGGCTTTTATTCTTCCCGGAACGTTCTGAACTTGACGATGTAGCGAAGTATGTTCCAGCGCTTTCCGTGCAAGTCAAAAAACCGCTGAAATGTTATTAAAACGATCTGTTTTGCACGTACTATATGTATAGAGTGGTCCATCTAAATGTAGCCATAAACAATGTTTTGAATGCAACGTAAATGGCAACACAGGGTGAATGCTCTGCAAATGTTATTTTTTTCTCAAGGTCATTTTTCCGGAGTTTCCAAAGTCATCGATATTTTGTTTTCTCTCGTAAACGTATATTTTCTTTCCTTGCAGATTCTAGTTGACATTAAGAAGCATTCGGAGATATTAATAACATGACCTTGAAGTGAACTCTGACTTCCAAGGTCGTCGAAACTGGCGAAGTGACTGCGGTTCGGAATAGTTAGCGAATCGTCATAGCGCTCTTCGACGCACCTGGATGGCTCGTCAACCATAAACCATAAACCATAACCCGAGTCCTCCCGCTTTTATGGAACATTCCAGGTAGCTATCAATTTGCTTCGTCCTTGTCGAGGGCAGTCTGTCAAAGATTCGCTTCGTTAGCAGTCCTTTTAATTCCGCCGAGCCGTGTCTCCTTCTTTTTTTCTCCTTTTGGTTCCGTTTCAGTTCCGAGACCCAATTCCGAAAGCGTCGGCTCGCTCCTTCCCTCTCTGATTGGTTGTATTGTATCGTATAGGTTCTCGGTATTTGCAACGTTTCTGTTGGCTAGAAAGGGTTCCTGGGAACCGTGGCCCACGCCACGCCAGTCGTGGTCCGGCTCGGACTCGGGCCTCTAAATTAAATCTCGAATCGGATAGCCGCGAAATCTATTCCTCTGGCTCGCGCAGGGACACTCGCCACGGAAATCTCAAATGAAATCTACATCCCACGGCTGCAAGGCGATACCGCGCGACTCGCGTTTTCAAAAAGCTCGGCCACTCGGAAATTTGCATACCGCCGCTTCGCGCCGCTGCTGGTGGTGCGCAAACATTCGAGAATCGCGCGAAAACAAGGCTTTCAAATTGTTTCCTAACGCTTTAGGAAGCCTATTAATAGGATTTCCAATAATTGTGCTGTACCAAAAGAAAGCATAGCAATTTTCTTTTACAGTCTTAAATGAAACTATTAGATGACGTTATCGTTGCTATTGAAGGTTCCATTAAAAAGTGTTTAGCCGTGTACCAGTTTTTTCAAAATTATGCAATTATCACTGGTCGGCAATGTGTTAATACTAAACCTTCAACCACCGGTCACATTGACCGGTTCAAGATTTTTTAATTATTCAGATAATAAGAATAATTTCATAAAAAATTATTGTACAATTATTACGTATTACAATAGAAACCACACAAGATCTAAATAAAATCAATTTTGTCATTTTTATAAGGGACCGTATACGCTACCAACGTTTGCTTCGGCAGCAGTCTTCGTTGTGTTATTTTACTTCAAGCAATGTATCCTCTTATGAAATATTAAGTTGTCCGGAAAGCAATTTCGTTTTTCGCGTGGAGATAGCATTTCTTCGATTTGTTGTTACATATTTTCAATCGCAAAATCCTGGTATTCAAATTCCTGCCTTGTAGTGCTTTCCAACATTTCAAGTATTTTCACGTCTTTTTTTAAGTTGACGGCTCGAGACCTCAATTATATCACGATCCCAGCGGGAATCCGATTTCGGCACGACGAATGACGTATTTCGCCCGACCACCACCTCCGGCGATTTCCTGGTTGATCGTCCTTGAGGATACAATATTTTCGATCGTCCGAACACCGTTATCTCTTTTTCTCCTTGACAGAGATTAACGAGGCACAACCTGGTAGACGCAAGATTTAACGACTGTGTCGATAATAATTCAGCAGGACGGTGTCAAGGTACCGATATCAAATAGCGACAAGATTAACACTAAACCTACCGAGCCGCAAAACTAACTAGAACATGTTTCCTTATAAAAATGACAAGATTAATTTGATTTAGATTTTGTGCGGCTCCTATTGTAATACGTGCTCTACTAAAGACATCTATATAAGAATTTCTTATTAAATAATTATTATTATTTTAATAAGTGTAAAATAAAAGATCTGGATTTTATTCTAGTTCAGTCAGACCGAGCGAAAGTTCCATTACATTGAACAACGTATATTTCATTCTGCTGTGCTATTCGAATAAACATCTAGTATTGAAAAATATACTCAATCTCCTAACCTATAATCCCAACAAACTCTACAAAAATCTCTTAAAAATCAGTTAGTTTTGCTGCTCGTACACGAGAAACTGTCCTTAACCCTCGCGAGGTAAGGTCTAATAAATAAATAGTAAGATGGTGTCTCTCACCCCGACAAATGGATTTCATAAATAGCCTCGTTTTAAATAAATTTAGGATAAAGAATAACACAGGATAAAAAGTAAACGGACAGATTAAATTTTATCCATATAAAAATTCTTTTCAAGAATCTGAAGCTGGGTTCAGGTGGTTAGAATTTTGATTTTCTTCCAGCTAGATTCGCGATTTGGCCCACTGTGCGACGGCCCCGAAGAGCGGGTCGGCCGTGCAAGGTCATTGTTTCGTTCTCGAGTTGGACGGCAAAGTGGAAACCTTTCTGCGAATAATCGGTCGATCATATCCCGCGGCCGTAAATCGCGTCGCCTGACGAACGAACGCCGAACCGGCTGTAATTCTTGTCACGAGGCGGGATCGCCGACAGGTACGTCGATAGAGCGGGAATGTTTTAAAAGAGGGGGCGAGGGTTGAACGCGGGGCCCGGCAACTCCGTGGCGTTACCAGCGGATATATTGATGGATATCGGTTGGCCAGGCCGGGCCGGGCCGGCTTGAGGGGCCAGGGGAGTCACGAAGAGGCAAGGATGACGAGGATCACTGTCCTAGAAGTATCAAAATGGAAGAGTGGACGGCTCTCGTCCAAGCCTCCGGGCCAGTATGGCTCCGGCGATCGTCTCGAACGTCGAGGCTATTCGCGGGCTAAAACCGAGTCCGTTCTCCGTGCCACGAACAGCCAACACGATCACGAGAAAGAAAGAAAAACAGAGAGAGAGAGAGGGAGAGAAAGACTCGGTTGAAAAGGGACGGTTGGCTAACGCGGAGAAGAAGAACAGAGGACTCCGGGGAGTAGGGAGAAAGATAGAAAGAACGGGGGCCTTACATAGCGATTGCTGGCAGGGCCTGAAATAGACCTCGAGAATCCTCCCGTAGCATCCTCTCGCTCCTCTCTTGCTTCGCCTCCTCCGTCGAGCGCCTCCTTCTTATCCTCGTCTTCTTCTTCTTCGGCGGCTTCTTCTTCTTCTTCTTCTTCTCTTGGCTGTTCGTCGAGCAGAGTTGCCTGCAGCTCGAGCGCAGGGTTTGCTTGGTTTTGTTTTCGCAAAAAAGGACCAAGCCTCTCTTGGCTCTTGGCTGTGAGAAGTTGTTTCTAGCGTCTCGTTCGTGCGAGCAGGACCGAGGGGAATGGCGGAATGAGGACGATCGAGAGGGAACAAGAGAGGGAGGGAGAGAAAGAGGGGCTGGCCGGTGGAGGATCGCTTGTTTATCCAGGATCGAGCTTCTGCTTTCGTTTCGTCCGCCGATATATGGCCACGAACAGACGGGGGGGCCCGTAGGCATCGCCGGACCTAAAGTGCACTCGACGAGAGCTCACGGACCGCATTCCCGTGGGAATGCATGCGTCGCTGGGAATCCGACCTGCTAAACTGACCTGCGCCAACGTACCAGCAAAACGTGACCCACGCAACGAGCCACGGGCTGCTCTCTCCGTGCGCGCCTAGGATCCGACCAGCTTCCTTTTGCTCCTGGCTCGCTCCCAGACCGATAAGCTAGCCGTGTTTGTTAACGAGCCGAGCGTCGTCGCAGTAAATTCGTAGCTGGCCAATAACGGAGCCCATCGTCCGCTCGAGAATCGCCGCGAAAACTAATGGCACCCCTGAACGACCAGCACCTGAGCCCAGAGAAAGTCGCGCCAGAGAACAAATCCCTGGTCCTCTTCATCTGCTCCCGATAAAAACGAAACTAACACAGCCGAGTAACGGTTGCTAGATCAAATACTATAATTGCGAAAAGGACACTGGAGGTGGCTGGTCAAAATTGTGAAAAATGAGACAACCCCTAGATCATTGGTCATCCAACATTTTTCAGCGCAGTGTAGCTTGGCGAAGTATCGGGACAGACAGATATAGAATCGATCGGCGAAAAAGCCGACAAGCTCGAAGCCCACGTGCGATTCTCACGGGAGTCGCGTTCGCTTCTATTTACGATCGACCGGGTGTTGGTGTCCCATGATGAAGCACGCGGCTCCTGTAATTCCGTGCTCGCCGCGCGAACCTGTCCCGCCGAGTTATCGTGCCCCTAAATCGACCGACGCCCGACCCGCCGCGCGTCCACGCCGGGAAAATGCCGGCTCTCGGGCTCGAGACGCGACGATACGGAGGGAGGGGCTCTCCCGGATGTCACGCGAGACGTCGCGTCGTTCTGGCTGCTCGCGCAGAAACAACGCGGCTATGATCCTGCGACGTTACAGGACACCGGCGCGACGACGAAGAGACACGGTTCTTCGTTACCGGTTGCCATCGTAACCGAGGATCCAGAAAGAGCCAGAGAAGAATATGGAAAGAGACAAAGAGGGAGACACGAAGCTGAGAAGGGCCGACCGCGGGAAGACGTGTCCCAGGAGCGGGTGATCCCTCGAGCGAGAAGACGCGAGCGGTCAGAAATGAAGCCTACCTTGAGCCACGGGACCTTTTTGCGGCCTGCCGATACGGTCCCGCGCAAACGGGCCCGCAAACGACCAGCTCCGCCGTGGAATCTCGTCGAAAAGAGTCGGCGAACAGTGGGCCGTTCCCATAAAATAGCTGGAATCGATCGGAGCATATTCGTATCGTGAGATCGGTTCGAATTGAATCGTATATTCCTTTCTCGACCGTCTGTCTTGTAATAATATATTTACCGTTTTTTATTCGCAACTAACGATGTATAATTACCGGATACATGAATTCCGTCCAGGTTTTTGCAAACGTGGCCCGGGCGGGTACATTAACGTGCTAATACCGAGCGGGTTCGCGCTCGTTCCCGCGGATGAAAATCGTTCGTTACGAATGGAAGATACCTGGGATGGGAGCCTTCTCGGTATCGTAATGGCGGTCTACCCGGCCGAGATTGGGGTAATTAACGCCGCGGACCCTGAACGAACCTCCCCATCGCCTCGTCCCCCTAGCCTCTCGAGCGCATAGCCGCGCATTAAACGCGGGAAAAATCCGCTCGTACGCTCGCTCGTTCGCTTGCTTGCTTGCTTGCTCGCTCGCTTGCTCGCTCGGATGCGTTTAAACGATTGCGAAACGATTATACGTTTTTCTCTCGGACGTCGAAGATACCACCTCCGTTAATGGGGGAGGGCAGATAGAGGGCATCGGGGGGGAAAAAACTAAGCAACGGAAAGAGACCGGAGAATAAGAATAGACGGCGCCAAAGGCTTAACAAGGGAACCGGTTCAAACCTCCTCGCGCATCGGCACGGCGCGAACCTGCGCACCGACTGTCATGGAGATTCTTCCACCGCGTCGCTCCGGACCGTGCACCGCAATACAGGGTGTTCGGCAACAGGTGGGAGAAAATTTAAAGGACGAAAGTCGGCTGTAAAAAGAATTACGATTTTGCCTTTGCTACGAAGTCGGTGGCGATCGACCAATCGTGGCTAACAAGAGCCAGCTTTATAGTATGTGCTAGAGATCCCTGTTTTATGTGTATTTCAATACACGGGTGCACGTGTATTAACGTATCCGCATTTTAATTCGTATTAATTTTTCGGAAAAATTCATTTGAAGTATCACGCCCGGTCAAATGACCGGTTCTAGATTTTTTGATTTCGCAATTAATGAAATTGTAAATATGCTTTCATAGGAAATGATTTAATAGATGTCTTTATTGCAGCACATATTGTAATAAGAACCGCGCAGAGTTTATATTAATTAATTCGTGTCATTTTTATAAGCAACCACGTGCCTGTTGCTCTTATAGCTCGGTACTTTTAGTGTTAAAAAGATTTAACTAGCCCTCTGGTTTATTAGAGAAGAATCTGATATGTTCGAATGTTCTGTACAATAAACGACTTCTTTTGGAACAACACAATATTCTTAGCTGTTGGATTATACTATTTCGGAGCAACTGCTGTTGCTGTAATGTGTTTAAATATTTTCTTGCCGGTTTTACAATTCTTACGCGATCGACCACCCGACGTTGACATTGCCGACGAAACTTGGTGTCGACGAAGTCGGGTCGGTGAAATGTTTCTCGATGAAATGATTGTCGGTGAGGTCAGGGTCCCTTCAATATTTTCCCGACTGTTGCCAAACACCCTGTATATTGAGCGCGGCGCGCACGCGGATCGCTCCCGTGATCGCCGTGATGATGCCTGATGATGCCTGCCGACCACGGGACCGTGCCAGCCTGTCCGAGTAATTAACGGCCGGCCGATGGAATTTATAACGTCGCCGGGCTTAGAGGAAATCCGGATGGATCCGAAGGGAGCTACGATCACATCGACGCGTTCGCGAGCAATTTCCCCGGAAAAATGCGTTGACTCTTCGCTGTTAATTGAAGGTGGTCTGCCATATACGAGTGCAACGACGTCGGTCCAGCATCGACAGTACTACCAGAAGGATGAAAAAGGGAAAAAGTCGAGTATTCGATGCTGTTGTCCTTAACCGGACGCGTTTCTATTAAAATTCTCTCTGAACCCACATCCGCCATTCGTATAAATTTGATACATTTCCTTCCGATCCTAACTGAATAGTTCTTCGTATTATAAGTTGAACAATCTCATTTTAAACTTATCTCATTCCGTCTGAAGGTTTATTTTCCGGAAAAGGAAATTATAATAGCGAACGTGTTTCAAGTGCGAGAAATCGTCGAGGACGATCCCTGAAATTTCGAGACGGTGTTGTTCTTGATGTTTATTTCGTTTTTGGAGAAAACGGCGTTGTTTGTGCGATGACTTGACACGTATAAATAACGCGAATGCTGGCCGGACAGCGTTGAGGCGTCGCGTCGCGCTGTTAGATGGCCGACGACCTTAAGCAGCAGCTAACGACGTCGTTCGCGATCCCGAGGATTTTGAGGGATGGTATGCGGCGCGGTGCGGCAGCGCGTCCGCGGGCACGCTCAGAAATGAAGTCTACCTTGAGGCCGGCGTCGTTTTTGCCCGGCCGGCGTCGATACGATTCCATTCAGGACGATGAAGACCGTGAAGAGAAGCCGCGCCGCGGCGAGATTCTGCCCGGCTCGGCTCTGTTCGCCGCAAAAACAAACTAAATGACAGGACCACGTTATTAATAGCGTGCACCGGCACTCCAAATAGATTGGTGCGCGTGGGTTCCCCAAGAAACGATCCTCGCGAGTTGCCTCCTCGTAAACTGGCCGTGCGCTGGCTCGGAAACGCGCCGATCTCTTCGATCTCCTCTCTCGGATCATCTCTCTTTGGCTTCCATCTTGTCAAAGCGGTTCTCGCGCGGTCCTACGCGGCTCCCTTTCGCATCTGCGTCGCGATAACGCGACAGTACGGTCTCAAGAAATTTCCTATCGAGGAGAGAGCCTTTGTTCGGCGGGAACTTCGGCTGGCCGATCGCCGCGTCGGCGAGCAAAGTTCAAGCGTACCCGTGTCAACGAACGGACCGCATCATCATCATCATCATCATCATCATCGTCCTCTTCGGACGTTACAACGCGCGGCGTTTTTTCTCTCTCTCTCTCTCTCTCTCTCTCTCTCTCTCTCTTTCTCTCTCATTTTCTGCCGCGGCAGATCCTGGCACCTTTCTTTCCACGCCGTTCTTTGGCAGAAGCAGAAGAGGCGGACCAGACCAAGTCGATTACATTTCGGTTCGTCCCGTGTATCCCCAGTCGCTGTCTCGCTGTCCCGCTCGTGCCCGCGTCCCTTCGTGGGCTGCTTCGCTCTTCGCTCGTCCTGCTCTAGGTTAGCCAGTGAATCATCTTCAACGACCCCCTCCTCTGGGATCCGGGCAGAAGACTCTTAAGGGGGCCCACGGCGCAGCGCGAGGCCAGTCCGAGAACGCGACCCTAACACTAACATCCGGTGTATTCCGAGAGTCGGAAACGGAAACGGCTGCTTGATCGATTAATCGACACACGGCAACATGAAGATCGCTCTGCTGCTGCTGGCCGTCGCGGCCTTCGCCTCAGGTGCGTACCAAACATTCCGAGCACTCGCTATTATCCGCATATATCGGATTTTAACCCGTTCGACGACGCGCCAACCGCATTTCGCTCGCTCCGACCCCTTCGGACACGATATCTATTCTCCGTGGGAAAGCGGCTTTTCAAAATGCCCTGAGCATTTTTCATTCAGACTTCCTTAGCGCTCTCCGATATAAAGTAGTGTCGCTGTCGGAATCTTTGAGTCGTTCAAAGAACCTTTACTCGTGCGTTGACCTGTCGATGCTGAATCGTTTCAGCGGTTATGCGATTCCTTTCCCATGCAATTGCATTCCGATTGACCTGTTTGGTCAATTATCTTCCCTCGTTGGTCCTCTTTGAAAGGTTCTTCGAATATCCTCGGCCAGTCTCGTGGAACCGTGTACACCGTGTTTTCCACACTCGTTGGCCCGCCTTTGTTTGATCTTCACAGCCTTATTTCCCGACGTCCGGGACATCCAAAAAACCAGAGAAGAAAACGCGCGCGGTCGCTGATCACGTACTCGACTCCTAGATCTCTGCGATCCCTTGATCTAACGATTATTTCTCTCGCAAAACTCAGAATTTTCATTTCAAATTCCGGCTACTGTAGCGAATCGTTGTGCGGCCGTTTAGGCGATTCGCATTCGGGCTGTCGCGTTGCCATAGACGTCCAAGTTAATTGCGGCGCAAGTGGCATAATTCCTGAACGCAACAGCGGTCCGCAGCGTCTGGCGGCTGTCTTCTTTCGCGGGAACACTGGCGGCAGACGTCTCAAGGCCTGCAGGTCGTTTACCGCCACCTGCGCCGCCGGCTTCGCGATCCGGAACATTTTTACACCGGACGCACCCTGCGAACGCTCACCGCGCTGCGATTTTCATTCGTTCGAGCTCGAGTCGCTTCGCGGTTAGCGAATTAACACGAAACTTCCTGTCGTTGTTCTTTCAAACCGTTCCTTATTGAAGAAGCCATCTCTCAAATTTATCAATCGACGCGCTTAATCCCTCCAATTGGCCGTTTATCGTGCCATTCGTAATTCGAGAACCGTGGAGAATCGGTCGGAAATTAGATCTTCCTACGAGGAAGCCTAACTTATGCCAACCAGGGTTGCACAAAGATTTAGAAGTTCATATCACATCAGTCCTCACGTAGTCGTCGGCTTAGGAAGATATTTAACTTTTTTTCTTAATGTTGATTTTCTTAATGTTCCTTAATAAAATGACGCTGCAGTCTGAATGTCTGTTCGCCTCCTGTTTTATTTGCTTCATCTTGCAAAAACGGCGATCGAAACGAGTCTGCTCGATAGATCGTCAGAGATTCCGCGGCCGTGGCCAGTTTTCAGCGACAGGCGGCAATTAAAGACCGTTGGCCTCAAGGCTATTCGGGGGTCAAAGCGGGTCGCAATTCACGAGTACTGTTAACCAAATAACCGTACAAGTTCAACGAACCCTCGCGCCGAAGCGCGAGAACCACCGAGTGGCCATTCCGGCTGAAACGGACCGCGTCAGTGAAGTGTACACAGGCAAAGGTAAATTAAAATCGCGTTAGAGGGAATGATTCAGCGCTGCGCACGCGTCCCGTGCTCGAAGGCAACTGCTATGGCTTCGTAAACAACGTTCCGTGCGAACGATCACCACGAACTTTCGAACTTGAATTCTCCGATCGGAGTCCGATTCTTTGCGCTGAGAAGATCCGAGGAACATTCGAATCGCAATCGTTTTTAACCGTTTCACGGTGAAAAAATTCCACTGGCAATCGATTTGGCAAGGGCTCAGAACGGAGAGACAGTTCATTCGAACAAGGGAGACTTTGAAAGTGGGGTTGTATGTCAAGGAAGGCTCGAAAACTATGGTTCGAAGCGTCGATCTACCGATCAGATTATTTAATAGTCGGCGACGCGCGTAACGGTTCCATGCGACGACTGCTGAAACGGGACACCGGATAGATTAGGATTCACCGGATGATTTTTCCCGCGTCTGGGACTGCCATTTGCGGCCCGGTCGGAAGTCAACGGTAGACGTGCCTCGATGAGATAATACAGGGGGGGCAAGAAAGGAATTTCCTTCTTTGTTCTCCCGTCACCGGGCCCCGCCGCCATCGATAGATCGCTTTTGTGCCCCGGTGAATCGATGGGACACCTGTATTATATCCTCGCGACGATGACATCACCGACGCGACGCACCGAATATATGCATGCCTAATTCCGAATCGAATAAACCATCGTCTTCGAGAGACGAAGAATGCTTCTAAATCGAATGGAATGTATATTCTTGAAGTATAATGGGACGAAACTTGATCTTACTCGCCGATCAGAGAATTAGTTTTATAGACATTGTTCCATTCGAATTCCTATCTGCGCTAGGCAAAGTGCAATTAATAGACTGCGGATTTTATGCGGCTACGTCAAAAATAAATAGCTGCAACGTAAAGGGGTACAAACATTAGAAGAATTAAAGACTTCTATTATTTTTAACCTTTTCAATTATATTAAGAAGGGGGAAGTCGGAAATGTGAGTTATGCGGGGATACCTTCGGAAATCTTGAACATATGGTATGAGATGGAACTTGGAAGGGGTATGTGGAGGAAGGGATAGAATGGCCGAGGGAACTAGATAGAAAAAGGAAAGAAAAGAGTAGAGAGAAAGATAGGAAATTGATAGCTCGAAGCAGAATGTAAACCGCGTCCCTTTTTATAGCCGGAAGGCTAGAAATGAAGCATTTCTATTCTATTCAGTTCTATATTAAGAAGGAAGATAACATGATTTCAATATTTCAAGAGCTCGAAAAAGCTCTTACTTCTTTTAGCTTTTTTACGCTTAACCGTGCGAGTACAATTGTGCCCTCGAGTCCTCCTATTCCGGAAACTAAGTGTTCCACACCAGCAAAACGTCCACCACATGCGAAACTGTTGTTTGATTGCTCGGGACTCGGTGAGTCGAGCAGAGCAAGAGGCTGCACTGTCGGTTTATTCGAGGGAATTTGTTCGCGAAGCGAATCGGGCCACGAATCACTTAAGACCAATTTACAGCTCAAAGGATCACGACGATCCAGCTGGACGGCGTGCAGTACTTCGTCTCGAGGATGAACCCGTACAGTCCCGAGCTGAACTATTTCCTGGCGTATCAGTATTGTCGCTCGCTGGGCCTGCAGCTGGCCTCCTTCGAGACGAAGGAGAAGGCCGACACGATGACGCAGTATCTGAAGAACGCCGGCTACGTGAAGTACAACTTCTGGACATCGGGCAACAAACTGGGCACGGACATGTTCCTCTGGATGAGCACCGGCCTGCCGTTCAACGCCACCTTCGACTACATGCTCAGGCGACCTGGCAACAGACCCGCCGACGTTCCACCTGGCACCGAGCCTCAACGAGTATCTCGCGATAGGTAACCAACACCCCCATCGATTCCTTCGCTCGCGAATAACCTGTCCCATGACGCGACTCACAGCATCCTTCGTCAATTACAATTGCAATCTCGTTGATAGAAACAAGAAACAGAAGCCAAATACGGTAGACTACTGCATATGAAGTGTCCGATTTTTCACAGTAACGTCAAACAAACTTAATCTTCTTTTAAACAAATTCACGGGTTCTAATCAATATATTCTGTCGATGAATTACAATGAGTTACAAGTCTCTTCACGTTCTCGATTTGCGAGACGAGCGTATTAATTAATCGGTATATTTTGAACGGCCAATGCATTGAAAGAAATCTTACGATCTTTATGCATTTATGACATCTGAAAATTTTCAAAAAATGTTGATAGAATAAAATTTGATAGAATTTCATACGATTTTTGTTAATTACAGATTTACTATTACCACTGAAAATCTGATTCTATTTAATTCCTCTTTCCTAGAATTCACCTAGAAAAATTGAAAATTGCATAAACATCTGCAGTATTTCTTGATCGAAATGTTGCATAACATTCGCGTGCTAAAATCGGACATTCCATATGCGACAACCCAATAAAAATTCGTTGTTTCTTGATTAAACGAATGTCTTGGACGAATCTTGGCGGGGTCAAAGTACTCGGCGAAACTATTAGAAAGGTGCGGCCGGTCTTGAGACACGCACCTGTCCCTGAACCTGTGGGGGTCGAAATCCGCCGCGGATGCCGGAAGTCGGTGTCAGAAGTCCGCGCGGACAAAGAAGGCCGTCTCCACCAGAAGGACAATAGACCGACACGACGTTCACCGTCACGAACGATAATTATCGGTGTTCCCCGCGTGTCTTCACCCGGAAACACGTGCGCCGACTCGGTGAACGAATCCCGACGCGCGTTGCTTCCGATCGAGAAATTTAGTGACGTCTTTCTCTGCGAATCTTATCTTTTCACTTTACAACCGAAGCATTTTTTCAACTAGAATATTTCCATGATTTACTTCCTTTTACGCAATTATACGAAATTTATTAACCCTTTGCACTCGGAGCTATTTCAACTCGAAAATGAAACATTTCTTGCGACCCGGAATAATTCCATTCTGTAGCGTTTCTTCATGGACATGAAATAGATATAATACCTCGTACAATACTTAAATGTTTAGTAATTGATTAGGTATATTTTTTAAATAATGGTACAGCCACTCGAGTGCTGAGGGTTAATAGACAGCGGATTTCATATGTTCGAAATTTTTAAATAGAATTTTACAACTATCCTTACACGTATTTTGTTTTGTATGATTACGAAAAACTGTATAGAAGTCTCGAATTGTGCAAGAAGTCGTAGAAGAGGTAGTTGGAAAATGTCACTAAGCTTCTCGATCGGGAATATGTGCGCCGCGCCGACAGAGAATTTAGAACCGGAAATCGCGTGGTTTCCAGCGGCGACAGCGGAAGCGCGGACGGTTGCGTGGCGATGGTTGCGCCGACGTTAGCTTGGGAGGCGCAGGACTGCACCCGGGAGAAGGACTTCATCTGCGAGCAGACAAGATGCTACTACTACAACTACGGCAGCATTCCAGTCTCTGCGACTCAGGGGTAAGAGGTGAGATAATACTTGTCACAGAAATACACAAACCTGCCGAGACGGTGAGAGAGAAGGAGAAAGAGGTTGGAGGGGCAGCTCGGAGAGGAGCTTCGACGAGTGTCCCTCCAAGAGATGGACGTCGTTGTTGCACGGACGAGAAAGAATTTGAAACGAAATCATTTCCGATAGGACCGACACGGCCCACGCTCGAGATAATTAATTGTACGTTTCGCCGAGGACGTCGGCTCGCGGGACGTCCGTCGCGAAAACCAGTGGGCCTCTTCCCATGCAAATGAAGAGGAACGCGAGATTCTTTTTCGCCGTGCGACTCGCGCGCGTCCACGAATAGATCGATGATAACGCTTCTCTGGGATAATGAGAAAGTAAAATAGAGATGTTGGGGTAGATGGGGAACGCGACGCCTCTAGGCGTCGCAGCTTGGAATTACTATGTAACGGCTTCTCTCGCTTCTCGCAAACGTCAGGACACACCGACATACGCGCGCACACGCGTGGAAAAGTGTGGACACCACTGAACTGTACGCACTAATATCGAGCCGACAGGGTCTTCCAAACAGCCTGTACACTGGTAGTGGTTCCAGACTTTTTCCTGCATAACGCTTCTAACACCACACGCGACTAACACACCGCTAAATCACAGCAGGCGCGGGCATGGATCCGAGATCGGGAGCGACTTTCTTTCTCGCTTTCGAGCCTGTGTAGACACGAGATATTAGTCAAGGTCTGCTTTGCACTCCAAGAGTACGTTTACGTTCGAGCAATCTTGTATCGGTAACGGTAAGCGTCGACGACACATTTGTAGACCGAAAGGAGGAAGGAAGAAGCAAACAGCGAAAAATATGCTACCCGGCATTTCTTCCTTCTCTCGCCTTTCACTTTTAGCATCGTTGATACGGCTTCACGCTTATGGTACGTTCATAGCGGGTCAGTGAGATATACATTCGAAGCAGGTAGCAGAGGTTATTAGACGGATTTAATCGCCGCTGAACTCGAACTTTTTCCACTGGCTTCTATCGCAGCTCCGACGTAAACGTACCCCAACGAGGCTGACTCCGGGAGCTTTCCTTTTCGAAAGAGAATCACCGTTCTCCCCATGCCTGCGTCCAGCCAGACACGCCCACTGACAGAATTTCGAAAACCGCCCCCGTAATGAACAAACCAGCAACGAGCCCCCGCACCACGAACGAGGGAAGTCTTTCCTTCCTGTTTCGTTCGAAGATCTATGGCTTCGTCGGTGACCCTCGAGCCGCCAGGCGCCTTCAGTCCTGCCACCAATTTCCAGAAATCGCAGACCCTACATAACAACCACCTCGGCGCCAGCCAGCGACGACCAGGTCGACGACCACGAGGAGAGTAGTTTGGTGACGAGCGACGGGGCGCGCGAGGAGGAGAACACCGACGAGAATCGAACACCGGAAGAAGATGGGAGCTCCGTCGCCGACGAGAAACCACCTGAAGACCCGATCGTCAGCAGGCTGATCACCACGGCCGTTTCCGCATCCGACAGGCAACCGTCGATCGCTCAGTCGACGTCCTCGCCGGTCGTCACCGAGGACATCCGCGAGCAGCCGACGAACGGCGAACTGGACAACACCAGGCCGGACCATCTGCCGGACATCGCGAGCCTGTTCACCGACAGCCCCGCCCCCCAGGCGAGGAAGGAGAACGTGTTCGAGGGACTGCAGACCCGCGAGGTTCACCGTTCGTCCCTGCGATCCTCCTCCGACATGAAACTCGAGCACCGCGAGTCCCCCGACTACCTCGAGACTCAATCGGAGACCGAGTCGCCCAACAACGGGCTGGAGGACGCGCACACCGTCGGCCCATACGACAGCGTGCAGGATTACTATGTCGACGACCATCCGGAGCCGGCGGCCGAGCTGTCGATGATGAAAGACCAGGACGACGACAGCAGCACGACCCTGCCGGAGGCGGAACCGGCCTACAGGTACAACATTAAAGTGCGCACCAACGGCAAAGTATTAGATCCTCCGTCCAAGTAACGCTTTAAACACTTTTAGGCACCGTCTTCTCTCTCGCGTCACGCTAAACGTCCCAATTGCATGTCGCGCGACCATCAAATAGTCCGCCCAACATGTCTTTCGCTAAAGTCGGGCTTGTATTCTCTTAACGAAAGCGACGATGTAAAGCACCGCGTTATCAGCTTCGATAAACTTCGGACAACAACGAACAACCTCGCGGAGTTGTACGTTGTCGCGGCAAAGAGCAGGTTGGTTTCGAGTAGCCTGATTTGGACGTTTCTTGTTGATCGGTCGAAAAGCGACGATGTAAAGCATGTTGGATTGGCTTTGATAAACTTCGGGAACGAATAACTTCGCGGAATTGTACGCTGTCGCGACATGGGGCAGGTTGGTTTCGAGTCTGAACCAATTTGAATCAGTCTAAACCAAGCCTAATTTGGATGTTTCTCGTCGCGTCGGTCGAGAAGCAACGATGTTGTGGCCGCGACGTTCAGTTGGGACGCAGCCTTATTCGTGGATAAGTGAACAGAGAACGGTAGAGGGAGATCCGAGAAGCTAGATGTATTATGTACGTTTTTATCATGTGTATATCGCGTCACCCCGCGAACGGTCATCGTCGCCGATGTTACCGTTCGCACCAATCATCGTTCATCATTCGTTCTGATCGGACGAACTCGCGCGGCAGTGCTCGTTTGGATCCCCTTTCGTCGGGACTCCCGCTCGGCGGAGAGAAGCAAAAGACGTTCGGAATCGTTCGAAAGCGGGCGCACGTAATAGCCTTATCATATTCGCGGACAATTTGCTCAAGGAAGCGTTCGAATTCGTGAAGAGACGGCTCCCTCCTGCCGTGGACTCTCGACGACAGAGTGCCGACATCGTTTCTCGCAGGGGCATTTACGCGATCGATCGATCGGTCCTTAATCGCACATACCCGTGGCGCTGGCGGCCGCGTATCTACATACTCTCCGTGCCTCGCGAGAAGTTTCCTGACAGGAATTCGGAAGGAATGCGGCAGCGAGCAATCCGATTGGGTCATTCCACTGGCGCTTTCGGTTCTAGCCGAATTATCGGCTGGAATGTGTGACGTCACGAGGTCTAAATGCGAACGAAGGACTTCTCGCGAGGAGAGTACATGTCGCATCGAATCGAATCATAATATGAAATCGCATGGCGCGCGATCGATCCTTCTCACCTCGGGCCGTCTTCTATCGTCGGAGTTATACAATCTCTTATCAGCTGATTCGTAGCAGCTCGTAGACCATTTGAAACACGAACGCGCGAGGACTCGTCCGCGTTGGGATCTCAGGCATCAACGGTAGAACGGAAAGAAAAACGCGGCCGGGCGAAAAATGTTATCATTAGCATGGCTAGCTGAACTCATTTCTTGGTGTAGGGTTTGGGTGTCCGCCGGCGCCACCGATCATCGTCACACGCACACATACATACACACGATCACACACACGCGCACCAACACGCACACGTATCGAAGTAATCATCTTAGATAACGTTCATTCGTACGTCTGCAAGATGGAACGTTTCGCGGTGGATCGATCCTGCGATCGGGATTCAGGGATCAGCTTCGGTTGGAGGATAGAGACACGGTTTGGAAACGTTTCGGTCATCCAGACGTACGCCAACTCGACGCACGCGTAGTTTCGAAATGATTCTTTAACCGCTACCGATAAGTGATCATCTCACCCGTGGATCATCGGATATCATTGCGTAAACACGCCGCGGATGTGTAACTTGTGTAATTGAATATTAATAAAGGTACGAGTACATTCTTACGTGCAGCAGCGTTACGATTCATTCATACCCCCTTGCGACGATTGTTTAGAAACACGTTTTTCCGATCGACGTTACTCACCAACCGTTCACCACGCCCTCGATGTTCAGCATAGGCACGATCTTGAAGACGTAGTCGTCCCGGAGGCTCGACGCGTACGCGTTGCTGCTCAACAACGCCTCCAGAGTACCGTGCATCACCCAGGAGGCGTTGCTCTCGCCCGGATGGACCCTCGATGTCAGGAACACCACCTTCCGGTTCTGAAAAAAAGATTTACTGGTTAAAATGTGGTGGTAAATGAAAAATGGAGATGACAATCTTTGCGAACGAAGAACGTGAACAATGAAAGCATTCAATTTTTGCTGTGATACAATCAAGAACGGTGCTTGCTTTAACCAACAGATTTCATTTAGGAAAAAGTTAACGTTAATTGTTTAACGTTGCTGGTAGAAATCGGACGTAACATGACGACTTCGAATAACCCTTCAGTTATTTGTTGTACGAATAGATTTTTCAAACAAATGTTGCGAGGTATTCAGCGGGAGGTACAGTGCTGCAGTTCATTCTTTGTTCATTTTCTTTTTCATCGAGATACGGGTGTCACACCTTCAGTATTTTAAATGGAATGCACAATATTTTTTCTCGAGTTCGGACAAAGTACCAAATTCTCCATAAAAAAGTGTTACACCAAATAGGAGCGAAACGCGCGGACGGGAAAAGGACGATCTTGTCTCAATTGAGACAAAAATCCCCACCCCTGGGTTCCCACATTACATACCGATGAGATACTATTGTCAATGCGCTTTTTTTTCAAAGATAACCCTAGCACTATGTCTTAATTTCATCGACAAAATTTAATTCACTTAGTAAATCCGAAATGTCGAATGGAAAGCTGGATGTCGCTGTTCGCATTGATACGGGTGTCCCCCTAAAGGACTCTTTATATTAGCCAGCCAGACGTCTGGCGCAACACCATCTTTTTGTGCCACGCAGGGAACCGTCAACACGCTCAAGCTAGACTTCGAAAAGAAATATTGAAAAATTGAAGAAATTTGGAAAATACTGGATACAAAACCAGGGTAGTGAGGTTCTGTCCTTGTTCTGGCGAATATAAAGAGCCCGTTCATGTGGCGCGGACCTGAGGTAGCTCGAGAAGTAGAAAAGGGAGCGTAGCCCTTGAAAAACAACCGAAACGAGCAAAACTTGCCAACCTTTGCTATAAAGAGTTGAGAGTGTGCAAAGTGTGGAGTGTGTACCGACCTGTACAGGGTTGCTCTTGGAGTCCATCGAGGTGATGGTCAACAGAGGGCTCTCGTTCCCGTTCAGAGTCTCGCAGAGAGTCTCCGCGCGGAAGTAGGTGTTCGGAGGGACCTTTCTCGTCCACTTCCATATGTTGACCATCAGCTGCGTGTACGTGTAGGGGAAATGGTAGGCCAGGTAGCAGATATCTTTCTCGTGCTGGAACGTCACCGAGAACGAGATGGTGAAGTAATTCCTCCCCTTCGTCGGCCGCTGGTAATAGTTTCGGTAGTAACAGATGTCGGCGCCGGTTCGCACCCAGCCTGGCCTACCCTGCTCAGCCTCGGTCACGCTGAACAGGATCGGCTTCATGCCGAAGTTGAACTGCGAATTTGCCTTCTCGCAGTTGATGATGTTGAACGTGTACGACACGTTCGCGTCCATGTTCGCCACCTTGAAGTAGAACCACTGGTGCCTGGACCCACTGTTCACATCCGGCGTCAGGATCAGGTCGAACTCTCTCAGGCCTATCTACAAGAGACCCGATTCGAAAGAAACGCCGCTAGTTCACCATCGTCTTTCCTATCTCCTGCGACCTCTCGGCACCCCCGATCCGAAACCCGATTAATCTTCGAGATCTTTTAATATTCTTGTCGACATTCAGCAAAATTCGATGATCGTAAATAGACCGCGGATCTTTATGCAAAGTAACAATTCTGAAAAACGAATAAAATGTTCCTACATTCTCTTAACCGTTAGACTATTCTAAATTGCACCTACTCGGTTTCGTTATAAATGCATAAAATCCGCACTCTAATCGTACATTAAATTTATATTTGAGCGAGTAAAGGCAAAAGTATGCACCGAAACTATGAAGTTTGAGAACTACAGTGCTATCGACCGTCGCAGGAAAAATTTTACGTGTTGCCGGAGGTGTCCGAGAGCCCGTCCATGTTTAACTACCTAGATCGATTAGAAATGGGACCATCGCAGGATAGAGCTAGCTGATCAAAGGAAGAGGTTACTGAGACTTCCCGAGCGTGTGAAACATCCGCAGAGTTGTACCTGAATAGCTTTCCTCAGGTTGCCGCTCTCGAAGGCGGAGAAGAAGTACAGGGACTTGGTGTGGCCGACCGGCAGCCCCACCATCACCTCGTCGTAGCTGGACAGCTGCTTCTTTTGCGCGACCTTGCAGTCTTCGTTGGGCGTTCTGGTGGCGATGGTGTCCAGGTCGTACACCACCTCTTGCATTGGAGTACCACCATGGAGGCCTCGTTCCACGCAGGTGAGAAGCTTGGCGCGACAGATCCACCTGTCCTTCTGATTCAGCGGCTCTTCTTCCCCGAGAGCATCACCGCCCACCAGATCAGGGTAAGCGACCTCGGTGAAGTCGATTATGCTTTTCACCCTGCCGGCTAGCTCTCGGTAAGCTTGCTGGTCCGACAAATTGGCCGGCATGTTCTCGAACATTCTGATACTGTTGATTCCGTTCTCCGACGGGACTTTGCTCGCTCCGTCTCTCATCGCGTCCTTTATCGTGGTCCTGCTACTCCTCGATCTCGAATTGAACTTGTTGTTGCCCTCCGTAGGATCACCGATGACCAGCTTCTCCGAGGAGGACTTGCACAGCTGCGACAGGTTGCGCAGCTCCTTGAAGAACATCGTGTACCTGCGACCATCGGGAAGATTTATCTCGTGCAAGATCTCCACCGATGCAACAACGCCGATCGCAATCATAAACGTAAGAAGAATGATATGGCGTACTCGTTCAGTTCCTCCTCGGTCCTCTGCGCGGTGAACACGCCCGCGAAGAACTTGCTCTCGTCCACCTCGTCGGCGGTGGTGATGATCCCGATGTCGTTCGACCTTGAATTCTGGCTCTCCTCATCGTCGCCGGAGTCAAGGTCGCTGTACAGCCTTCCCAAGGACGCGACGCTGTTCGCCTGGAATCGATTCGAGGGTTCTATAGTTCGATTTCCGATGCGAGACAAACGCCGGGTGAAAAATTGCATGCGTTTTCGCCGGCCACGGGTCCGAGTGTAACGTTTCACGGCGTTACATCATCCCGGCCGACAAAAATACGCACCTGACTGTCGATGTCGCTGCCGCTTTCAGCGCTGTTCGGCCGGACGTTCGTCTCCGGCAACGCGAACCTGTAAAAAATCCGTCGTGCATTCGTGGTCTTTCTTTCGCACGGGACTAGCGATCGAGATTCTACAGACACGCGCGACACGAGTTGCACAACTGGTCCAGTTTTCACGGGAGGTGGACGCTTTCGACACACTTTAATGTATGATTAAAGACCTGGCAGCACGAACAAGTAGAACGTTCTTCGTTCTCAGTGTCAGCGAGCCGGGTCTCTGTCGCCATCAGGATCATCTCTAAATTCAAACTTGAACGAAACAGCCGACCAACAACTTCGATAATCGTAAAGCTCTGTCCGAACCAACTTAGAACAACTTTGTGTCGTTCCTCTTCGTTGCCTTCTTTGTTTTCTTGCCGAATGTAATAACAACAGTGTGGATGTAGCTTCAGACTGCGGATTTTCATGCAAAATAAATTTAATTTCTCGAATGTTTATTTTAACTATTTTCAATTTGATCCGCTCGTTCTTCTGATAAATGCATCAAATCCGCAGTCTAATTATCGCGTACCAGCAGATTGACACGCTCGCGAACTTCTACCGATCAGCTGATCACCAATTCGTCAACTTACAAAATTGCAACGCAACGCGAACAGCTGGATAGACGTACGAAAGTTCTACCAGTTCGCGGCAATCGATCGGTAATTGTTGCTTGGATAAACATACACAGTGAAGATTCTACTAGCTCACGATCGGTAATTGTTGTTACACCCCGGAAGGTGGGCTAACGAAATCTCAAGCAAAGAGAACAGCTGGATAAATATACAATTCGAGAATGGTTGCACTGCTGACGTTTACGCGAAATCGCAATTTATGGTTATCCATTCATTGGGCAAAACAATTCCCTACTTTTTTTTAAATGAAACGTCTGCGCGAGTATGCCTCTCCTCTTGTATCGCGCGTTGGCCCGGTGCCACATTCTGGAGACGGTCAAGCGCGTAACCTCAAATTTAGCAGCAGCTCCTTTTGTTTTAGCCACGGGTTAATTTGTTTTGAACTTCCGTCCGAATCGAATTTTTGCCGAGCTAAAATCATTTACAGAGACTCGCGTGCCAGAGCGCGTTCACGCAAGGTGTTTCGGATTCTGCATACAGTAATCGCTCGTTCGTTGTCCAGAAGCCGTGTTTTTCAGTGACAACGAGCCTGCCCGGACACTATTTTTGATTTATGACTGCGTCTAGAGTATCGCGCCGATCGAGACTTCAATAGAGAGCCGAACATAGAGAAGGACAGAATGAAACACGGATCGGGTGGCCGAAGCGTATCGCCGTCGCCGGACAAATCTGAGTCCCGCATGTTTCATTTTTACAGACACTATGTACAATTGAAATTATATCGTGTTTGGTGTCATTTTAATCAGAAAAATGCCAGAAATACGTTCATGAAGGTCCCATAAAAAAATAATGTAAATTAAGAAGTTTGAACATTCGATTCATTCGAGTCAATGTAGTGGTGCTCACACCGATATACCCGAGCCGACATCAATCGTCGCCGCCCTGCGGAGCGACGCGGCGTTGACAGGCAGTGGAATGGGTAGGCACTGGACAACGGCCCTGCCCACCATGCCAGACAACAAACGAGCGATTACTGTACTAACTGGACCAAACCCAAACGTCTAGAAACGATGAGAAAACAGCTGCCAGTACGGTCCAGCAACCACCACGACAATTTTCATTGATATCGTGTGCAAAACAATGCTTGTAGGTTGAAAGATAATCCCTCACAATTTTAAGTCGCTAACTTAAAAGCCGCGTTTAAGGATAATACACGAGCGTAAACACCCTGAACTTTATCATTTTTATTCTCGGTTGTTGATTAACATATTAAGTTGAAAGAAGACGAAAATACTCGAACTTACCTCCTGCATTTCATATATTTTTTTCTACTCTTCATAATTTGATCACAATTGTGGAAAAAATATATGAAATGCATTCTTTCCGTCTGAATATGTTAATTAACAACCGATAAAAAAAATGATAAAGTTCAGGGTGTTCGCCTTAGCGACTTAAAATTTCAAGGGATTATCTTTCAACCTGAAGGCACTGTTTTGCACACGATATCGATAAAAATTGTCGTGGGGGTCGTTGGACCATGCTTATCCCGCTAGACCGTTAGTTGTGAAGCTGATTCGACATATAAAAATGCGAGTTACGTTGATTTGCCTGAGTTGAAGTTGGCGAACGTAAAAACGCCATTTTGTCCAGCTAGCTTTGATCTCTCGGAATAGCGTGGATAATAAATCGCTGTTATTGCTAGGACCGATTCGCGGAGCGACCTTGGACGGATTCGTTCACCTTGCCGGAAACATTTCGGCGACGGGCAGCTCCTTCTCCAGACACTGATTGATTATCCCGCATATGCGCGACAGGAGGCAGTCGTACGCTTTATCCTCGGGACAGTTGCAGCAGAACCGGTACAACACTTGCAGGCCATTGTTCCACTTGATAGCCTTCCTGCCTTCTTCTGCAACGAGCAAAAAGAGCTGGCGTGTAATGACCGCGTGCTCGCGCGCGATTTACCCCCCTAGAGACATAAATTCAGCGTGCGCGCCGTTTAGGATCGTATACCGCGAACGTCTCCGCGTAATTGGTGATTTTCACGATTCCCTGCACGGCGAACCGTACAATGGAATTGCGTTCGCGAACACGTCGACGAGCAACAAAGATCGGCCGATGGATGCAAATGCACCAGCGCCAGCAGCGCAGCGAAGAGAAACGTCGGGCGCTCGGGTTGATCGATGCGCCCCTGGCTGGAGCTGTCTAACAAGGAGCATAAGCGCAACACGACGATTTTAATGAAATTTATGTAGGGTACCTGAAGAGTACAAACAGCTTTCTAGCTTGGATAGGAACGCATTTGTTGAGAACATGGTGTAGAGGGTAAGAGGAAATTACTATTATTTTGCTATTTCTCTTATCGATTGTTCATACATTTTTACGTGAACCAGTTTGTTTAATAGAAATCGAGGTGTTTCGCTTACGCAACGTTCCTCGCAAGTCGTCTTACGATACGTTTATGTTTATGTCGTATCTCTGCGATAGACGTTGTAACGGCGGCGATAAAAGCTGATCGTCTAGTTGCCGTGCACGGTGCTCCGAACGCTTTTATCATCAAACAATGGAGTGTGTTTCTACTCAAACTGTCATCTTCCAGCGTGGAGAGCCCGACATCCGGCCGGATATTGCGACGGTCGCGAGGCTGAAAGGTCGTCGCCAATAAACTCACTCGTGGCGCAGAGATGTTGGATCGTGGTCACCGCACAGTTGCAGATCTTCAGCCTCATGTAGCCGTCGTGACGCTCCCATTTGTCGAAGATTCGCATCAGCAGGTACATCATCCCCAGCTTGACGAATTTCGTGCAGAGCAGCTCTAATGTCGGAACGAATCAACATGTTCGTTAATCATCGGACAAAAGGGAATTCGTTTCGGCGAAATAGTTTCACGCACGTACTGTTCGTTGTGCAGTGTTTGAAGCACTCTAACAGCAACCTCAGTTTCAGGTGGGGCCTGTAACCGACCGAGACGAACGTCTTCTCGAACGTGCTGGCGATCCCGTCCTTCACCAGCACTTGAAGTGTGTACGCTGATGAGAAGAACAAGGATTCAGTCGGATCGAAACGCGCGTCCACGGGCATGTCTAAACGAGCGGATAAAGGATCGACCGGTCACGCACAATTTCTGGCGAGGCTCTTCAGGATCCACAGCAACGGCATCAGGATCTTGCTGTTGTTGTAGTGCTGTTTCAGCGCCGCATGGTACACCTTCACGGTGTTGAACGTCTTCATCTTCAACGCGAACTTCTGGTCCCCCTGCGCCACCTGTCACAACAATTACGAAATTCGATCAGTTCAAGATTGTATTAGAGTCGAGGGAGAGTTACGTCGTGTTTTAAAACATTTGAATCAATTTATAAAAACGTAGGTTTAATGTTATTCAATGATAGAATTTCCATTATTTGTAACATCTTGTTGCCATCTTTCAGATCACTTGCTTACTTAAAATACGACAGAACTTTCCTTCCAACCCGACACCACTAGATCGGATCGAAAAAAGAATTTTTGTTCGAAATCGAAAACGCTCCATACGGGAATAATTGTGATTCGACGTCTTAATGACAGGATCAAAATCCCAAAATTGTGCGCGATGATGCCTTCAGCTTGCGCATTGAGCCGAAAATTTGAAAATATAGAGATTTTTAAGAGCGCCGAATCATAACCTTTCCCGTGTTGAGCGTTTTCGATTGCGAACAAAGATGTTTTTCTGATCCGCTCTACTGTACATTCTCGAAAAGTTTTAAAACGTTCGCGTAAGAGCTTGTAGCTCTTCCATGGCAAAATTTTACAAGAGGATACATTGCATTTAATAGAATAATGTAATTATGAAGACTATTGCTGACTATTGTTTATTTCTATGGGATTTAAACGAAGACTGTCTCACCTGGCCCAGTAACCAGACCACTTCCTGCGTGAGGACCTCGCTCGAAACGGTGTCCGCATGTTGCAGATTAATCAAAAGCTTAATTAGGACTTGCGTGATGCCCAAGTTGACCAGTTGCATCACTGCCATTCGACTGCTGGATTCTGTGAAGGGTAGCAAATTAGGGGTGCTCGATCAAGCGTGGTCGATCATGCAACGGTTGCAGCTAAACGCGCTCGCGAGCTACGTGAAATTAGCTTAACGCGTTCACTGTCCTGCGATGCACAACAGTGTTCTTTCCCGTGCATCGCATGCGGTGCATCGCGTTTCATGCCGGCGATTACAATCGGTATCGAATGACTTTCATCCTTTATCCTAAACCAGGGAGTTCTAACTTGTTCCCCTCCGAGGACCGCAAGGTCCCCACCATTAGTCAAACTTCTTCCTACTACTACGTACAGCCGTAGTGGGCGGCACAGCGACACGGGAACAGGAACAAAGTTCTACGGCAACGATGAAGTCCAAGAGCGGGGGAAGAAACTAAGCGGGGATGTGCGGCGTATGACTCGCGAGCTACAAGTTGGAACTTCCTGTCCTAAACTAGAGGTCGGCAAGAAGTTTCGGCCGATTTTCAAAAGCTACGACCTCTTTTCCCGTGACGATCCTAATTCTCGAGCCACCTCAGGCCCGCAACATATACCCCAGAGGAGAGGATACGATAGGGGCCCCTCAAACTCCTGCTTCCCCCACCAACCTCCCCTTCATAAATCGCGTCCTTCCTAACGACGGATGCTGGTGGAGGGCACTGGGCGCTATGGCAGGGACTTTCTTGTCTCAATTGAGACAAAAATCCCCATCCTCGAGTTTCCACATTACATATCAAGGAGGTACTATTGTCAATGCGTTTTTTTGTCAATGGTAACCCTTGTAGGCCTATTCAATTTGGAAAATAATTCTTAATTTCATCGGCAAAATTTGATTCAGATATGGGAAAACATTCTAGAAAACATTCATACGTTTAGACTTGGTAAATCCGAAATGTCGGATGGAAGGACCTGAGGTGGCTGAAGAACTAGGATAGGCGGTGTAGCTCTCGAAAATCGGCCGAAACGAGCACTTGTTACCGAACTCTGTCCTAAACGATTCAAGCACAACATCATTGAAAACCGTTCAGAATGTCGGTTGTCAACTCAAAGGTGAAACGGATGAAATCGGTGTTACTTGTGGCTTTGTTCTTCGGCAGTTTGGTCTTCGCTTTGGGGATGCGGGACGCGATGCACTCGTGCAGTATGCTGGCGATGCTGTAGTTGATCACGTGATCCTTGCAGTTCTGCGGCAAACAGACACGCCTGGGTAATTTCGAAAAGCTCCTCTTCTGTTTCTCGAGGTTATTTGTAGGAGTCGGGGATGAAAAGCGGAAACGCGAGCCAGACCGAGCCGGAGCGCCCGAATTGGCTCGCGTTTGCGAGCGATCGAGAGATAGTTGACGCGCTTAAATGCCACAGACCATAATTAGGCCGGGCCGGGCCAAGTCCGCGTGCGTGCAACACTTATCAGAAAATGGAACGAACAGATTTCCAGTTTCGCATGTTGCAGGAAGCACACCGTCGACGAGATAGACAACGAGGTCCCCGCACGCTGATGCGACTTTACCACGCTATTCCGTGCACATCGTAGATCCCCGACGCGGCTGTCTGCGGTGCACGGTTAATTGGATCCTCGGAGTGTCGATTAAACGTCGACTGTCGAGGAAACTATAGTCCACGGTCACACCGAACCGTAAAAACCTCAACTAAATTCGCACCGCTGTTATCAGCCTGTGATTTACTGCAAGTATTACAGAACGCTTTCGCAAGTTCTCTCATCCCTAGAATCTGAGTCCGGTATTATTTTCTTTGCTGGAACCCTTAACAGTTTCTTTCACCTTCAGAAAACGAAATTCTGCCGACCGGTTTACAAAACTCAAAGTGCAAAGTTATTCGTACACCTTTCGAAAACGAACAACTTTTTCGAGATTGCACCCAACAGCTTGAGTTTGTTCTAGACGCAGAGAGGGATTACGAGAAGGATTAGTTTATTCAATTGTTATTGGTCGCAATTGCGAAGGATGACGATTTTAAAATTTCAAGGATTTAAAATCCAAATTCGAAGATTTTTACTTTTCACAATGCCCACAGGTTTTTTACACGTATATAACTTACTTAGGTTTACAAAATACATGTTCGAAATGTTCATTACAGGCGCAAATGAAAAATTAAGAAATTCGAGACCTTTACTTTCTAACGTCTGAAAGAAACTCAAGCTGTTAGGTTCAATTTCGAAGAAGTTATTCGTTTTTAAATATGCGCGAACACTTTGCACACCAACTGTACAGAGATTAGTTCGCGCTTCTGCGGGAAGTCTTGATAGGTAATTCGTAGCGTGATAGGAACAGTGATTAACGGTGGTTCCCGATGGAAATTCTAGGGATAGGTAATGGGGAATGAAACGGCGATTCAATTAAGTGCCACCCACCTTGAGCGACGCGACGAATATCTCCATCGCCCTGGAATTCTTGCGCCATAGTTTCTCTAGCGTGCGGTCGCGGACTCGTCGATCTGAAAATTATAGTTGTCACAGACGAAAGACGTTCACAAAAAGTTATCTACGGATTGCGGGTCTCTATGCAAATTCTCGTGTTCCTCCAATAAATAAAAACGCTACCGGTTTATGTTAATGTACACGTGTCCTTTCTTGGGAATTCGTCGTCCATGTTAGCGAGTTTCTCGGAGGTTTGATCATTAGCGATCGGATTGCGAATTGAGAATTAATAATTCTACGGAAGATACAATTCACTGTTTCTAGTACAGGAACAGATTTAGCAGAAGTGGAATGTGCACGTCCGCCTTTTGTAATTTGTATTGTAATACACGAACAAACATCGAGCAAGCATTTGGCAACTTTCTGAGACAGAATAATGCTCGAGAAACAAGTTAATTCGACTATCTGATTTCGCGTGTACGCGTGTATTTATAATCCGTGTGTCTTAAGAACACCAATTTTTAATGACGTTGTATTTTAAATTCAAAGTCGCGACCATTGGTCAGAAGGCTCGAGTCGGAAAGTCGAGAAATAGTTTGCAAAAACGACGAAGTGAAGATGCTAATCGAACAGAACATAAATCCCCGAGGGACTTTCCAGTGCCAAACGTTACAGCGACCCTGCCTTAATAAATAACGGGGCGAGCAGGTGCGGGCAACAATGCTCTCGGTGCGATACCGAGCGAGGATTGGCAAAACGCGCGGCTCCCGTTTCAGACTTGACGCAAGGCCAATCGCTCCCAATGCCATGAACACAATCCGCAAAAGAAAAAAACTGGACATCGAATATTTCATGCCAAACAGGCTGGTCGGACAGGGCTATCGGTTGCCACCGCATTCCCGGTCGATTAAACGTCTCGCGTGATACTCCTTGCTGTTAACGTTGACAAGTAATCGTGTATACGCGATCGTGTACACGTGTAATTATTTAATAACCCTTCCCCGGTCGTCGATATTAATTACTCGTCTGTCCGAGGACATTCATCTTTCTCAAACGGAAACATCTGCGAAGTACCCGCAATCCACTCGTAACTGAAAAGAAATGATCATTCTCATGATTACAACTCATGATTCGGTTGAGATCTAATGTTTACTTAAAGTCTGTCGCATGAGACTGCGAATTCAAGGAAAATATCTGTCCTCGAGGGTAAACATTGATCGCGCAGAAGTGGACAGCGCGACGGAGGACACAGTTGGCAGTGACAAGCGTTGTTAGCAGAGTTTCACGTGAAAAAATTACCCACCGAAGAAACATACAGTCAAATGGAAACTGTAAGTTCAGCTCGATACCGAGTCCTCGCGAGTCTGTGTTTGTAAACAAATCATTAACTAAGTAAGTAGCATGTTTCACGAAACATTCTAGATTACGATAAATTGACTTTTCGTCTCGTAGCGAGGCGCTCCTGAATGAACATTTGCTGTACAAGTCGGCAGAGTACACAAATACCTTCTTGATAACAAGATTAACGTGCCACTTTTTTGCAGGGCGTCATCTCTCAGAAACTCGAGCAAGATATTTTCGCGAATGACTATTTATAATAAATGTTCCATATTCCCTTGAGGAAGCGAGATTCATTTCGGAACAATCTAATATTATAACCGCGGTTTGGAGAAGAATAAAACAGAGAGATCGGAGACGAAGCCCACCAAGTCGATACTGTCTCGGTTGCGACACCGAGCCGGCGCACAGTAGTCCAGGAGCCCGCTTTTTCTAGCTAAAATTCAATTTTTCGACTTTGAAATTTCAACCGAATCTTGTTTTTCTCTCAAACGAGAAACCTTTGGAAACCTCGAAATTCAAAATATTAGGTCTTGCGGATAACTATCCGAGTAGATACAACGTTTCAAGTGCAAAACTATGAAATAGAAGGTACAACTGAATAGTTTAATTCTTCCTTACACAATCCCGCAATTTATAATTTAGAACAGTGAAAACATTAGAAGAATTTTAAAATATTGTTATATTATCTTCAACCTATTGAACGCATTAACGAAGAAACTAAATTTCTACCTCACTCCTGATTCTTGCAATTCAGGCACAACATTTTCATTTTGCATAAAGGTCCGCTATCTATGTACGAAAAATTTAATCTTGGCTACCTTTTCGCAATTTCTGGACGATAGTATGCGCTGTGGGAATTGTTAACACGATTTTTCAAATATCTCCGATGATCTGACAGAAAAATTGTTTCGAACGAAAGTGATCGGTATTCGCTTTCCTACAGGCTTCAATCTAAAAAGTTAAACAAAGGAATGTTTCTTATCTCATAATATACTAACTGGTGAATACAACGACCTTTAATAATATAACATTAAACCTTGAAATAACGCTACAATAGTTTCGGCCAGAAAAAACGGGCTACCGGACGACTGTGCGGCGCGGCGAGTCGGTGCGATGACACTCGATCTGTCGGATAATGCAGAAATATCGAGCAGCGGGAGAGAGGGCTCTTATCAAATTGGCACGACCGCAATTCACTTCGGGACGATCGAAGTCGTGGTATTGTTCGGCTTTGCGGTCCGTTGGAGCTTGTCCAAGCGATGTATCAGCCGGTACCGAAACCCCTTACGCAACCGAGTGTAGCGGGTAGCGTCGGCTTTTTCGAAACTAACGAACGACCCGCCACGCTGCCTCGCACACCTGTTCGCCGGAGTCTGCTTCGCGGTGCACCGGCACCTTTGCCGGCACCTTTGCGCGCTTCCGCTTTTTCCACGGCTTCCGGTTGCTCGCGAGAACGATCCGCCGCGCGATAAATAAAAACATGGCTAAATTTACGCGTTACTGAAATTCAGTGTCGATGATCCGCTAAAGATAATCCGGTCGCACGCGAGCGACCAAACGGCCGGCGTTTATCAGGCTCGAGTCGCTCCATTGTTTCCGATCCGCGCATTTTTCTCCAGCGTCGCGCTTCGACCTGGTTTATCACTTTCTACAGCGTGTCCCAGCGTTTCTATCGTAGATTAACCCCTTGCCGTACCATTTTCTTTACAGTTACAGCGATTGAAACGTCTTTGTCCCTAGAAATGTCGTAGAAGGGAAAAGAAAATTCATATTTTTTGTATATATTAAAATAAAAACTGTCTACATCGATTGCAAGAAATAGAAACTAAATTGAATGTTATTTCTTCCCCTAATGATTTGAATAGAGGAGAAATCAAATATATTGACATCTTCAATTTTTAAAATTTTTCAACAATTTTAAAGATCCGTGGTCTATTGATTACAAACGAATCAAATTTTATTTCATCTAAAAAGATATACATAACAGTCGTATTTGTTAGACTTTGCTACAATCTTCGTGACGAGTCTGACTCGTACTTAAAGTACGGCGAGGGGTTAACACGTCCACTGTCGTGAACGTGTGGCGTCTAGTAGATTCTAGTAAACAATAAAGATTGGAAGGAGCACGCAGGAGCGAACGAGAGCGAGAGCCCGCGGAGACAAGACTGCACGGCCCACGCGATTCAAGAAGTCCGGAGAAACGCGAGACGCAACGAGTCCTATTCGAAAGCGACCCGAATGCGAATTTCGTCGTTTTCTGGGCGAACTGGCGCGGCGAGGAAAGTTCTTACGTGACACGTCGTCCTCGGAAGAGTTCGACAAAGCAATGTTCCGTCGAACGCCGGGGACCGGTACGTTCGTGCGGCTGCGAATTAGTCCGGTTCCGATTGCGACACACGGCGAACCAATTGCAAAACGGGGCCGGAAGTTTGCCGAGCACTGCCGAGCAGCTCGGCGATGATGCCGGGTTCGCGAGACCGCAGGAATATTGTGCAAGTTTTCTGGTGATTAGTCCGGCGAAATGGAAGCCAACGTTCGCGGTAAAAATAGCGATTTAACGGCACGAGCCCGAGTCTTAAAGTGTCCAATCTCTGCTTCGGCTCGTACAGAAACTTCGTTGCCGCATTCGAGCATCGCGCGAACTCCTCTGACGTGTAAAACCGAGTTTCCGGGGCCGGGAACGCGTTCCATTATCGTTGCCCGGATTGCACAAAGACGTCTTAGAGACTTCTCGTGTTGGACATTCAAGACGTCTTAGAGATTTCTCGTGTTGGACATTCAAGACGTCTTAAAGATTTCAAGTTCTTTCAATCTCTTACATGTTCTACGAATGTCTCTTGAACAAAACTTTACGTCTTAAAGACGTCGTTTTTTACGTTCATTTTAAATCTGAAAGTCTTACGTCCTAAAAAGTCGGCTTTCCGAGACGTTTTAAAGACGTCTTATCTCAGATGCAATAATTAAATTTCATTGTATATAGTGTGTGACTTGCAATGCGAATCCTTTCCAATCCCTTTTCACATGACTAATCACATATGCATATTTAGACGCCTTAATTATATTAAAACGCCTCTAACACGTCTGGAAACAGACGTCTTATTTCAGACTTCAAATGTCGTTCAATAAGGGTCAGTTTTTAAGACGTCTTAAAGACTTTCAGTTTAGGTCGTAAGCCGTTCTGAGTAAAATGGACGTATTTAAGACGGCGCGTGCTATCTGGGTGCAAAAAATTAAAACCAGAACCACCGAGCCCGTCAAAATCACGGATTTCCGATCTTTTCGTTTACAATTCGTGAGGTTGTAGAAATATGTTCTTGAGAGATTGTTTAGTGCAAGTACTTCTTTATTCGTGTGCTAACCAATTCATCTTAGTCGCTTCTAGAATACCGAAGCGCTTTCGACTGAAGATTGTGTACATCGATACTTTGTAGAGATCGGAAGCTTATCGACAGGATTTTCGGTGGCCGTGCTACATGAAACGGAACGTACACGTCTTGTTTAAGTAATAATTCTAAAAACAGCTATTAGGTCACGTTGCTGTAGCAGACTTTCTGAATTTCTCTCTCTCTATCTCTATCTCTGATTGATGGAAATAGACTGACGTAGGTTTGGATAAACGGGAATAAAGGGCAATCAAGATCAATACCTGCAGATGTGACACGCGCGAGGATCTTGGCAGCAACGTTCCTGAACGCCTCGCTGTGCGGCTTCGACGCACAGGTGATGAGCTTCTCCAGCAGAGCATCGTTCGCAGCCTCGTCAGTGCCTTTGTTGCTCGGTGACATCACACTAAACCGCAAAACCAAACAATGAAAGCTCAATTATAAGGGGATACGGGGTGAGGGATTGCAGGTGTGAAGCAGGCGTTAGCGTAGATCATGCAAGCAGGCTGTGAGAAACAAGCAGAACAGATTTCTGATCGTCTTTTTCGTCGACGGACGACGATGAACTAAGACACAAAGAACAGTTCGGATCTGTCGCGTCAGATTCTGTACGTACCACGGGAAACACGGAATTCCGTGGACCGTCGGCTAGCCCTCTCAACCTCGAGTTTACCCTAATTTCATCGGAGTGATCCGACAGAAAGAGCGAGCAAAACATTGCCGAATCTAAGCTTTCTTATAATGAGCTGCGATCGTCGTTTCGGTAGAAGGGGGTTCACCTTGCTACTTGATCTCCACGTTACAAATGGCTTTTCTAATTCGGTAACTCCGAATGAATTGCCCCTGCAAATTCTGCCGACTCGAACAAACACCATGTTCGAACCCATTTCTTCATTAAGTTCGCGTATTTGAAAGAAATTAGAACCATCGACTCGAGGGATGAGAGGGCCAACGGGAACCCGGACGGGGGCAAACCAAATACCATTGTGATCATTGTACTTAACCAAAGGATCGGGCCGCTCGTCCTACTCGTTTCCTACGAGACCCTTTGAATCTGCGGTACAAGAATACAGCAATCACGAATCGCTTTTGAAATCGAGTAAAACGGAAGGGGCAAAGTCGCGACGTTCGAGGCGTCAATCGACGGTGTAGACGATGAACGATTTCATTAAAAGTTTTGTTTCTAATAAAACTTGTAATTTTATATTGCTTTAAATCATGTATAGGATGTTCACTTAATTTTGAAAATGGTCTAAGCCAATTCAAACTTCAAAAACAATAAATCTTTCATTAATGAAGACTAATAAAATTCTCAATTGAAATGTTACATAACAACTATTTTTTAATTTATTCAAATTATTATTCAAGACATATACGTCTTGAATCAGTTGAAGATACCAGAAAATGTCCCAACGAATTTCTTAATTCAACTTGGCCGAGTTTCCATCGTGAGTTGCACAAGAATTGTTACAAAGATTTCACGAACGCTGTAACGATAAACATTTCGATGAAATTCTTTGCAACTGTTTTTCAATAAAATGTTGAGTTTACTAGAAAATCGGAAAGAATCGATGTCTATGCCTAATATGCATCGACAGTCCACTGGCTTCCGGCCAGCTCTGGCATAATGCTAGTTAATCCCCTTTCGCGACCAGCTCGATCGCCGACACGGCCAATGTCAAACGAACGTGAATCGAACGTTGGAAAGCGAGCCGTGTCGCAGCGCGTCACCGTCACCAGTCAAGGTTAATTAACGCGGCCGAATAACAAGCGGCGCTCGGAAATGAAGGGCGCCGACAGCGTTCGTTATGGCAATTGATAATTAGCGTCGCCGGTCGATTACTGTCCTCCGCCGCGAGTTCGCCTTATCTACCGCGTTTCCGACCATTTCTCGTTCGCTTTCAACGCGTTCCATCTTACGTAGCACACAACCTGACAATTTTAAATCATTTGAAGAGAAAGTAACAACAAATCCACTTATTCGCATTTTCGAATAGTCTGTTAACGCGAACGCGTCCGGTCCAATTTTCAATTAATCGATAACGAGTTTCTGGTCGACGCAAGATTTTGATCGGAATCGATTAAGGCGGTAGATTCGTTCCCAAGATTGCAAAGGTGCGGGAGTCGCGTTCTCATTTTCAACGCTAAACCTACCGAGCCTTGAAAGTAACTGTTACATGTTCCCTTATAAAAATGACAAGATTGATTTTATTTCGACTTTGTGCGGCTCCTATTGTAATACGTGCACTACTCAAGATATCTATACAATCGTTTTTTATGAAATCAGTTTTACTATTTTTCTAATTGTAAAATAAAAAAAATGGAACCGGTCATTTTGACCGGTGTTGGTAGGTTTAGTGTTCAGTAGTCAAAAACGCTAGATAAAAGATCGATCTAGGGCGCTATCTCCCTCAGAAGTCCTATTTTACCACGTTTTTATTTTTCATTTACGAGGCGTAATTTGCATTATTCGGCAGCATGTAGCTATGAAAGTAGCTACAGTCGTATGCTTCCGCATAATGCAAATTACGCTGCCGAATAATGCAAATTACGCCTCGTAAACGAAAAAATGGGACTTTTGAGGGCGATAGCGGCCTAGATCGATCTTTCATCTAGCGTTTTGCCTACTGGGAACCTCCATTTTTGTATTATCGAGAAATCAGAACGCGAATCCCGCACCCTTGCAATCCTGGAAAAAGGAGTCTGCTCCCTTAATATGGATGTCGGCAAAGACTGCGAAAGCTGAAACGATCATAACAATTAATCTCGTTCTACTCGAATGTTGAGTCGGAATCGATGTCCACCGAAACACGATAAGACGAACAGCAGAATTTATCGGCTATAAATATTATTGCCGCGCGCTGTTGATAATTTACGCATCCAACAGCGCGACACGTACGTTTTGGCCGGAACCATGTCGCGGCCGTGCCAATGCAGATTTTGAAATTATTCTGGCCAAGAGTCTACCGAATACTTTACTGGAACATCTGTACACATTGTTCCCCGAAGACGCTCCGCGCCGCGTCGTTCGCGGAATCCATTTCCCACACGGCTTTCAACGCTTCAACTGCCAGATCGTGAGCAAATGAACGACGACGGTGCTCTTGAAAATTCGCATTTTCATAAGAATACTTTTGGTAGATTATGGTTGAACGATTGCTCCATTTTCTGGCAGTTAACGCATCCCGTTTTCCCTCGGGGATGAAAAATCAAGGCGACCTATTTAACGAAACCAACACGGGAGATACTGAACGAACTTCTCAACCCTTACGTACCCTATAAATTCTTTAGATTTAGTTTATACTCGAATAAGTGGCAGTCGACGCGTTAATAAAGTTCTCTCTACGGAAAAATTATAAAAATTATGTGAACGTCATAGGCGAGTGAGATTCTCATCGATCGATCCGACTCGTTTGCAGCTACAAATGTATGAATAATTTGATACATGTCCAGCGTACACGGGGTGGTTAATTAATTCGTGGTACCGTGGTTTATGATTCGCGTGGTTGCCAGTAGCTGCTAGTATAGCATGAATTAAATTTTGTGGACAACGTGCCTATAATTTTCGGGGGACTGCGAGAGCACATTACGCAACGTTGAAAATTTGATTGTTCGCGTAGGATGGAACTGGCGAAGGATACCGCGAATATCGGCACCCCGTGGAGAAAGGGGTGAAGCGTGCGTGAATCGAGAGACGGCTGTAGAGGTGCGTTCGGGAACCGGAAACCGGAAACCTGACGCAGAGCTGCGAGCACACGCACGGGACGCAGGCGCGGGCGCGAGCGTGTTTGTTAGTGGCAGGATTTTTACTCTTCGTCCTGGTCATCGTAATCGTTCTCGTCGTCCGCCAGCTGATCCGCCTCCATCGGCGGCCGGTTACCCGTGTCGCACTCCTCCGACGCACTTTTCATATTTCCCTGGGCCGCCTCTTCCGGTCCCCGCGCGCCTCGAGATCGAATTTCTGTCGGCTCGATCGGCACTCTCGTGTTACCGGAACACCTCGCGAGAGAGGTTTACTCGAACACGACGGCCTTCGCGATGCAACCTTTAACGCGCCATCGTCGACGCGGCGGCTGGACGGTGCTGTTTCTCCTCTGTTCCAACGAACGAACGACCCGCGACCACAGATCCAACCTGTCGGCGGTCACGAGGATCGAGGGAGGAGGATCCGCTACGCGATCCCGCTCGGCGATCAAAGGAACGCGAAAGACCCGGCTCAAGAGAGATTTTCCGTGAAATTCGCGGCACGATCCACGCGCTTTGCCACTCCGAGGCGGTTTGACGTTTCGCGCTGCCAAAACTATGTTTAAAAGCATAGCACGCACGCACGAGGCGCCTCTATTTATAGTGACGGCCGCTTTCCGAAAACCGCGCCCCTTTATCTCATATTTTCGATCCGACCCCCGCCTCACGGTCTCACCCCCCGGAGAACCGGACCCCGTGTTCCATGGCACCGTCGCATCTCGCGCGGTCAAGGGGGCGCCAGATCGATCGGCGTGTCCTTTGTCCGCATAATCGCCGATCGGTTATCGTCCTTGCTAAATTCGCCGGGCCCGTACACCTTCGAGCTCTTTGTTGGTTTTCGTTCGACGTTTATTTTCGTCTTTCGAGGTGTCGACGGTCTCTCGGGCCTCCAATCTCCAAGGATGCCCGCTGCTCGAGGTACTCGTCCTTCGGGATCGGTCGCCGTCGCAGAAACTTCCGCAGGATTCGCGTACCTAATAATTTCGCGTGTTTCGAAAGCGCCGCGATATGTGCCCGAAATTATGAAAGTGGTGTGAGTCATGTACAGACTGCAGATTTTATGCATTTATGACAAAAAGTTGTGAATTAAAACAATAGAAACAGTAGATGAATTGCGAAATACTATCATATTATTATTAACCTATTAAACATATTAATGGGTTTTACATTGTAAAAATTACATTGAATGAATATAGTTTAAAGTTGGACCACTTTCATAATTATGGACATATCTCGCCGCGTGTCACGCGATGAAAGATTTTGTTTACTGCGCGAAACGCGGAATGACGGAAACTAGACCGGGCTGCCAAAAGATGGAGAAACGATCGTTAATAACGAACGAGCGAAGTTATGAAAAACAGGTGAGAACGTGAAATATTAGCGACGTCGACGGAAACATCGTCCGGGATTTTCCTCGAGCGAGGAACGCCGAGGATCTAGCGAGTCCTCGAATAGATCCATCTTCCGAGGAAAATTCTTGACAGTAACCTTCGCGCATTGTTCAGTCGATTTCACTCGAAAACAGACCTTTAGCTTGTGATTGTAATTTTTCTTGAAATGTACAAATAAATTTAAAACCTATGATTTCTTTTACAGCTATGATAATTAGATTTTCTCCGAAATCCTCTGATTCGTTCCTGAGTGACTACTGAAAAACCCGATCCTTGCATCATCGAGAAATGAGAAGCAGCCCTTGCAATCCTGGAAAGGAGAACACTCCTTATGGAAGATCAAAATCACATCGAAGATATGTAAAGATGTCTAAAGCTGTCAATTCTTGACAGAAATCACAGCTTCCTTCCTTCTAAGATTCCTATTCGAAGAACTAATCGACGAACAAAACGTGACAAAATGAAATGAGCACATCGAAGACTGAATACCCGTCAAGTGCAGCAACACCGAGTCACAGTTTCCACTTGTCTCGACATTTTCATTGAAACGTGGCAGCTTTAATCGAACGAAGCTAACCTCGCTTCGGTCAGCCACGTCTCCGGTGGCATCGGAGACCACGTCTGACAAAGCGAGTGCACTCGCGGGTGCGCTAAGAGGGGGTTAGGACACGGAGTCCTCGAGCACGACGAGACCTTAGGGGAGGAGAGCGCCGCGAGAGCGGAGCGTGCAACGACACTGTCCCGTTATTAATAGAGTCGGCTCCGATAAATATCCGCGAAGAAAGTCGGGAAAACGTGGATCGGTGAGCCAAGAGGAAACAGAGGGGAAGAGGGACGGTGTCCGCGACGAAACGACCTTCGAACGCACGGGGAAAAAGCACACACGTTGAGGCGGATCCTCTATCGCGAGCCGTCGAAGGACACACCGGAGAGTCCACTTGTTCTCTCGTCGGGACACCGTCGAGATTCCCTCAGGATTCCCTCGGTACGCGACCCGTCACGCAGCAACACACCGTCCAGCCGACGGAACGCGACTCGTCACGAAAGGGTGTCGCGCGAATCAGGTGTATGCGGCACTTGTTGATAAACACGAAGCCTCCCACGAAGCGAATTGATTAGTGGCCGTGCGAGCAACCACGAGCGTAGTCGACGCCTCACGAGCCTCTCCGTCTATCGATTCCTGAAACGGCGCTCCGGTTCAAACTGGTCCACCAACCACTCCTCCGCCATTTTCGCGGCCTCAATTGCCCAGCAATTTTTCGCAATTTTCGAGAACACTTACCTTAATTTACGAAAACAGCTTACCGGATCATTGCTTTTTCTCTTCCTTCGAAATCGTAGTCGTCTAAACTCAACACTTCCCTCCATAAGTCACCGGACACTTATTAAAATTTCGATGCAGACGATCTTTTGTTATTAAAGGACCTATATTATGAAATAAAAATGGTGCTATCTAATTTTTTTTAATATAGGGAACATGCAAATCGAATCTTAAGCGGGGCAATTGCTTTCCAATTTCGCTTCTAGAGCTGTCCATAATCATCCCGCAATTTCTCGATCTCTTTTTTCCAACATTTATTCAAATAGTGTATGTATATATTTAATTTTGCATTCAAATATTATCGTAAGCTGGAAGCTTGTATTCTTTAATTACCATTTTGTTGATCAGTACGTTTGGCTGGGATTTTAAGCCATTTCTGACAAAAATGGATGGATTAAATGCAGAATTGCAAATTGTCTGTTTAACACGGACAATTTTTATTTTGCATAAAAATCGGCAGGCTAGCGGTAATCGTTCCTGCAATTAGAACGAGTTTGAACCGAATTTTACGTCGCTTAATCGTTCGAGGATTAGCCTGGTCGACAATTGTATGTATTATATTACGAAAGATAAATAAAATTTTATAGCTGTTCTTCGTAAGTTGTTACGCGTAACCTTGAGAACCGAGTATCTTAAAGACAGAATGGTGGAATTGTCAAGATAGAATTTCCTAGAATTCGTGACACCTAAAAACAAGTTAATCTTCGCGTGCACTGTTCGAGAGAATTTCGTTCTCAATGTATGATCGTCCGAATTTCCTGAACGACGCGCAAAAGTTTAAGTTGCTAATGTAATTTGCGAATTGATGGCACGTACCTCGAAGAGTCCTCGCGACATCTTTCCCAATCGCTCATCCTCCTCCGACTGTAACCTCGACCCTGTCGGATCAAGTCTCGCCGTCGGAAGTTGTCTTTCGCATTTTCGGCCAGCCAACCTCGCAAACCATCCTTCGATAACCACGATCGGCGACATCAACAGATAAAAACCTTTTAAAATCTGCCGAGAACCCGACGAACGATCACAGTTTTTCGAATTGATTCTCTTACCAGCTGTACAATTCCTCCCAGACCAGAAAAACGAAGGTTATCCGCAAGAAGCGTAGCCGAAAACACGTCAGCGACTGCTTGAAGTCAACTTCGAAACCGACTGATCCTCGTCGAACAGTAAATAAATTCGATATCGTGTCGAACAGAGATCTTACAGGTCACGATGGCTGGAACTAAATATTTATTTAATATCAATCTTATAATTGATCGCGCACACTTTAAATAGGAATAACCACTTTGTAAAAAGACTTCAATTTTTCTGTCAAACTAGATGAAATAGTTTGCCAGATTCAGGTTTTGAATCAACCTTTTTACAAATGTTTTTGAGAAATTTTACATCAAATATTTATTTAACAGTAATTACTAGACTGCGGATTTTTATGCGTTTATGAAGAAATTGACTGGGTGAAATATAAAACAGGAAAAGATGAGAAAAATTCAAGAATATTGTAATGATGTTTTTAACGCAACAAAATCATCAATGTAGAACATTTAGTAATTACCAATTCATTAGATTTGTAATGTATGAAAACTGTGTAGATGGTATTGAGTCTTATGTTTACCTCGCTGTAATGACACCGTTCACGTGTGTCTAACATCACACAGCACTTCGCTGTAGCCTCCTCATTCTTAATGAGTGAAATTAATTTGCGAAAGGGTGAAATTGATTTGCAAAAGGGTGAAATTGATTTGCATACGGTTGAATTTGACTTGCAAAAGGATGAATTTGGAGTGCAAAACCTATATGTTTATTAGACGATTAAAAATAGTGAGAACTAACTGGATAAAAAGATGTTCCACGCAACAAATTTCAAAATAAAAAGATTAGCAAAAATGTTATTACCTGATAAATAAAATATAGATCACCTCCATTTTTCTTTAACAACATCGTATCTTTTTTCACTGATCGATATACCTTCGTGTCGTCTTTAAAAGAAAGTATTATGAATCAAAGATCGAAAACAGATTAGTTTAGAAGTTATTGATTTTCTTGCCACTCCCTACTCTGTTAGGTCGCTAGAAATCGAGTGACGATTGAATGACGATCTCGATGCGCCGGATCATAATAGACCCGGGCACCGACGACGGTCCCCGAAGAGCTCGTTTCCAATGTAACAATGAACCTCGCCGGGTTCAATGTATTGTATGTACAACGGTAACGCAAGATTCGGGAATGCGACTCGGGTTCCCGCTAATCATCGATCAAAATCGAAATGGGGCGGTGTCGCCATCGAAGGACATTAGAAATGTAGATTCGGGTATCGTAGACACCACGCCACGCCCTTCATTCATATTCCGAGCGGGAATGTGGCATGCGTCAACCCGTCCGCGTACCTACTCTCTCCGGATTATTCATTGTTCCCTCGAAACAATGAAAAAAACGGTCCAAATATTACAGTCGTTCTCGGAACACCAGGATCCACTCAACCGGTCGTCACAGTTACCATCCTACATAGCTCGTGTCCGCCATTTCTGTTGCTCGCGTGTCTCCCGTGAAACTGGCCATGGAAAATCCTGATCTACATGTAATCATCAGGTGTACTAATAACTTTTGGAAAATAAAAAATTAGACCGATCGTAAGTTAGTTCTAGTAAATAGTTCTAGTAAATCAGAGTTTAATGCGGACGACACATTGTTTCTTCTAACGTTCAAAAATTAATTTGAGCTTTTAAAACTGACAATGGTCCATTTCCCCTACTTTTTGTGTTACGGAATTAATCGACTTGTGGAATGAACGAATAAAACCGCAACGTTTAAAAGGTTGCGCTGTAAAGCGGACTTCTGTTTCGCAGATCGGGTAGCATAAAATTCGTATCAATTTATTCCAAGAGCTGAACTGCAACAGCGAGGAGAGTCTCGCGTGTCACGGGCGGCGAGTCGAATCGTCTAATTATTATGCTTGCGTCGCAGAGCGACGAGAGAAATAGATGGAGAGAGAGAGAGAAAAGAATCACGAGCAGGTATCCCGTTGATCGAGGTGGACGGTCGGGAGGAACCGACACGGAGGAGCTAAGCGTAGGAGCGGACGACAGAAAAAAAAACAATCACGGATGATATCCCAGCATGGTGGTGGGGGTTTGCTCTCAGGAAGAATATATAAATCGCGGGTAGGGCTGAAATTCAGGTTAGTGCAGATAGCTTTCCGAGCCTACCGCGAAGCTGCGATCACACACCATGCAGGTAAGTCGTGATTCGCTGAAACTAGTTTTCGTTTCTTAGAGGCCTCGTGATCTCGAAAGAAGCGCCGCGCCGGTTCTTTTTATCGACGCTTCGAACTAAGACAAAAACCTCGGATTTTTATAAATAATTCCCGGGCGGAACCGTTACCTCGACGAAATCTATTTCCGCGTTGTTTGCCATTCAGGACCGTGTTCGTATGCGGGCCACGATCGTCGCGCACCGAGTTAGTATACCAGCGTGTATGTATCGTCAAAAGCGTCCGCGTCACTCGTGCTGCTTCTTCATTCGATGCAGGCCGCGATCAATTTGTATCGGACTACCGCATTGTTTCCACCGTCATCTTCGGACGGAGTAACTCCTCGAGGAGACGCCCAACATTCCTCTTCTCTGATCCTTTGTTCCTCTAATCGGTCCTCGCGGCGCGCCGGTCCATTCATAATAAAATTGAGTAGATGAAATTAATAACATTCAATTTGGCTTCTCTTTCTTGCAATCGATGCAGACAATTTTTATTTCGCATAAAGACCCGCGGTCTATTGATTACCTTACGCTGCAATTGGAGTACGCTCATGGTGCGGCCGCGATAAACGATTATGCGACGCACTGTGGAGCAATAGATCTACTTTCTTGGACGTCGATCGAGATCTTAATTGTCGAGAATAGAAAGATGACAACAATGTTTATTTCCCATAAAGATCCGCAGTCTATTGATTATCAAATAGAAGACTTTCGTCCAAACTTTACATCTGTGCACAAAGATATTATTCGACTGCGGATCTTCATGCATGAAAATATTCAAAAAAAGCTAGGATATAAAATTCTTTAGATTTTTGTACAATTTTCATCTGTTTTGGATCTAATTAAAAATAGGATTTTATTCCATCCCACTTTCTTAAAAATTTGTCGACAGAAATTGGAAAATCTGAAGGAACTGAAGTAACTGAATGTTAAATAACTAAAATATCTTGAATTTCGTTGAATTGTTAATTAATGTTCTTTTTTATTCTCTCCTTTATCAATCCTTCCGGCTTTGAAACTTGGATCGCGCTTCCAACGATCCACAATCTTCGATCTTCCAACAATCGAAGTTCGAGCATGAACGATCTTCTTAAAGAGAACAATAGTCCGGTGCGGTAACTGGCAACGAAGTTTCTCGCATTACAATTGCTTTTGTAACGAACCAGCGGACCAATGAAAGTTTCCCTGGCCGGATCACATTATTCAGGAGATCCTCCGAGCAGATACCATTCGAGATTTCGGGCGCGTTCGTTTTTTCGGGCCTCGGAAGCCGCCTTCGAGATTTCTTATTGTACCTATGACTCATTTATTTTGAACCGAATCGTGGAACCGTCGAATCTAGATTGCAGAATCATTCCACCGAATACAGGTTTTATGGGACGCGGCTTATACTTTCGGAGTTGCTATATAAAACGATGGAGGTGATCAGGTTTTTTTTTATTTTCAAAGGTCCACGTCAAGTTGCTCGGCATCGCTGTGATCCTGGTCGCGTCGATAGAGTCGAAACCGATCTGGCCTGACGTCTACCTGAGCAATTATGCTTCCGATGCCATAACGTTGCAGCAGCCGCAGCTCCTTCACTACCAGCAACAGAATCCCTACTACTATTACAATGTAAGAAAACCGCCCAGGTGATCCATCGATTTAACCCTTCCGTCTATACCCGAAATTTTAATTCTATTAAAATACGGCAAGAGCATATTAAAATACGGCATAGCCAAAGAATTTAGTACATAAATGACTATTTTGATACTTTGGACTAAAAGAGACACTTTGTGCAATTTGTCGGCAAGAGGTATCTGTTGGAATAACGAGGTTGGGAGATCAAATATAACCTTATATGTTTAGTATTTATTCAAACTCCACGACACAAGGAAATAAACGTCTATCAGTTGTGACTGTACGCATATAACACAATATGATACTTTCTGACTGTTACATTGAAATTGAACTATTGACGGTTAGAGAAACTGCTGTGAGAGCTGTTACTAGCTCGGTAGGCTGGCTCGGACTGACTTGACCATTCCTTCTTAGGCCCTGTAGTGCGGAACAGATGGCTACGCTTGAGGTGTAATAAACGGCAGGTCAAAAGAGACCTTTCCTCCTCCGCATGTTCCGTGCATTTCGGTGTATACTCCAACAGTATCGACATAAGGGTTAATAGTAATTAATTGTACCTGCATGATGTATCGTTGCCTCTTTGAAATCCAGGTACCCACAGGCTTGAACAACGTTCCAGCGGCTGTGATCGCTCACTCAAAACCGACGATACCTCAAATACCCGCCTACAGTGTCTTCTATGAACATCCGTTCTTCGATTTCCGGTTCCCAGCGATTCCGGTAAGCATTCTCCCGAATTCAATAACTCTGGGAGTTTCAGTTGAATCGCAAATGCTGCGAGAAGTTTCATTGTCGTGGAAACGAGCGGTCACCGTGATCTAAAGGTATGCGAGAACTCGAAAATGTTGGGTCGATATTTTATTCGGGTTCTTGCACACCTTTAGATTACGGTGATCGCCCGTTTCCATAACAATGAAACTTTTCGCAGCATTTGCGATTGAACCCGAACTCTTATCTAGAGATGCGCGAGATCCCGAATAAACATTTTCGAGTTCTCGCACAGCTCTAGTTGAAAGACTTTCGGAGAACTTCGAAGATCGATTTCGTTGCAGCTGTACCCAACGGTGAAGCCTGTTCAACCAGATGAGGAACCGAAAGCAACCCCTCCGACGACAACGACCACCGCGACACCAACGGAAGAAAAAGATGGCGGCATCGAGAAACTGGACAACAAAGTCGAGCCGGATAAGGAAACGAAAAAATCGAGCGAAGAAAGCAGCGACGATGACACCGTCGTCATCGAGTCGATATAAAATCGCTCGATCGCGTCCCATGTGAGACCAGTCTGATCAAACAAAACGCTTGTACGATTTTATCATATTTTCTCACGGAGTCACTTTGATCAAACGATTTAACGAATAATAAACTCGACTCTCATTTTCTTAGCTATCGGCCTTCGAACATGTATCGAAACATCCATCATTCCAATATCCAAACGTTCCTTTACTCAGATGTGTTCAGAAAATGGATTATCTTATCGAAAGTTGATTATAGTCTTTGTGCGTTCGTAGATTATATCTAGAGACGGGGTACCCTCTCGACGCCTAGTACCACGTACACCCCGTATACGTACCTTTTACTCGTAACCCGACTGTTCCAACCTTATCTAAAAATTATTTCATTAATATCTCACATCACGCCGGCAATATTTTCTAAATTTAAAGGCATTTTTCTAGTGTAAACCGCATATAAGCTTTCGAATAAGACCAAAATTAATAAAATTGGTCCACGTTTAGGCTGACGTATCTGCGGCTTGGTTATCGGGTATACAACATAATGGTATGCAAGAAAATACGTTATATACGCTACGAAAGGTTGACTGATGCGGGGGTTAAATGAAACAAGTTTTGTTTGAAAATGGTTGTTTTAAGATTGGATCCACTTTGTCTCGCAATATTCCTTGTAACTTTCTAGCGGTCAGTTTGAAGTTTGAACGATTAATGCTAAGAGCAGTGACGCATATTCGAACGAGCTCTACCAGTCCCCTCCAGTCCAGAAAGTAAACAGCATTTACTATCGGAGGGACGATAAACGTATGAACATTTCTTTGTCTGAACACCGTTGCTTCCCCCATCGATTCGGATACTGGAGGTAGTGATGGCTTCAAGTCCAATGTGTAATAACTAGACTGCGGATCTTTATGCATTTATGGTTTGTAAAAATTTATTTGTCACCACTTTCTTTAAATTTGTCTATAAAAAATTGAAAATTGCAAAAACTTCCGTATCAAGCTTCAAATGATTTTCAATCCGACATTTCATATTACACGAGCTAATAGCTAAGTTCCAGGTTTTCCGTAACAGTCAAACAGGTGCTCCATAACCATAACCGTTTAAAGAACCGAAACCAATATACTATAACAATTTCCAGGGCCGTGCCGTGTTATTATACAGAGAGGCGGTCGCATCAAGCAGCACTATAATTATAAATCTTTATAAACTTTTCTCAATTATATTCTGGACATTTCCCTTAATTCCCTGAATGAACGATTCACGCTTCTGGAAGCCCATAGGAAAAATGTTTAGTTTTTACATGACGTTCTAAAATTCAAGGAAATAAAGATGATAAAACGCTAGAAAATTATTTGTAGGTAGCAATGTTTATCCCCATAAGGTTCGGCATTTTGAAGACTCGCATCATACCGAGAAAATCTATCGTACGGCTCTAACAATTTCCAAGCCCCGGTTTCTCTCTTCCGAGACACTTGCAGAGGGTTTTCGAATTGAATCAAGATTCGAGTATATTTGCAGGGTATTCCATTCCATCGCTGACTGGACGTTCTTCCGCGTGCGCCAGCCTCTGAGTCGCTCGATCTTGACGCCGCTTCTATACTTAGCTATCATGTTATGCACACGGCAACGAGGGGAACTTTGCCCCGAGCAGTGGCCGATAAATCCTAGGGTCAAAGCTGCATCGGCAGTCTTCTGGGTGGTTCAGTCTCGCAACTAGTCGCCCGAGGATCGTGACGATCCACGTTAGCATGATTGCGACGATGAGGGGCGCGTGTCTCGTCGGTGTTCTCGTGATAATAATCGGCTGTCTGACGGAAACGCGGGCGTACGTGAGCTTCGACCAGGTGAATCCCGGCAACTCGAGCGTGTCCGACGACGATCTGCTGAAGAGCGCGGTTCCCAAGCAGGAAGCTAAAGCGGGAACAGAAAAACCGAAGCTGATCCGCGTGCCGTTGGAGCCGCGGAAGTCTCGTCGGGCGATCGATGGATCTCTGGCTACGATCAACGAGAACGATGGCGGGAAACCAGACAGAGTCGCGATCAAAGAGCGACCTGTTCCGGAAGACGTCGCTCCAAAGGCGCGACCAGGTGCGAAGAGGAGCCACAAGAAGATGAAACTGGCGCAGACCCAGAGCCAGAAGAAGTCGAAGAAGACGAAACGCTACATCGACACCGCAGCCAAGCAGCAACTTTTCGGCAACCAGAATCGTTCGGAAACGGTACGCCCCAATCGCTATAAGGATGAAAAATACTACGCGCAAAGGAAAGCCATCATGGACAGGTTTTACGCGCGGAACCGCGAGATAGTCCAGAAGTACCAACAGAGAACGTCCACCACCACCACAACCGAAGGACCCTTCAGGTACAATCTGGGCTTCGAAGGCTCTAGAATCAAGACGGGAATTGACTGGTTCGTGAAGGAAGCGAAGACGAAGCCGCCTCCTCAGGTACCCGAATGGACCAGTCCACCAACAAGGTCCATCTTGCACGCCGTTGACGATAAAAGAAGTGCTAGCGATGAGAGTTATGAAGATGAAACTACTGAATCAGAACCGGTAAGCGTGACAATATTTTCGTGACACATATCATCTTTAGTATTTAGTTATATTGCATTAGATCAAGGGACAAGATCGTAAAAATAATTCCTTCTGCCAGCGATAGTAGAATAAAATTAGAGCTGTGTTTTCGTTCAGGACATCAGGTCCACAAGTTTATTATAACCCTCGGAGTACCGAGGCACAGCGGTCCGTGCCAGGGTCAATTCTGACCCCATACGTATATTCACAAATACATTTACTATCGCTCGAGCTCCCCACTACAATTCACGCAACACACACAGCGAAAAGACTTCTCTTGCCTCTGTGCCGTCCCGCATACCTACCATCAGCGGCTACGTCACATTTCGTCAATGTGTGCGAAAATCGTTCTCGATGTTTCAACGTTCTCGAAAATTCGGAGGATTAAAAAATGTCGTTCATCTTTCAGACAACAACAACAACAAGAACAACGACAACAACAACAACAACAACAACGACAACAACCCAACGCCCAAGAACCACCAACATTCAGAAGGTGGGTAACTGTTACAATCTCGAGAGTTTGGACGAGGTGTACCAGCACAACCTGGTGCTGGACATTCAGAGGAGCACGATAGTCGAGACAGAGATATCGTCACCGATAGTGGAAGGGAGCTGCGTCGACTGCGTCATCACGCACCAAACCTCCGGACCATCACAGGATATAAATGTATCGAAAACTTCAAAAGTGGTGAATATAAGGGTCGAAGGTGTCGAGAGCGGACCCGTTACGATTGCCGTGAAATTTTACACGAATTCGAACAAGGGCGGCCATTGTTGAGGCGTTCAATAATCTGCGAGGTCATCTCCAACGACTGCAAAATATATCGATGTAAAATATAATATAATGAAAGCTCGAAGTACAAGTTTGGACGTGTTACAGTCAACAATAACGAATAGATTTTATGCGTTTATGATAAAAATATGATAAAAACATTCTAGCCGTTTCAAATTGCTATTGCCTTATAAGATGCCTAATGCTAGTGTCCTTAGAAGGGTTGCCAGAAAAAGTCTTCGCCCTTCCCCCTCTGCCGACAGATTCCGACGAGTCGCTAGAGGTGACTCGAGCCATATTTAGTGATAGAGGGGGAATCATTTAGCGGAGAATACACATCGTCTGGTAACGCTGGTCCTTATAGAGTATAGACTATAGACAATCACGATAACGTGAATCGGTCGGGTCTGGATGGAACGGATGCTCTCGATCCAATCAGCTTCAAGAATTTTTCGGCGCGGCTGTCGGAAAAGGTGGCGGGGGTACGTCGGGCACTTTCGGTCTGTCGACCTTAGCGGTGTCCTTTCTTTCTTCGTGATAACCCGGGAGCAGATGTCCAGGGTCCCCGTTCTTCGGCGTGGACGCGGGAATCGGGTCGAGAGTGCCGTAGGGTTGATAGTCGACGTAGTATGTCCCGGGAACAAGGTGAGGGTTGATTCCGCTGTATGTGTAGAAATAGGGGTCGTAGTAAAGCGATTGGTAGTTCGGATAGAAGCTGAGAGGCTGTTCCTCGTTTCTGTTCCTCGGGGCTGACTTCGGCTGGCTGTCCTCCTCCGTGGGCTGTTCCTTTTTCACTTCCGGGACCTTCGAATCCTCCGCTGCAGTCTCTGCTACAGCTTCCGGTTGTACCTCGGCACGGTTGCTCGGTTTCGATTCGCTTTGAGGAAGATGCACCAGCTCCGGGCCGGAAACTTGCGGCAACACTTGCGGATAGTAGATCGGCGGCACGTAGCCGACCGCCGTTCTGTGGATCACAGGCTGGATCACCGGGAACGCTCGCGACGGAGACAGGTTCTGGTTGCTGGTAATCACCGCGTTGTACACCTTCGGCACCTTCAGCAGCCCCGGGTGGCCCGCTGCTAGGGCCACCATCGTAAGTACGATCCCCAGCTTCATCTGAAACACGTCCCAAGCTTCTGAGAAACGTTTCACAAGAAATTGAATTTGTTTGTTAAATCGGCGACAGCCTTAACTCGGCAGTGCCCACGCGAACTTCTAGAACGAAAGTATCCACGTGGCCTGCTCATGAAGTGCAAAGTAATATTTGTACTTAATGTTTTATGTTCATTGTAACATTTATTTATGATATTTTTGTTAAAACAACAGCATAAAATGCATATACACCATACACAAAGTAGTTATCAGACCAGTCATCTATGCTTCCTGCGGCATCCGTATTCATATCCGCATCAAAACATTTTTCAAATTTGTTTTTCTTTTTAATGTTTTCATTACATCAATAGAAACATTGTATTGCGAAACGGTAGCGAAAGAAATATGAGAAATAGATAGCATATCTCAGCGGTGGGGATCCACTAACAAACCTCGTGGACACTGCCGGGTTAAGGGTGCCGTCTGGAAAAGCGCTAGATAAAAGATCAATCTAGACCGCAATCTTTCTCAAAAGTCCTATTTTTACGTCTGCAAGGCGTAATTTGCATTATCCGGAAGCATAAAGCTGCGACAGCTGCCGAATAATGCAAATTACGTCTTGTGATTGTAAAAGTAGGACTTTTGCGGGTGACTGCGGCCTAGATTGATCTTTTATCTAGCGCTTCTGACTACTGAGAGACTCCAACGCACGCATTATCGAGAAATGAGAAGGCGCATCGCGCACCCTTGCAATTCTGAAAACGAGTCTACCCTCTGTCGCGTCGTTCCTAGACTCTAGGACGTGTAATTCCAGAATTTCTAACATGCTCGGAGTGACGCAACGGTAACGGTAACAGAAGTAAAAAAAGAGAACGAGCTGGTATCTAAGAGTCTCGATCATAACGACGCCGAAGCGGATACACGTAAACTGTCGTGTCGCTTGAGAAATTATAGCGCGGAGTCCTCTAATCTCAACCACGCACGCGTTGTCGCGAATGGACCCAAATTGACACGCGAAACGGACCCAGCTGTCAACAGAGTTAACGCAGAAACGACAGATCGTGACGCAACATATCCACAATGCGGCTATAAATCCCTTCCTATGTGCCCGTCCTTGAAAAGCGCATATTTTGAATGAACGAATCGTGTCGTAGGCACGTTATCGGACCGTTTCATCTAGAAAATCCTCGACTCCGACGGCCGACCCGGTCCTTGAGCTTCCGAACTCGAAAATTCGACTAGAGAAAGCCGGAATTTTCTCCGGAGATTTCGACAGCGCGTCCTCGCCACGCGTCGAGCCAGGTGATCGGTGTCGTTTCTGGAAAGATGACCGCCACCCGTGTACAAGGATCGAGGGAACGCATACGAAACAGCTGTGGTAGAATCGTGCACGGAATATTTTCCTGTGGTTTCGTCGTAGGCGTGTCTGGTGAAATTCTTCCTTCCCGGGAAGTTCAACCCGGTAGGCACAACTATGCTTGTGGTGCGAATTCGAATTCTCGCGCGATTTACAAAGATTTTCAGGCGTCAACATCGGCATTCGTGCAGTCGAAGAAAAGGGAAACATACCTATCGCTGTTGATATCGTTCCGTCCTTGAGGTACGTTGGCGAATACGGATAAGAGCTGCGTAAAAATCTTTTTCTACAAACGTACTCTCACTCGAATAATTATCCGAATCGGGGATTCTGTTAGGCTGGAGGGGAAGTTCTGTCATATTTGAAATAGACAGCTAATTTTGACAGGTTTGAAATGGCAGCAAAAGTTGTTACAAATAATGGCAATTATATCAAACATATATTTTTATAAATTGATTCAAACATTTTCTTTAAAATACAACAGAACTTTCCCTTCAACCTAACAACTTGTCGTGCTTCGCGCGTCCGTCTGAACATCCGCGGTCCAGGAATAACAATTGGCTGCAATGAGGCGACAAAGAAACGGAGACAACGGCAACGTTTGCCAAGGACGATCGAGCGAGAGAATTGCAAAGCCGAGCCACGAAGGTGCACTCGATAATCGTTAATTCGCGATCCTGTTCGCTGCAAATCGGTCGCGTCTCGAGGGTACGCGATACTAAAACTGCAATGTTCGCAGTCGCGATCGCGAGGACGCGCATGCCGCCATGATTCATCTCATTAACATACGCTCGATCTCTTCCCTTCCACAGGACCCATGGTTTTTTCGGGTACGAAGGATATATGTTCGCTCGATGCACGCGTTTCAGTTCGAAATTGAACCAATCAGACGCTTACCTTTTGCTTTGCTCGCCTCCCACTACAGATGCGACTTTACACTGGAGCAAGGACCGTCGAGAAGCTGACACCAAGTAGCAAGAGAGCTGCATGGGACCGTAGTATATATGGCTCATGGGGTCCCAGGGTTCAAGTCCTCTGTCCCCCACTACGAACGCAACTTGGCGAAAGTACTCGCCGATCGGTAATGTAATGTTCGACTTCGGGCCCGCCTGTACCACCGGACAACTGCAGAAGGACAGTTTACCGTGTGCAGGGTCCCAATGCACCGGTAAACCGTCCGAGAAACTCGACCACGTCCTTCGGGAACCGATGAAGCCCTCGAAAATTTTTCTTCACCCCGACACTGCAAGAGAAATAATGTTTCTTCAAATTTCTCTGATAAATATGTTCTAAAGTACTTTCATATGTCTACACCCTTCACTCGCTGTTAGAATTTCATTCTCGGACACCAAGTTTCAATGTCCTGAATTGTTAACGCGCTGTAACAACGTCGCATTTAATCCTCCGATGCATAGGTTGGTATCCGTAGATCTACGAAGAAAAACTAGATTGCGGATTTTCATGCAAAATAAAAATTGTCCGAATACATTGCAAGGACTATATGTGCCCATAATTACGAAAGTGTAAATAAAGGTGCAAATAATGATTGAAAGTTGATTTTGAATTTTGATTTAAATATAATGATTGAAAGTTGAATTTGAATTTGGATTTAAATATAATGATTGATAGTTGAATTTCGAATTCACAATTGGGGGGTGCTTACCGCCAACAATGGCTACAATGAAAAACGCGACCTTCAACAGGCAAATAATTATTCACCGAGCGACCGGTTTCCAGGAATTTGAGGACAATAGACGTAATAGCGTTCGATCAGGTACTAAGGGAATCATTTCTTCCCTCTGCTAACAAAGAAAACCGACCAGTCACGAGTCGCACATGAATTACAATTTCCTGGAAAATAGAAAATAAGACAGCATGAATAGGCTACGGCTATCGGATATTTCAGTTGGTGGTTAATAGCAAACGTCGCGTCGCTTGCTGTATCGCGAGACCTGGTTTCCAAAGAGGGAGGGGGCGGGGGGGTAAGTGGCACATTCTAATCATCCGCTCGAACCATTTATCAGGGCTGTAATGAAATAAAAGTCGAACGATCCGGCTCAACGAGACAAAATCATTGGCGAATGTTCAGTGACACAGTTGCGCGATGAAAAACGGTGGAAACGTCAGCGTTTATCCGTGTCAGTTAGGCGATTGATGGACCGGGGGGTGGATAGTGACGAGTATCAGTGGATTTAGTAAGTGAACGGAAAATTTATTTCCTTTGGGAAACATATCCTAAAGAATTTCTCAATATTTTAAACATTGTTGATTTTACAGACGTGTAAAGAAAAGCGTCTTGTTCATTAAATTATAAGACTTAGAACTGACACACCGATGAAAATGAGTTTCTAGGAGATTATAGTGAAGGTATAAGAGTATCTACTAAAAGTGTCGTCATTTGAAAAGAATGTTTTTTCACAATTTATTTTGCAATTGTTTGAGACGAATGCAATGTTCCCATAGCAGATTTTTTAAATATTTGCAAAACAAATTAGTACATATTCTGAAATTGAAATCGAACGCATTAACTCACGTCATACTTGCATCGTTAACAGTTTATTAAATATAAACAAATTTGGTAGCGTAAAACTTGAAGTGGCGCCTCGGAGACGCCAGTCGAATGCGAAGGATTAAAGGATTTTGTACGTTGCACACAAGTCTCATCGAGTTTTAATCATTATTACTAGTTACTTGATAATGAAGTTTCCATCGTACGCTATAATTTAGTTCATTTCAGAACGAATAAATTCAGTGCCGCTAATCATTTCTAGACAGATCGATAGCGCCGGTCGCCGGTGACTACCGTGGCAGTCGACGCGTTCCTGCGATCTTTATAAATAAACGGTGTTAAACTAATTGAAGACGTTTATATACAAAATGCGATTGAAGACACGACTGACGCGATTCGAGCTTTCGCGTTTCTCGCCACAGACAGCTCCGGGATCGATACGTCGAGGTTTCGGTCGGGTCCTCGCGATCGTCTCGCTTTCGCGAATCGGGTCCCGTTACAAATCGGTTGATTCGGCGGTTCGCGCGTGCCACGGGAGTGTCAGAATGTTGGCAATGGTCGTGAATCGCGTGACATACACTATATCAGAACGTCGCGAGCCGCTTAGAATCCCGAAGAAAAGCGGCCCGATAACCTCGCGTTCGCGCGAATCGGCAATATTCTTGGGAATTCCAGAGTGCTTGGTTTAGCATACAATAGGCAGAGGTCGCAGCGTTTCGTCCGGCGAACGATATCCCTAATTATACGAATCATTTACATACTAGGTGGGACGAGCGATTGCGGCATTGCTAACCTCGGTTCACGCTTAAACTTTATAGGTGCACTTTTGACCTGTGCCTATTGTTCGAGAAACCCCGCCGCCATTACCTGGAATCCCGATTACGACCCATAAATGGTCGAACTCGCGCCCAGGTTAATCGCTGTGACGAGGAACGATTAAGATCCCGTTCAGACACGGCGGAAATCGTGCGTTCTCGTACATTAGCATCTTCGTATTCGTTCACGCGTGTCCCCGCGGTCCAACAATCCGAAATCAAAAACGCGCGGATCTTATTTACATTAGCGTCTTCATATTCGTTCACGCGTGTCCCCTCGATCCCACAATCCAAAACCAAAATACGCGGATTTTATTTACATTAGTTTTCGTATTGATTGAATGTTTTCGTATTCATTCACACGTGTCCGTCCGGTCTAACTACCAAAACTAAAGACGCGCGGATTTTATTTACATCAGCATCCGTATTCGTACACACCTGAAAACGCGCAGTTTCAGCCGTGTCTGAACGGGGTCTAATTCCTTCGACGACGCCTGTAATCCTTGTCGATCGATTTCCGCACGAAATTCTTAACAATTATAGTAAAGTAATATTGTTTACGCAATTAACAAAGTAACCGTGTTCCGGACGCGTTGAGCCATCGTGATCCTTCGCACAATCGATGCCTCAAAATCTTAACACGTTCACCACCCCCGTCACAAATTTGTGACGTCCACAATCTTGCAATAAAGTGATAATACACAACATAATATTATAGCTTTTGTTGTATTGTTTCAATTTTTGAAACAAATTCAATTTTTTCTGATTATTTTTGTCTCGGTTGATCGAAATTTATAATAGTTGACATGCGGTCGAATTGTGCGAAGGGAGACGATGGCGGTGATCACAGATCGGTGGATTGTTCGTCATATAGACTCGATGGGAATGTAGCACATCCTCCTGAACAGCAGGATCGGGAAGTTCGGCAAGAATACGACGAACAGCAGGACCAACGGTGACAGAAGCAGCAGGATGCTGGCGTACATCACCAACCACCATACCGACGACATACCCAGCACCGGATCCAACATCGTGAATGCTGGTCAATCTTCAACCAAGATCATCGTGCATCCGGTTTTGCCGTCTGACGATCACTGGACGTCTTAACCCTGAAAAAGACACTCGTTAATTGCAAGTTCAACGAGGACATGTGCCCATAATTATGAAAATGGTCTAAGACGAAATTTAAGAAAATGTTTTGCTGGTAAACAAAATTATCGATAATCGTTTCGCTCATCACTACTGTGGGCCCATCGGACCTCGGTCGGCGGGACCCTTCGGAAACGAGGGGTTTTACGATACCATTTGCTATTGTGGCCAAAAACGAAAGATCCTAAAAGGCGAGATTGTCTAAAACATTTGAATCGAACGCGCTGAAAAAGGCTTTCTTAAAAATGGTTTCGCTGTTGCTCGCCAAATATACCAACTCGACCACTTGAATATCATTGAAGATGTGGAATCAATTCTGAAGAACGAACGTTTCTCGTAGAATCTTTCGAATGAGAACGTATGCACGCTCCCAGGAGCTACAATCGTTTATGGCGATATTGCGACAATCTCGTGGAATAAAAGTCATGCAAACTTTCCCGTCCCCAAGTGGATAATAACAGCGATTGTGTTGCATCGCACATCGGATAACAACTCCGCTACCTGTCTCTCCGCAGACAATGGATGTAGCGCAGTCGAGTGCAACAATGCCGGGTGAATCCCATTTCCATTATACCTTGAAGCGATCACTCTTTACTAGCATACCTTTGTACGTACTTCCAACTATCATTTCGACTAACGATAATGTCTCTATGTGTCGAATAGTTTCCCGACCTTTCTCGATTCTTCGATGCTTCGATACTTCCTGTCTCTGTTATAAAAATCAGGGATCGAAAGATTTAGGCCACTACAGTGGCGGACATGTGAAATCTTGATTTCCTATACATATATATGACCCACAAGTCTTTGGAGATGGTCTCTCTACCTCTACCGATCGACATTGATTTTCCGCAAGATTTTTCTAAAAAGTTTAGGAAGGGCATTATGTTTGTCGAAAATGCGCGCTGTACCACACTTGCGAAAACGATGGGATGGTCAGACGAAAAACAGGATACTAGAGGGACCGTTAGACTAGATTTTATGGCATCCAGATGTTTTGGTTTCCCTGCAGATTGGTACACAGAGTCGATGGGTATCCGTTCGAAAACATCGACCGTCCTTCGATTAGAAGCCACTCAAGGATATCATAAATTAGCCCTGCCCGATCTGTCGAAGGGGCTGCGAACGTGCTGTCTCCTCGACGCAACGATAGACGATAATCGCTAGAAAGGATTTATGCGAACGTTATCGAGCTCCATGAGGCTAACCTAGACTTTCGCAGAACCCTGTAACCGAAATCAAACGGGGCCTGCTGGACTGTACGACAACCTTCTAATTTTCTCTCGGTGTGTAACAGCGTTTCGCACTCGCCGCTGGTTTCAAGGATACTTCTTACCCGTTGCATCACGCCGGGAAAGGTGAACCAGTCTTCCGTACAGCGTGCGGAATAATGGACGTCATATTGCGCAGCGGAGCCGCGTGTAGGCCACGTGTTCCGAATAAACCGAGCCCGTTGTTTTCCAGTTAGCTGTCGCGTTTCCAGTGTTTCCACGAGGAGGATCGCGGCGCGGAGTTGAATTGCGAGGCAACGAAACGCACGCGAGCCTTCGACGTCGAGCTGCTTACTCGCTCGGTTGCGCAATCCAGCCACCGGTTCCTTTTGTAACGATTGTGTAATAGGACATCGCGAGCTTCTCGCTACAAAGTATCGTTAGGAGCGCGAGAGTTGCCAAAGAGAGAACTCCAAGCCGAAATTATCCCAAAATCTAAGTCCCGAGGCGTTTCACTCTCTCTGTCATGCGGAGGTCAATATGCGTGTGATCTTTGGCTAATCAGGAAAACACTCGGATCGCTGTTTTCTATGCAATATTCCATATAGATTATTCCAATAGTCCATTCGCGACGATCACCGGCCTTAACACATTATCTACGTCGGCGATTATATTACATAATTTTTGAAAGTCCATGGTCCATGGCTAAGGATTCTTTAACTCTCCTCTTCGTCGGCGACCAGGATTGTTCATATGCCCAGAGCGAAATTTCACTGTAGAATTACTTTCTTTCTAATATTTATTTTTTCTCCGTTCGTTCTTTAAGCATTTGACGTTCCGACGATTGTACAATTAAAATAGGGACTTCGATACGTATTCCAGAATTTTTTTACAGTTCTCACAGAAAGCCTAGAAAATCCTATTAATCCTTTCGTTACCGTGGACCAGATGGACCAGATTACCGCTTCCACGACCAGATAGCACAAACACGTCTTTAAGACGTCTCGAAAAAAGTCGTCCAAAGCATTGTGCGACAAAACTACACTTCAATTTTCAAATTTCAGAAAAATTTTCGATTTTTGTCCGAGGTTTTTCTCAATTTTTACGAAGAAATGTAATAGGACATAAAAGACGCAGTCTGTCCAGATCTACAGGTTTTGCTTAACATAATTTTCGACGCGGTAAATGTGTAGAAGAAGTCCGAGAAAAACGATTTTATGAGCATTAAATAAATCATTTTAATATTTAATCGAACTTTGTACAGGTTTTTTTTAATTATCTGGAACAACTCTGGGGGTTGCCGTCAAAGAAATTTTGACAAACATGTTTGACAAGAGTAAATAAGAGTCACCCTAGTGATCTATCGAGGGTTAGACTGATCCTGAATCTGAAGTCCAATGTTCAAGGAAACCGCTGCGCTGCGCCGCTCGAATGAAAGCCCGCGTCATCGTCCTTGCGCGCTAAGTATGATCGGTTAATAACGGGGAGACCGGTCGAGCAAGAGTCGCGAGGTTACGAAAAAACATGACGAAAACAGTCGGGGAACCCGAACGCGGGAGCAACGGTCATAGGAAATCGAAATCATGCCGACTTGGTGAGTGCTCGATGATCGCTGTTCGTCAGCAATCTCGCGGAGCCCGCATCCATCGCGCTCCAATCCACGCTGACCGCGATTCCACTGCGGAAAGTGAAATTTCCACGATTGCGTAATCGTGGCATAATAGTGTTATCCAGCATAGGCGGTCGACACATGGTTACGGAGTATGCCGGCCATTAATGAAACTCCGTAAGGGAAGATGTGTACTAGAATTATGCAAACTATTACCGATTCTCTCGACTCTGTATACCTTCGAATTCGTTCCGTCTCGATTCAATCCTTACAATCTTGAATTAGTTTTTCGATTTCAAGAAAATGCTATCCCTTGCCGTGTTCGAACGAGTCAGACTCGTGATGAAGATTTGAACAAAGTCTATGAATGTCACGCGTTTCTTTTTAGATGAAATCAAATTTGATCTCATTTGTAAATTTTCTATTCTCCTCTATGACATTTTTGAGGATAAACAAGTTTTAGTCGCTGTAACTAACACAAATCTTATAAAATGTTTAATCTCGGTTCAACCAGTATCCAGCAGCACTGGTCACCGTCTTTTTCGACAGGACCTCCGAACAGTCAGCCATAACTTTGTAATTGAAAAATATTTTTATATGAGAAAATCATGAGGTACACTCCGATATGAACCGATTTAAACCACCTTTTTCAGTCTCCTGCAAATCTTTAATCCTTGTCAACCGTTGAAAATGACTCGCTTTCAAATCCCGCGCCTTTTCTAGCTAAAGCGAACGCACACCAGAGACCAAGAAACTCGAAAACCGAAGAAACTCGTTTCTAAAAGATATTAAACCTGTATTATTCAATACCGTCAAACAGGCGTAACACTTTCTCTGGAGACTTTAATTCAATGTCCGCATTTAATCGCCGCGAAAACCTCTGTGCCATTAATCTGTGGATCACGATCCTGCAGCAATTGTTCCGCGGAGTCATCTGCAGTTTGCTAGGCCCAAGCGTTTATACAGCTCTTCGTCGGTCCGATCCGACGTCGATAGGATCTATCTGCGAAAAATCGATTTTCCCGAGCGATCGAGGTCCAACATGCAGTTATCAATTCCGCCGGAACAGCGTTTCTAGGTCAAAGTAAAAGTGTGGACGCAGACCGGCGAAACGAACGAGATTTTCGATCCATTCTCCGCTGCGTCGTCGTCCTTGGCCCGGTAAAAATTCACGGGATCGGCGCGCTCACGCCGAAACGCGAAACAAACATTTCGACGCCACTTTCAATTGGAACAACAACTGCAAAGTTGAAATTACAAAGCCTACCTGAAATTAACAAATTTCGAGCGAGGAGCACCAAGTGTTTCTAAGAATTAGGACTCTCTTCTGATGCTCTCCGTCTCAACACATCTCTTACTCATCTGCTCTATGATTAACAGACTGGGCATCTGTATTTATTATAGAAGAATATTTATTTAATATTATTCCATCATTTGTAACAACTTGTTGACAGCTTTTAGATAACCTGTCAATTCACTAGCACTCGCTAGCAGCATGTGTTTTTCATTTACAAGCAAAATTACCTGCTTAATTCAAATACGACAGGACTTTCCGTCCAAGGATTGTAAGAATCCTTCTTTTACAAATTTTCTAGAGTTGAAAATAATATACCAACGTCCTCAAATTTTTCTAATCTCTTCATTGTTTTTCAATGTCGCCTACTCATTTGTTCCATGAATGTATAAAGATTCGCAGTCTAATGGTTAATTTATCAATCTCTTCTGTTGATACAAAACAATTGTATTACCTATTTATATCATCGGTGTGCAAAATAGGATTTAACTGAATGTATTGTGTATTACAGTGAATATGTAATTTGTTCAATGTTATTGAATTGTAAAGTAATGATATTTGGTCCCCTCGGGGTTTCAAATCCATTTACCAATCTCCCCTCTTTCCACTCTCACTATCGCCTAATTTCAGCGGGACCTACAGTTTATTATTAAGGTGGGTTCCAAACCACCTTATGTTATTGAATTGTTTATGTTGGTATAATTGATAATTAGACTCCGGATGCTTATGCAAAATAAAAAGTTTGTGCATCAATCGCAAGATGCAGGAGCTAAATATAAATTTATATTCTTTATTAACAATTTTAATGTGGTGAAAATAATATATTAATGTTCTTAAAGTCCTTTAATATTTCACTGTTTTAATATTTCATTTTTGTTATAGATGCATAAAATCCGGAGTCTATTGATAATCGTCCATAATTGTCTGCGCGTGAAGAGATCGAGGAATTATTCGCAGCGCAAAAGAGCAAGAGAGAGAGAGATTTGCGGAAATATAAAGATCACCAACCATCTGCAGAGAGTCCTGACCTTTGACATCCACTTTGCTCCTTACTTTAAATTGATTAATTTCGTAATTCTGTTTTAAAGGGTATCCATCCCTTTAATCACCGCAGCGGAAGAAACCTCGTCGAGGATTGTCGATGCGACTCCTGCAGGTTGTCGCGAGGCCGCGTCGATCAGCTGGTCTTGGATCGTTAGGATGAGCACCGTGGTGTCTCTCGGAGCGTTCTCGGTCCATCGAGTTTGCCTACCTTTCCACGATCCGGCACGATCCACATCACAGAACAAACGGTCGGCGCTTCGGTCTATCGCACGGAAGGGCTGCACTAGAATCGACTCTAATAAAACTGCACTGCGATTTTCCACGAATGCGCGATAGATCGGCGCGTCTGATCGTTTCTCGCGTGCGTTTCAGCCGCTTTCCGCGGACTGAGCGCGCGTGGCAGCGCGGCAAGCGCCCATACTTGGGTTGCTGTACTTTCCCTTTCTTTCGGCACTTCGAAACCGAGTTACGTCGGTTGAGTCACCCGGTAAACGCTCCGTCGGCCTCGGATCGATCCGATCACCGCGCCACAAACACCGGTCTGCGATTTTCGTCCGTCTAGATCAGTCGTACTAAAATCTGCGCTGCGGTCCGCCAAGCTTTTATATCCGACTCGAACCTCTGACTAAAAAATGCGACTGATATATGTACATTGTTTTATAAAAATGACAACACTGAATTTATCTAAATTTCTTATATGTGATATAATTCTATCTAACCCTATTCTAAATATGTGCTTGAATGAAGAAATTCATTTAATAATTTCTAACGGAAGCATCTTTATAATCTCAATAATTAAAGCACGTCAACATCATATGCATAGTGATGCGTAGGCGGGCGATAGTGACGCCGCGCCGTGGCAAGACGCTCAAGCTGTTAGACAAATTCCGACAGAGCGAGTCGTTTGATGCCAGCGCCACCGACGGTCTATAACGGAACTTGAGTAAACTTCCGGAAGTCACTAAATAAATAAGAAATTTTTTTTCGAGTCGCCAAAAACCCTTTTGAAGAACATGATTTTAATGCGAGATGAAACTATTTGGAAAATTTTAGGTATTTTAGTATTTCAGATCACTGTTAGTTTCACATTATCTCCGCGCCCACCTGGGCACACCTTTGGAGCTGCTGAATATCACAGAGGTTGGCAGTCTTTAACATAGTATCCCGCGATAACAATTGAACAGAATGTGCACTGCAAACGTTTTCTTATCTTTCGTTCTAGCTCAGTGTTTTTCTTATACAAATTCTTATAAGATAGCGCAGACAAAAGTGATACGTGCTGCGATTAATCTGTCTTTATACTACGCGTTGAACAAAGTTAATTACACTAATCTAATAGTAATAGTAAACTAGTCTAAAATAATCTGAAGTAGTTGTGTTATTCTAGAATAGCAATTGAACCTCCTATTTGCCAATTGTATATATGATACGAGCATATGCTGTTTTACAGACGGAGAACAATCGATTTCTTTATGATATACATATACATAATTATGTATGCCAATAAAATACTAAAAAGTGATCTCACTATCTTCATTGATCAGTGGACTGCAGATTTGATGCATTTATGATAAAAATGAGTATGCACAATTTAAAGCAATAGTTATATTAAAAAAAAAGATTCAAGAACATCAGTGAATTAGTTTCAGTTTAACAAGATAGTTGAGACGAAAACGAATTTCTTATTTGGCTACTGTGTCTTGGAATCAATCATTTTTTATTTTGCATAAAGATCCGCAATCTATTGATCAGAATTCATTCATTCATTCCAGTATCCTCTCGCTCACTAGCAATAAAATTCGTGCAATTTTGTCCAAGCGTCTGCAATATAAATTGCATTTTACAATATTACGATTGGCAGCAATGTTATCATCAAATATTGAACTATTTAATAAACATAGAAAGGAGTGAAATAAAAATGAGAATGAGAATTGGAGTTATAAGAATAGGAGAATAAATAAAATTGGTGTTATAAAAATTGGAGTCTTTCCTTCGTTATGAAACTGTTGGCCCTGAAAAGGGCCGTTACGGTTTTGTGGATGAACCAGGAGGAATTTATGCCTTCTTGTCGGTCTTCTTGGGCAGAAGAACTGCCTGGATGTTAGGCAGAACACCACCTTGGGCGATGGTGACTCCGGACAGAAGCTTGTTCAACTCTTCGTCATTCCTGATGGCCAGTTGCAAGTGTCTGGGGATGATTCTGGTCTTCTTGTTATCACGAGCAGCGTTACCCGCCAATTCCAACACTTCGGCAGCCAGATATTCCATCACTGCTGCCAAGTAGACTGGAGCACCAGCTCCGACACGCTCGGCGTAATTGCCTTTGCGAAGAAGACGGTGAATACGACCGACTGGGAACTGAAGACCAGCTCGGTTAGAACGGGACTTCGCCTTTCCCTTGATTTTACCACCTTTGCCGCGACCAGACATGTTATCGAGTTAGACGGAAAAAAGACTTTAACGAAATAAAAGGAACCTCGATGTTCTCTCGAACGAGACTCAGCGAAGAATGATGCTTCTGGCAACCTAACCGTCCGCTTTTATACACTTTCCGGGGGCCAAGCGCTCCACCAATCAGGTCGCGGATTGGAGTCGCCGGCTGGCGATTGGAGCGCTGTTGACCGACACGCGGACAGATGCTTCGTCAAGTAACCGCCATATTTTTTATAGCCAGGAAACATGGAAAACTAGAAATATTCAGAACGCTAAAATAATACCATGACGTCGATACTCCAAAAAACGATTATCGAACAGACCCATGCTACACGTGAAACATAGGCTCATCTCTGACTATTGATATAGGTGTAACTCGTTCTGAATGGCACAGAGGCGAACAGAAGCTACGGCTGAAATTGGCGGGAACGAGATTCAGGTATCGACAACGTGTCCTTCTCTTCACGTGGTCTGCAGCTGTTTGTTCCCAGGAAAAGCTACGAGCATAATAGACTTTCTCCTCAAGAACTTATGTATTTTTGTTCTTCTGCAATAGATATACGTAACTTGAAATATCGATCTCGACGTTCAAGGGATGTTCTGCTATAACTTCTCAAAGAACATGCCATAACCTCCAATCTTTCTACATCCTGCTTTTTGTATTTTTCATTACCATTTGTTTATTTATAATAATGAATATTCTCACATATCCCTATTGGATTTTTATGAATCGTTCAGTCAATCGTCATATGATATAATGAAAAACAGAGTTTACTCCTACAGAAGACTGAGACACAATCCGAGAACAAGGATTAAGTGCCGCATAAAAATAAATATTTGTATATGTACGTAGTACGTAATAGTATCTTGAATGAACTGTGTACAGTATAATATATACCTATAATGATGGTGTTGTAACCTTGAAAAACCAGTCTCATTACCTTTTCATTACCATTTCTTTATTTATAATAATGAATATTCTTACTCATTCCTATTGGATTCTCATGCATCGTTCAGTCAATTGTCATATGATATAATAACAAACGGCGTCTACACTTACGGGAAACTGTGACACAATCCGAGGACAAGGATTGAGTAAATGAAAGTAAATATTTGTATATGTACGTAATAATATCTTCAATGGACTGTGTACAGTACAATATATATATATAGATAATGATGGCGTTGTACGTCTAACCTTCAAAATCCAGTCTCATTTATATGCAACATAGCACAAAATAATAGATGCACATATGAGTAACGGGAAACACGAAAAGAGAGAAGAAAACGAAAAAGGGAAAAGAAGAAGGATCGTCTAGTTGATCATTCATTCGTAACGTTGTTTTCTCGATAAAATCGTGACGAGCATACTTTCTAGACAATCCTATTTTCTGTACTTAGATTTATACAGTTGAACACGAGTCATTCTAACCTATACGTTTTAACGGCACGGTTAATATTAAAACAATTTATTTGTTCAATTTCTTTATAAAATTCTGTATACAAATTTTAAACTTGTTTGGTTAGGTCTGTTACTGTTTGTTCCATCATTCTTTCGTGACCATGAGTCAATGAATCATATTGCTAAGATAACATGAGATGCTGGAATACTAATTTCTCCTTTCTGGGATCGTCGGAACTCCGAAAATTGTCCTGAAAAGTCGTAGCATAAGCATGTGGGGGACACCTGTGGAAAAGGGCAACAGGAAAACGCCGCATATTACAATTTCACAAAATTTGAATTTAACCACCAAGATTGTAAAGACATCAACATTTTATGTTTAGTGAAAAGATGATAATGATTAAACTAAAAAAAGATCCGCTTAGGACACCCCTCGTGTTTCCTAGAACATTCCTTGGTCGAAAGAACTCGTCTCTCGAACTTAACCTAAACAGCTTCATTAGAAACAGATTATCCTCTACTGATCAATTAAGATACTATGCGAAAACACTTTCATAATACAAATAGTTATGTAACTACAGAAACTTTTCCTAGAAGTACAAAATGAAACATATCCAAACTGAATTATTATATAGGTCGTTCGATTTCGTTTTCTGAAGGGAAAATGAAAGCCAATTTTTTACCCTTTAGGATAAGTTTTATGACACTTTTGCTTCCGTGCACTGCATTCTTTACTCTTGCGGTAATAAAAAAGGAAATGCGTACTTTGATTTTGCATATTTGATGCGATGACAAAAAAAAGTGCTTGATAGGTTAGAAAGTAGTACAAGGCAGAAAATGACATCACGAAATGTCAGCTGTCAATATATACCAAGATTTTGCGATTTAAAATAAGGTTAAATAATAACAAATGGAAGCAATGCTATCTGTACACGAAAAACGAAATTATATATTTTCCGAACGACTTAAAAATTAATTCTACTAAAAGAAATTGTGTCTCAAGTCTCAAATGAAAATTGAACTACTTTGAAAAAAACTTGCCTATAAGATTCTATACAAAAACATTTTCCTACTGACCCACATAATACTTTTCCTTGAAGGTATTTTTCCTGGAAGTACAAAATGAAACGTATCTAACCGAATGAATGAATTCTTCTAAGAAATTTTGTCTGAAGTCTCAAATGAATATTGAAACGGAACTTGCCAAAAAATTCTATAAAGTTTGAATAGGAAGGAGTGAAGGGAAGAGTACAGTTTATAAATCGGAGAACGTTTCTGTGTCATAGATTTTGTGGCCCTGAAAAGGGCCAATGTTTAAGAATCGTGGCGAAGCGATTACTTCTTCGCGGCAGCCTTGGCTTTTGGTGATTTGGCGGTCTTCGGCTTGGGGGTTTTCGTCTTGGCCGCTGGAGCTTTGGTAGCCTTCTTGGTTTTGGATAGGCTTTTGGTCTGGACAGCAGCCTTCTGTTTCGCTGCTGCGTCGGCTTTCTTGGCAGCGGGAGTTTTCACCTTCCTCGGCGATGCTGGAGCTTTCTTGGCTACAGCGGGTTTCTTTGCAGCTGGTTTTTTGGCGGCTGCTTTCTTCGGGCTGGCTGGTTTCTTTTCAGCAGGCTTCTTGTCGGCAGGTTCGGCCTTCCTGACGACGCGTTTCGACGATTTGCTCTTGGTCTCGGCGGCGCCCTTAGGTACGGACAGCTTGAACGAACCGGACGCACCCTTTCCTTTGGTCTGCACGACCGCACCGGAAGTAACGGCCGTCTTCAAGTACCTCTTGATGAACGGCGCCAGCTTCTCACCGTCGACCTTGTACGTGGTCGCGATGTACTTCTTGATGGCTTGCAGGGACGATCCCTTGCGATCCTTCAACTCCTTGATGGCGTTGTTCACCATCTCGGACGTCGGCGGATGCGAAGACTTCGTACGCTGCGATTTCGCCTTCGATTTTCCCGCCTTTTTCGCCGGATTACTTCCAGACGACGGATTCTCGGAGACAGTGGTGTTACCAGAGCTAGTCTTGTCCTCCATTGTTAACGAAACTCGGTAAACTGTTTCTTTGAACAAAAAAAGAAAACAAAAGTACCAACGTCGAGTTCTGCACAACTGTGTGTCTTTAGCAGATGGCGCTGAGCAAGCTCGGAATTGCTCGTTCGCAGGAAAACGGTCGGCACTAGTAGCGCGAGCGCGGACCATGGAGAGAGGCCCCTACTATGATTCCAATACCGCGTTGCCGAGAATCCGAGACCGTCCGAGAAACTTTCCTTAATTAAACAATAAAACGCCGCGTTACCGGATATTTTTCTGCACGGAATCGATCGGTTATTGTTCGCCGCGCATGCTGCGATCGTTAAACCAACCGATCTACTCCGTTTTCAGTTATTAAAAACGTCTCGATCCGCGCGAACCCATGGTTCTCCCGGACGGCGGATAGACTAATCCGAAAAATTAAGTTAAAAATAGAAAAATATTTATTGCCGAGCGATCTAACAGCTCGGTTCAGGTGCTCCAATGTCGGAGCGAGTAATTTCCGCTCAAAAACCGTCGATCCGACCCGTAGATCCTCACGAATTCAAAGCGTTGTACACGGTTCGAGATACAAGGATGCCGAAGATGCAATGCAAATGGACGACGCGATATTCGCTTGAACAAAATGTTTAACGAGACCAGTCAAGTCGAATTCTTCCACAGAACACACACGCCGGTTTCGAAATTCATTTGTTCAGTCAATTACACCATCGTACACGCAAAAAACAGACATTCGGCAGGGAATTACTCGCGGTCTGCCTCGATCGCAATAGCAATGCACCCATATCCCTATATGGAATAAGTTATGCGGATTTGTATAAAACATTTTTTACAAATTGTTTCAAAATATTTATTACAATAATACCTGGAGATGTCGCAAGCTGAAAGTATTATACGAATTGGCATAATAGAGTTTATACACAGAATTTGCGTCTCAGACTTTACCATAAGGCCACACCAATCATGTATTCTGATCACTTTTTTTTTAATAGAATGCGTCGTCAATTAGTTCTAAACAATTGTTAATATTTCTTCGTCAAGGAAAACATAAAAATATTCACTTTCAACAACATGTTTTCCTTCATAGATTTTGACGAGCTGATTAGACGGGCAGAGATCATTAACCTGAATACGGCTACGTACGGAAAGTCCTCATGGATTTTATTCCTTTTCATTTATCCCTGTTTTAATATATAATTATTCAGAGTTTATACATAGGATTTGCGTCTCAGACTTTACCATAAGGCCACACCGATCATGTATTCTGATCCTTTTTTATGTAGAACGCAGCGTCAATTAATTATAAGAAATTGTTGATATTTCTTCGTCAAGGAAATCATAAAAATTTACACTTTCAGTAACATGTTTTCCTTCATAGATTATGACGAGCAAATTAGATGGACAAAGATCATTAATCTGAATATTACTACGTACAGATGCGGCATTCACAATTTCTTGGAAACTCCTCGTAGATTTTATTAATTTTCATTTATCCCTGAATCGAAGAAGTCTTAATATGTAATTATTCAGAGTCTATACATAGGATTTGTGTCTCAGACTTTACAATAAGGCTACACCAATCATGTATTCTGGCCACTTTTTTTGTAGACCGCGTCGTTAATTAATTGTAAAAAATTGTTAATATTTCTCTGTATAAGGGAAAATATAAAAATATACACTTTCAACCAGATTTTTCCTTCGTAGATTTTGACGAGCAGATTAAATGGGCAGAGATCATTAACCTGAATACGACTACGAACAGAAAGTCCTCATGGATTTTATTCATTTTGATTCATCCCTGAATCGAAGAAGTCTTACTATATAATTATTCAGAGTTTATATACATAGGATTTGCGTCTTAGCCTTTACAATAAGGCTACGTCAATCACTTATTCTGGCCACTTTTTTTATAGAACGTGTCGTCAATTAATCGTAAAAAATTGTTAATATTTCTCCGTAAGGGAAACCATAAAAATATACACTTTCAACCACACGTTTGTCTTTATACATAAGATTCGCGTCTCAGATTATTAATTGCAAAAAATTGTTAATATTTCTTCGGGAAGGAAAACATAAAAATATACACTTTCGACCACGTGATTTCTTTCATAGATCTTGACGAGCAGATTAGATGGACATAGATCATTAATCTGAATACGACTACGTACAGATGCGGCATTTCTTGGAAAGTCCTCATGGATTTTATTAATTTTAATTTATTCCTGATATCGAAGAAGTCTTGATCTATAATTATTTAAGGAAATATCGGTAGAACTGTAAAGTTGTAAAAGCATGTGTCCAATGTGGTGATGTATCCACAATTTTATATTTAAAAATTCGAAACGAAAGTCTATACGCCGACTGCCATCCTGGAAGCAATACTGCGAAATCTGCATGCAGGCGAATCCTTGATGAGCTTCATAAACAGGAAAGAGAAGGAAGAAGGAATGTTGAAGAATGTGCAATAAGTATTCAATACAATTTTAAGGCATCGTCGCTGTAACAGACTCACAATAGGAAAGAGATTCTTCTTTTCAATTGCGATGCTTAGCACATTGATGTTACATTCGTGAGACCAACTTAATGAAAATTATTGGAAAGGGTATCGATATCGATAATTGAAACTACTCGCTAAAAAATTAAGCTGGAAATTCATACTATGTGATCATCAAATTGTTAATTGTTAATTCTATATAAAAATACAATTTTTATCTACATATATATATAAAGTTTTTGTCGGATTTCTGTCTATTTCTAATTCTTTCTCAAGAAATTACTATTGACGGTTCTTTGTGTATTTTCAATTCTCTCTCGAGATATTGCCTGATCTTCTACTATTTTTTATCACTGACTCAGTTTTTAAAGTCAGCAAGCGTATGCTAAATGTATGCTATGTATACTATATTTTCTCAAGAACTACAATTTCCTAAACAAAGGGAGAACACGATTCTCCGCATCTGTAAAACCGTACCTTCCATAAAATCAAATTACTCACTAGAAAATTTTTATTCGATATACTTCTACTAAATTGTTGGCTGACACTAATTGTTTGGACTGCTTTTGCATAGTTAATATTCCTACCCTATTTTTGCATAGCTAATTTCCTTTACGTATATGAGACAAATGCATGCACACAAGCAGTGCACATGCAAATGTATTTAATTTTGATTCATGAATAAAAGAAACATTTAAAAAGAACATTTCTGTAAGTTTAAGAAATATAAATATTCATTCAAGTATTTAATTATTTTCAGAATTATTTTGGATGAAATTTTGTAATAGTTGATAGATGAACTATTGATATCCACGTTTGAACATTTGGTGGCCCTGAAAAGGGCCTTTTGTTTATATGATGATGATGATGATGATGGGTTTTTAACCGCCGAAACCGTAGAGGGTTCTTCCTTGACGCTTCAGGGCGTACACGACGTCCATTGCAGTCACAGTCTTCCTCTTAGCGTGCTCGGTATAAGTAACAGCATCACGGATCACGTTCTCAAGGAACACCTTAAGAACACCGCGAGTTTCTTCGTAGATCAAACCAGAAATACGTTTGACACCGCCACGACGAGCCAGACGACGGATGGCAGGTTTGGTGATACCCTGGATGTTATCACGCAAAACCTTCCTATGACGCTTTGCTCCTCCCTTTCCCAAACCCTTTCCTCCCTTTCCACGGCCAGTCATCTTGATCAATAGATATGTCTAACAACTTTGAAGACAAGAATCAGACTGAATGCCGAAACCCCAAAAAGTGTGCTTATATGCACTACGAAATGAATACCTATCCCCATCATGCCCGCAGCATCCAATCGGAGGCCTCGCAGCTGTCGTCCCCACCTCACCTTCGCGCAACCAATCAGGGAATAGTCTGGCCCATCTCTTCTTCTACCTCGGCTTCTACCTCTACATGTAAGACCAATTTTCAAGCTGCAAAGGACTCCCAGTTGTAGATACGACAATTATTCTTGAAGAACTTAACGAGCAAAAGCTTGAGCCATCAAATTGCACTGTTTTCAGAACCTCAGCTACAAACACGTTCTATAAAGTCACTTTCCCTCCGGGTACAAAACTTGCCCAGATTAAAAAGATTAGTTTTATCTTCCATTGCAGGGTTTACTGGGAACGTTTCCTCAAGACGAAAAATTACACCCAGTGTTACCGTTGCCAATCATTTGGGCATGCTAGCGCGAACTGCTTTAAGACTAATAAATAACTAATAAATGCACAAAAGATATAGATACTCCGGCAAAGTGTGCCGATTGTAATGGCACGCATACTGCTAATTACTCACAATGCCCCAGTCTTCTGGCATACACTATCAAAAGATAGCAACCCAGAGCGACAAGAGTTTCTATAGCACAAGACGCTAGACAACCAAAATTTAATTTTATTCTGAACGTTACTCCTTCACGTCCATCTTCTTCGTTGGCTAAAAATCGTTTCTTTAGTGATGTGGTTAGAGGTCAATCCCCCCTTCAACTTATACAGTACAGACTCACTTGACTCAGTACCTACCAGGAACCATAATGTCGTGGAACGCAAGTTCCCTTAGACCCAGACGTAATGAGCTGGAACTATTCATGGCAATGAGTAATATTTTGCCATGATACAAGAGACTTGGTTTAAATCCTCTGATGATTTCATTCTTCCAAATTACAATGTCGTCAGGAATGATCGAAGTGATGGTAGATCAAGTGGCGGCGTTTCACTATTCTAGTTCACAAAGAAAAAAAAAGCTGCCAGCATCTTCTGGTTGACGATCCAGGAATCTAATCTGCTAATAAGCTAAAGTCTAATGAAGCGTGTGGAGGGGATAAGTTTTCCCCAAACCTCATCAAAAAAGCACCAAAGAAGGTCTTTGTGCAAATCTTCTACATCTTCCGTGCTTGTATCCTCGAATCGTACTTCCCACTAGCCTGGAAAATTGTCAAGGTTGTCCCGATACCAAAACTTGGTAAAAACAACAAATCCCCCGAAAATTATCGCCCTATTAGTTTACTGCCCATACTAACAAAACTATTTGAGAAAATCATGTACGACATCATGAAATCGCACGTAGGTGATAACTAAATTAAAAACAAAACTAAAATGATTAATTTACAAAACCAGCATAAGGACAGTCAATACATACGGAGTTCACTTGTGGCACATCACAGCCAAAACTCACTATAGACATAAAGGGGGAGAAGGCTTCGCATCTGCCTTCCCCCACTCCGCCAGGATACAACCAACCATAGGCAGCCTGACCCTCCAGAAGCTTCTATATAAGGCCGATTTTCTGGCTGCTCCAGCATACTTATTTTGAACAACGTTGTACTAGCTTCGCTGTTCGTCCCAGAATTCTCTTTGAATCTTCCACGTTCGTTGCTGAAGTGAAGAATGGCTCGTACCAAGCAAACCGCTCGTAAATCGACTGGTGGAAAGGCTCCACGAAAGCAGTTGGCCACCAAAGCAGCTCGTAAGAGTGCCCCGGCTACCGGAGGAGTGAAGAAGCCCCATCGCTACAGGCCTGGAACCGTCGCTCTTCGTGAAATCCGTAGATACCAGAAGAGCACTGAACTTCTCATCAGAAAGTTGCCTTTCCAACGCCTTGTTCGTGAAATCGCTCAGGACTTCAAAACTGATCTGCGCTTCCAGAGCTCCGCAGTCATGGCTCTTCAAGAAGCCAGCGAAGCTTACCTTGTTGGCCTGTTCGAAGATACCAATCTCTGCGCTATCCACGCCAAGAGAGTAACGATCATGCCTAAGGATATTCAACTCGCTAGACGTATTCGTGGTGAAAGAGCTTAAATTCCCGAAGGTACCTACGGTTGTAGATCGTGGAACAAAAGACCGGCCCTTTTCAGGGCCCCAATTTTCTCAAACCAGAAACGCATTCCCAATTAACTATATGAATAGCTAAACTTTGTTTAGAAGAGACTGTTGTTGTAGAATTCATGTACTTCAGTAATTGGCATACTTGCTTCAATCTTGAAAGATACTAGCTACAATTTCATAATTGTGAAAGTGGTCTAAGTGAAAATTGAAACAAAATGAGTTTATCAGTTGTTTCACATCACATTATTGTAAACTAATTAATTCAATGTGCCATTAGATAGTTCTATTCAACATTTCTATGGAATTCATTTAGAGTTAATATCGTTTTCCTTTGAATAGCTTGAAACAAGAAATACACATATCACTTAAACCACTTTCATAATTATGGGCACATTTAAATCTAAATTCAAATTGAACTTTCAATCTTTATATTTTACCCTTTGGCATTCGTTTGTCGAGCGTGACTCGACATCAGAGAAAGAAAAATGTAAATAAAATGGGTTCTTATATGTATTTGGTTCTTCCATTATATTTATTTAATTGTCTTGTTTTTTAGTATTTGTTTTATATTTATATAATATGTTCATTATAATTTAGTATAATTAGTAACCTATGTTTAGCTATATTAAGTATAATTAGTAAACAAAATTGTTTTAAATAAATAGCAGTCGAGGAACTGTTCTTTGAAGTATATTTCAAATAAAACACTTCAAATAGTAGGAAGTTGTCGGCAACAAAATTGAAAAATAATTCGGAATGCAAAGGCTTAAATCTAAATTCAAATTCAACTTTCACTCATTACATTTAAATCTAAATTTAAATTCAACTCTCACCAACCCAATTTAAATCGAAATTCAATTAAGCATAGAAATTCTTTTTTCGTATTTTACAAGGTCTACAGAATTTGTGACTTTCGACATATTCTTGTATACATACTCTGCATTGGCCGTTACGGAAACATGGTTCAGACTCAACGTTAAGTACGTTAGGGCAGATGTTTGATCACCCTTCGTACTTCCCCTCGCAAGGGTCGCATATGTGTTCCGTTCCTTTATCCCCCATGCAGCTGTTCTAAACAGTCTCTCTCAGTTGAAGAAAATTCTTTCCGTATCAGTCGAATTGTGAATTTCGATGCATACTGGTACTGTACACAATTTCCGACTACAAAATCCGACTACTTTAAACATTATTTGACAAACCGTAGATTACCACAGGTATCTACAGAAAGTATATAATTTATAGTCGCATATTTCCACTATACTCTTGATAATACGTAAAAATCAATTCAAAAGTAGAAGTATAGTTTATGCTAGATGCGTAGTACCCGCAAGTCCGATAAGTTCGCGTAAGTTTCTCCATTGTATGAAAAGCATCTGGACCAAACGGTAATCGAATTAACTACATAAACATATTTCCTTTCTATATCGAGTGAAATAGATGGAAATAAGTTCGTAGAAAGTGATTATTTATCAATTTTCATAACGAGTGTAGTCTCGACACGACTGAGTAATCCGGCAAAGATGCGTTAACACAGTGCATTACGGATAGACAGCTCGAAAATATGATATCAATTGTATACTACACGCTTGTCGGTATATATTAAAGAAAAAAATTGGTCCGAGGAACATACGGTTTCGAGCAAAATGAATATTAGAGAGAAGTTCTTTTAGCATGTTCTTGGTTGCAAGCGGCGCGGTAGGCTGACAAAATGCTTCGGTCTCTCTACATGGTCCGCGCTACGCTGGGTTACCAACGTCCAACTGCCGCGTCGCCATCTTAAGCGAACACTGACAAGTCTATTGTTGAGATTTACAATACTTTCGCACATTCAGTTTGCTATAATCGCATATGAGAATGGAAGTTAAAGTCTCTGTTGGTTCTGCTGTGGAAGGTGCAGCCCTTCCGGTGAAGAAAATCGCGAAGTCCAAGTTGAAAGTGCGATCTACAAAACCGGACCATCCGTCGACGGCAGATATGGTGAAAGCCGCTATCAAAGAATTGAAGGATCGTAAAGGATCGTCCCTTCAAGCCATCAAAAAGTACATATCGACCACCTACAACATTGACGGTGACAAATTGTCTCCTTTCATAAAACGTTACTTGAAGACAGCGTTGACATCTGGTGCTGTGGTGCAAACAAGTGGCAAAGGAGCTTCTGGATCGTTCAAATTGCCGATCGACTCGTCTCGTGCAAAGGTTAAAGGGCAGAGCCAACGTAGAAAGCCTGCGAAGAAGGTTGATGTCGCTAAAATGGCTGCCAAAAAACCGGTTGCTGTAAAGAAGCCTCTTGACAAGAAATCCGCTGCACTGAAAAGAAATGCAAAAGCCCCTGCCGCCATCAAAATGAAATCAGCAGTCAAGTCGATCTCCAAAGCTAAGAAAATTGTCAAGAGATCCACCGCGAGGACCAAGGCACCCAAACCAAAGAAGGTTATCGTCCGTAAATCAGGAAAGATTAAATCAGGAAGGAAGTGAATTGGCAATAATCCAGTAACAACAGCTATAAATCTATATTTAAAATGGCCCTTTTCAGGGCCACCACTTTTTTTACAACGTGGAACAACCTCATAGTTCACAAATACATGTATTCCTAACTCCTATACCGTAAACGTCAAAACGTGTTTCTCGGGAATACAAGTTTCGTAGAAAAAGGTGAAGGTTCTTTTTGAAGCCTTTGCCGTAATATTTCGTTTACTGTTACAGTGATTAAAACATCCCCAAAAATGTCGTAGAAGAGATAAGAGAATTTATATTTTTGGAATCTTAGTTTCATTGAAAAAAAAGACCGTTACACATTTATATTTGTTAGACTTTGTTTGAAATCTTCATTACGATTTTATAGTCTGCAATTAATTTTATATGATTTGACAAGTGTATCACAACATAAACCAATATCGAGTCTTGAATTTTAAAGATTTACAATGAAGTTTGAATTTGAATTGGAGATGACATTGATATTGATGCGTATCTAATGAATTTTTATATTATTGGTTAGTCTAGGATAAATAATATTTTTCAAGTTTGATCTTTTACTAGTGTTATCGGATTTTATCAATATTTATCGAGTAAAACTATTGCAACTGTACGAATACCAACTCCCAAATTTCGGTAGCGATAACTATCGATAGTAAAAGTAAATATCATCGATAGTTTTCGATAGTGCGAACGATCGATAGTACCATGATAGTTTTTCTCCACTACTGCCGGAATCATATTTCACTTTACAAGAACCTTTACCGTTATAAACTCAGCCAGGCATAAGACACGTGCAGGTAAGAATGAAATAATAATCACAATGGTTTATGGATTTCGTCTGGGACACCGCTACCTATTTCACATCAAAGAGAATGGTCAAGATGGGTCTTCCGGTACAAGTGCATAGTTGTAAAACTCCGGAATCCTCTGCAGTGTGGAATAGGGTTTCTTTAGAATTTCGACTGAGCACTGCTACCCTCATTTAAGAATAAAGAGAGTGGTCAATAAAGGTCCTCCGGTACAGGTGTATAAATCTGCGTAGATTACGTAGTCACATTACATTACGATTGCAATCATAAACATTCATAGATCTGACATTATCATTAAAATTCTACACGTGGAAGAAATTAACACAAACACAGTCATCAATACCTCAGTCAATTTTTGATAAGAAATATTTGTAAAGGTAACTGTAAATCGATCATCCTAAGAACGGGCTAATTTTTAGGTTCAGGGATTCTTATATATTTTCACTTCGTATATTACTATTCATCTGTTGATTAATCGGAGAAATTCCTTCGTTCAAAAACTTGTTGGCCCTGAAAAGGGCCGATTTGTGTGCGATGGTGACGGATGTGGAT
>CM052271.1:3778222-3789629 GCA_028455795.1 Lasioglossum marginatum | reverse complement strand
AACCTAATGTTTAACACTACCGAGCTCTCCAACTCCGAACAAAGAACACAAGGCATAAGAATTAATAACAACCAAACCCTAATACATCAGTCTCGCTTAGGACTCGATAGATATAGTGTTAAAATATGAGATTAACCGTAATGTTAAAGTATTCATTGTATACTATTCTAGTACGTTAATTAATCAACATTTGGTAAAAAATCAGATAATGAGATACAGTCAATAAGTTATTTTTCCAGATATACAAAAGGAACACCCAACAGTCGCGTTGGTTGACTTTGAGATAAACTTTATTTGAAAATAAAATTATGCAATATAAGGATATAAAAGTAACAGAATAAGAATTAATTTATTTAGACTTTGCGCGATTCTTATACCGGCTCTAATAAAGATATTTATTAAATCATTTCTTATGAAAACATCTTTACAATTTCATTAATTGTGAAATAAATCTAGAATCGCATTTGATCGATCGTGGAAAGTTTAGTGTTAAGGATTTTAGCTTTGTAGCTCAAAGTCTTATACATATAATAAACCTACAGACTGTAATAGCATTTCTTGATCGAAAAGTTTTATAAGAATTGCATTCTAAAATCGGACATTTCATATGCAACAACCCAATAGATAAAAGAATGTATCGGATGAATTCCCATGTAAGCTACTTGATAATTGAAATAATTGTAAAGTGAAAAAGAATGTAAAACCAGTCATTCGTTAAGGTACATATGTACACAGCTCGGACTCTGTAAAAACGTTGATAAAAATGAAGAAAAGGAGGTTGTTCATTTTGTATTTGTAAGAGTAAGAGATGATTTTCATTAGTTGATAAAGAGTGTTTCCTTCGTATGAAATATTTGTGGCCCTGAAAAGGGCCATTTTGGACATGTTGAACTGATGTGTGCAAGCATTACGCTTTCTTGTCGGTCTTCTTGGGCAAGAGAACAGCCTGGATGTTTGGCAAGACACCGCCCTGGGCGATGGTCACTCCAGAGAGAAGTTTGTTCAATTCTTCGTCATTCCTGATAGCGAGTTGCAAGTGTCTCGGGATGATTCTGGTCTTCTTGTTGTCACGAGCTGCGTTTCCTGCCAACTCCAACACTTCAGCAGCCAGATATTCCATCACAGCTGCCAAGTAGACGGGAGCACCAGCTCCGACACGCTCGGCATAATTGCCTTTGCGAAGAAGACGATGGATACGACCAACGGGGAACTGCAGACCAGCTCGGTTAGAACGGGACTTCGCCTTTCCCTTAGCTTTGCCACCTTTGCCGCGTCCAGACATAATGGATTATGCGAGAAGAATAGAATCGAAACAAACTCAACGGAACTCAAATTCGATCTGATGCTCTGGAAGAAAACGCTTCCATTATATACGCTACGTATGGCGCTGCGGTCGACCAATTGCGTGCCTGCTCGTCGCTGATTGGACGTCGCGCGGTGCTCCGTTTCGCCATATATAAGGGGCGTTTTCCACGTTACGACACATTCAGTACTTGACTCTCACCACGGTGACTTATATCTGAACCCTATCCGATTGACGAAGATGCCACCCAAAGCAAGCGGAAAAGCTGTGAAGAAGGCCGGCAAGGCCCAGAAGAACATCAGCAAGACTGACAAGAAGAAGAAGAGGAGGAGGAAGGAAAGCTACGCAATCTACATCTACAAAGTGTTGAAGCAGGTCCACCCTGACACTGGAATCTCCAGCAAAGCCATGAGCATCATGAACAGCTTCGTGAATGATGTTTTTGAGCGCATCGCTGCCGAAGCCTCCCGTTTGGCTCATTACAACAAGAGATCCACCATCACGTCTCGGGAGATCCAAACCGCTGTCAGGCTCCTCCTGCCTGGTGAACTGGCTAAGCACGCTGTCTCTGAAGGAACCAAGGCTGTCACCAAATACACCAGCTCGAAGTAAACGGCTCCTCTACGTTATTAAACGGCCCTTTTCAGGGCCAACAAATATTCTTACGCAGACAACCTCGATCACTGTACCCTTTGATTCTCTTACCTATACTTTCAATCCTTTGGACTCGGAACAATTTTAAATCCAAAGCCAAGACGTTTCTGAAATCTAGATCATTTTTATTTTATGCAATTTTTTTTACTTTCTGCACATAAAATCAAACCTATTTTCTCGTACAACGGTGGAGCTTCTTAGAATTCATAGAATACAGACTTTAATAATATTAAAACTTTTAATAATGCTACCGTCATTTTTACTGGCGCATCGGAGTCGAGTGCAAATTGACAGTGGGAAAAGATTTTTATTCAAATTGTCAGTTAACATTTACATCTTAGATTTTTTGGTCATGGTTAAAATATTCTCTTCTCTCAATGTATACCTTCGTTAGGGTAGTCAAATAAATTATTCCCACATCTCGTATGTAGAGATTTTAAATTGCTATCGATATTCATTCCCAGTTCTCGGGATTATTTCGGTTCGATTTCATGTGAAAATAATCCGAACTGAAGTTCTTTATATTTCATGTTGTTCACTTTGTAAAAGTAATTTTGTAGAACTTCTATTCAGAACAATTACGCAGTAAATTTATATTGCATGCTAGAATTTACCGTGAACGTACTGCGATATAATGAAAATATATTATGAAAACTAAGTTATGTTGGTATAAAAATTTTAATTCTGTTGGTTTCACTCCGAAGAGAACTTTCGATGAATTTATTCTTGTATAAATAGTTTCGTGTAGGATATTCTCAATGCTAGAGCTTACCAACGAATTCTGCAACGAATTCTTTGAATAGCTTCACAATTCCTAAATAAATCGAGACGTTCATTTCACGGGATTGTGAAATGTCGTTTTGAATGCGATCTTAACATGCATTCGGGAGATAGAAATATTGAACATATCGTAAAAGAAACTGTTTGTCTTTTTATTGAACGTACATTTCGTATATTAAAGAAATATGATTATAGTCTGAACAAACGTCAGGGGTTGCTACATAGCGACGAATTAACAACCTGACGACCTAATTTATCGTTGACGCAATAATATAACCTGCACAATGCTATTATATAAACAACACCGTTTGTGCTTATATTTATTTGTTAAATATTTCGGATAAAACCAAATCAATCTTAATATTTACACGTTTTTGTAATAAATTTCTCAGTGGAGACGTTAACCAAACTCAAATCAAACAGTCACTTTTCGAAGATAACGTATTCGATTTTTTCATACAAAAACGGGGGTACACGGGGAGGACACAGGGTACAGATTGTTTATCATTAATGTTTACTTTGATATGAGTCATAGTCGCAAAAAATCATTACAATTTCACTGTAAATGTCTACACTGCAGATGGCGCGAATGTTCTCGGTGAATATTATCTCTCTGATATTATGCACAATATATTTATAAACAACCGTAAAGTTCTAAAAGATTGACCGAAATGAATCTATATGCACGTGTATATACGTAATGACAACGACAATGGACTGCATCAAGAAGGATGCTATATATTGCGATGCTACTACTATGTAGAGAGGATATTGCTACTAAACGAAAATATCCATGAAGTAGAGAAAAATCAAGGAGGTGGCGCAACCTCCGACTCATCGAACGTCATAATTGGACATTAAGAGAGCTCATAATAATTGTAAATTAAAAAAAATAAAGTGAGAGAGAGAAACTAAGAAAAATTAACAAAACTTTGGAATGACTATTAATGAAAAACCAGAAAAGAACTAGAAAATTTCGATGTTTCCATTATTGGAGTCGATATGCTTAGTCATGAATATTATAACTTGCAGACAAGCAAATCGGTTGGAGCTGGTTGGAGCACTGTTTCCTACTTTTCCTTTCAGGTGGCAGCACTTACCAGGCCGAAGTAGTCCACCATACTTGAATGTGTTTATGAACTGCTCTCCTCTGTCTACTGCACTGATGCGTAATAAATGAACAATAATGATTACCCTACCAAAATTAATCACCATTTGTTTTACTTTCAGTTCATATTGTTTCTAGATATTTTCTCTTACACAACAATACATGTTCGGCAACAAAACAATAAAGCACGCCTGGATTCTCACAACTGAATTAATGATGACGTGTCTTATAATTTATATGTCCCCCATAAGATCTCCTATGCTCTTAAAGATTCGCATTAGGCCCCATTTAAAATAGTTAGAATCGTCTGTTTCGGTGCATCGACTAATTTTGCATTTTTATTCTTATTATGTACTTTGAGAGTACACACACCTGATTCGTGCTAAGTGTGGCAAAACCTATACATTTCGTTATCTTTTTCATGATACACGTAGTCACACATTGTGGAAAATGACGACTACACCTTGGATCTACAGTTTAACAATGTATGTTTTTGCAAGCTCGAACAACAACGATTTATACATCATTACCTAAACATACAACTCGTTTTACTATTATTATCCTTATTCCTCAGTACAGTTTCCGAGACGAGCTGTAATAGAAAATATCGTAAATAAATGCTAACAACATAATTAACAACTATTCGAACAGACCTAATAATATAAAACAATATTAAAACATTCAAGATAAAATATGCTAATAATATAGAATAGCTGTTCAGAATTTAACACCACTCATAAAATTATCCAAATAATTTGTATTTTTGTTGAAAGTCAGGCTATTATAGTCTAATAGAAAAATTTTCATGAGAAAAATACTGTTTCTTCGTTTGGCTTTGTTCATCTCTGTGGTCATTTTTTCGTATAGGACATGACTGCCCAGAAAGGGAGATCTGCAAACTAAAACGCTTAAATAGAGAACAAGATTAATTTTCAGCTATTCCAACACTACAATATTTTACACGACAAAACAATATTAAAACATTCAAAATAAAATACGCCAATGATACCATCGCGTAGTAGTGCTCGGGCAGAGTAGCTGTTTGTCGTTTTCATATAATACGACACATAAAAATATCCAAGTAATTTGTACTTTTGGTAAAAGTCAGTCTATTATAGTCTGATATAAAAATTTTCGCGAGAAAAATACTATTTCATCGTTTAGCTTTATTCATCTCTGTGGTCATTTTTTCGTATATGATACGACTGCCCAGAGAGGGAGATCTGCAAACTAAAACGGTTAAACAGAGAACAAGATGAATTAACATCGTGAAAATAGCGAAACCTAGGGAGAAATAGTACGAAAAATGGATTTCGGCTGTGAAAAATAAAAGTTTAATGGATTCATGCAATTGATTTTAATCCAACAACAGAGAGCTCCATGGTTCGCGAGGAACATCACCACTCGGTGAAGTTTCGACAAAGTTTTCGTCGCATCCGCGATAGGAATCGCCGCGGAAATGAAACGTAAATTACCATCAGTTCCTTTTGCGTGATTCACGTGGACTTTTACGTCCGGAAACATTGAAAAACCTATAAATTTTCATCTTTTTCTACGCGATGTACTATCGCTCCGAAAAGAGGGACGCCAATATACGGTGCGATACAGGGCCGCACGCGCGAATTACGCTGTAAAAAAGTACCGTGATCGAAACTACAAACAAGTAGCTACAATTTGATGCATCGTACGTCGATCTGCATAGTTTGAGAGCGACGAAATGATCGCCGAAAGTTGAAGTTAGTTTACCGGTTGGTTGGTGTTGAGGATTCGCGGCGTCCGACATATTGGCTGAGCTTCTCTCCATGGTCCGCGCTCGAGAATGATCCGACACCGCTCTGCTCCGCAACTCGAAAAACACTCGCATCAGCCGGTATATTGGATCCGATCGAGAGACATCAAGACGAAGTCTTACATTCATTAGTTATTATACGAGCATATTTTGTTGAGCAATAATGGAGGACAAGACCAGCTCTGGGAACGTTGCAGCCGAAGCCGTGGAGAGCACTGGAACTCCGAAGAAGACAACCAAGAGCAGCAGCAAATCAAAGGTACAACGGGTGAAGGCCTCGCATCCGCCTACATCTGAGATGGTGAATTCCGCCATCAAGGAGCTGAAGGATCGCAAGGGGTCATCTCTGCAAGCCATCAAGAAGTACATCGCTTCGACGTACATGGTCGACGGCGAGAAATTGGCGCCATTCATCAAGAGGTACTTGAAAACTGCTGTCACTTCCGGTGCAGTGGTGCAGACCAAGGGCAAAGGTGCGTCTGGCTCGTTCAAGTTGAACACTGGCAAGAGCACAACCGAGACCTCGAAGACCAAGACAAGGAGCCCCAGGAAACAAGCGAAGGCACCGGCGGTTGAGAAGAAGACCGTAGCCAAGAAAGCTTCTCCGCCGAAGAAACCCGCTTCCCCGAAGAAGCCCGTTGAAAAGAAGGCCGCTGTCGTAAAGAAGGCACCAACCAAAGCTGCTGCCACAAAAGCCAAAGCAGCCAGCGAGGCCAAGAGCCCGTCCAAGGCCAAGAAGACCGCGAAGGCCCCTGCCGCCAAAACTAAGACTCCGAAACCGAAGAAGGCCTCCGCTGCAAAAGCAGTGAAATCCCCGGCGAAGAAATAATTATTCTTCAACCATGATTCTCATTCTAACATAAAGGGCCCTTTTTAGGGCCACCAAATTTTTAAACGTGGAACGATCCTATTCACTATAGAATTATGAACAAAACTGCCACATTTTCCCTAGCCAATTCCCATAGCTAGCAAATGCAAAAAGGTCCTTTTCAGGGCCATCAAATTTTTACACGTGAAACAATCCTATTTACTATAGAATTATAAACAATATGCTATGTATATTTTGTCAATTTCAGGACCAGCAAATTTTTACACGTAAAACATTCCTATTTACTATAGAATTGTGAGATAAATGTCATTTTTCTTACTCGATTTTCATTGCATATCTATAGGAAGCAAATATAAAAGTCCTCTCTTTTTATAGGGCCGCTAAATTTTTCCATGCCGAACGATTCTGTTCGCTGTAAATATGAAATGATGTTACCTCTACCCTTCTTACCCCTGAAAGCCAGAAAGTCTTTCCTGCTAGATAATGAATTCTACCAAATAGGGATATCGACTGCCCAAAGGAAAGCAGTGCAGCTGAGATTCTAATAGTCAGAATTGTTTGTGACAGAATAGAATACGTTTACAAATGAATGAACAGCTTACTGTGAAACGGGTTTCCCATTTCCATAAAGGGCAACTGACGTATGCTTTGCAGAGATGTTCGAGAACTCGATGGTCGGAATGGGTCGATGACGAATTGGGTTCTCGAAAATTTCGGGATTTTCGAACACCTAATGCTTCGCCACTTGCCACGTTTTTTCCAGGCTTTCCAATTTAGGATAATTTCAATACAGAAAATCTACAATGGAAAAATGCATGACATCTATTCTTGGATATTTGTCATGTTTCTTAATATTAATACAGATCACTAGACAGCGGATCTTTATGCAAAATAACAATTTTCTACCCGATTTGCAACAAAGTGCAATAGAAAATTATTTTATTTCTTAATATGTTTAATAGTTCGAGAACAAGTATAACAGTATTTTAAGATTCTTCTAATATTTTCACTGTTTTCAATGACACCTACTCATTCTTGTTATAAACGCATAAAATCCGCGGTCTACAAATTTCCGATGCATTTTATTCCTACCACTTTTTGGGATTGACTCGTCTGCCGTAACGGACTTTGTCTTTTATACGACAATAAGTAAACAGAACGTACCCTCTCTTAGTTCGTCTATCTCCTCCAACAAACAACACATACAGTGCCAATCTTCGCCTTACAAGTAACCTTCAAAATCCAGTATCGTGGAATGTTTAAGAAAATTCAATATCTTTGGAATTTGAAAGAACTTGTAACAGGACAAGTAAATTTTCCGTTGAACTTGTTTTTCTACGACAAGATTAACCTTCGCATGTACGTTCCTCGGGGTGAAACTCCAACAATTTACTATTTTTACATTCTGCAAAATGATTGATTCCTCTCTGTTGGTGTTCTGAGACTTATTTCTTTAAGGCTGACAAAAACGGAAATGAAAAGTTGACGAATGGAATATTTCCAGAACTTTTGCATACTGATCTTTTAAAAATCAATAAAATTTCACTAATACGCAGACAAATTTTCCTTTCATTTCACTCCAAAAATGTAATTAACATTAGACTAAAGGTACACAGCGAGAAGATTAAAATGCCTCGAATGAAAGGCAATTTGTTGATTTAGAATTTCAAGTGCGGACCAATAATGGGTGAATGAATATACGTACTAGGATCTTTTATGTCACTGTGTGTCTGAGGAATGTACGACGGTTAAAATACAATCTAAAATCTAAGATATAATAGTCAGACTTGAAACACGGAATTCATAAAATTTGATGGTGAACAATATAATTTGGATTTGGTGAATGGACATAATACAAAATGTAACATTTTCTATCCCTGGTGGTTCACTAAAAGCAGATGTCAGCATAGCCACGATAATGGCGGGAATGCAGACATATGGCCGCCACAAGCCGCCGCGGTGAGCTCGCACGCGATTGGTGCGCTGCTGGCTCCCCTAACCGATATAAATAGAGGCCGCTTACCTTGCGGAAAGCATTCTAGCTGCAGTTCTCTCTCAGTGAACATCTCGAGTTACCGAAGAAACTTCAACTATGCCACCTAAAGCAAGCGGAAAAGCTGTGAAGAAGGCCGGCAAGGCCCAGAAGAACATCAGCAAGACTGACAAGAAGAAGAAGAGGAGGAGGAAGGAAAGCTACGCAATCTACATCTACAAAGTGTTGAAGCAGGTCCACCCTGACACTGGAATCTCCAGCAAAGCCATGAGCATCATGAACAGCTTCGTGAATGATGTTTTTGAGCGTATCGCTGCCGAAGCCTCCCGTTTGGCTCATTACAACAAGAGATCCACCATCACATCTCGGGAGATCCAAACCGCTGTCAGGCTCCTCCTGCCTGGTGAACTGGCCAAGCACGCTGTTTCTGAAGGAACCAAGGCTGTCACCAAGTACACCAGCTCGAAGTAAACGGCTCCTCTACGTTATTAAACGGCCCTTTTCAGGGCCAACAATTTTATCAAAATGCAGTCACACAACTTCCGTTCAACTAAATATTTTCTTAGCTATTTTTCTTGCGAAAGGTTTTTCTATAATTCATATTTTCGATTTTACCGTTCTTTTTACCATATATTTTCAATGCTACTTGATTGGTACGTATAGCTAACACGCTAGAGCTGAAAAGTGGCATTTTGCCGAATAGTAATCTGCCTAATATTAACCTTTAGTTACTAGCACTTTCTACATAACTGGCTACATAGAACTTTATATAACTCCAACATAAATAAATTTTTATTCAATAATATAACTACTGTAATGTAAAATTAATATTTACTAAAGTAGTCGACACCTTTTTTTATGCTTTGAACAAAATTTTTGAGATTGTAAATATTATATGCGAGTTGAAAGTTAGTTTCTCAACCGGTCGATGTAAGAACGTTCTGTTTAATTTAATTTGCTGATCAAGCTATTGCGCGTTTTCCGAAATTATTCTTGCATCATCCTTCGGTAGAGTATAAAATGATAATCTTTAGAGGTCTTACCTTTAACGCTGCGGAACCCAAGAAAGGAAAGCCAGGTAGGCACTGTGAACAGGCCTGTCAGGTAGATTTTACGACACTGGAGCGTAGGATCATTTAGGAACCGCCGATTTTAATGAAGATTTTTGAAAATAAACGAACATATTATGCCAAATAGGAATTTTCGACTTGAATTGCAATGAACTGAAGCGAAATGAAAATTTATTTTCTTTCTTGATATGTTTAATAGGTCGAGAATAATAAAACAGTATTTTAAATTCTTCTAATGTTTTTACTGTCATAAATTCATTTTTGCCATAAAGGCTTCAAATCCGCTGTCTATTCATTATAATACGGAATCTGCTGGAAGGCTTGAAATTGAAGATTTCATATTTATTTCACTATTTATTATATATATTTTATTTGAAAATTCTATTACACAATAGATGCTTTTCGTTCTTGGCAATTTCCAGTATTCAGTTTCAGCAACATGATTTTCATTTTATTTGTAAAAATGTACAGTGTTTGTGTCAGTAACAGTAGTCCATACTTTTTGTAACAATTCAAGAAATAGAGGCTTGGTTTGCCTGAGAGTCGAGCCCATAAATTAGTCCCTTGGGTACCCGTATCGATTGTAGGGGCGAATCCTTGTAGAGGCTTTTCATGCTAAGGTTAGGTTTGGTCCTACTCGGAATTTCGTTGCTTTTTGATATTCTACTATGCTGCAAGATCTTGTCCAGATGATTGTCAAACAAATAACTGTACTGTAAACTTCATTTGATACAGGCATTATTAATAATTGTTTCGACGCGACTAAGAGAGCAATGAGCAACGATCCTCGACGAATATCGGTCATTGACGTAACCAACTTGTATCTGGTAAAATAACTATGCACGGAGAGAAAATACTGAATGACTATTAAAAATAGATTCGTAGAATTAGTCACAGATTCAAATCTAAATAAAATTTAGCAATTTTCCTGAAATAAGTTATACTGTTCTCTCATCTGTAGGTAAATTTTCCTAAGATATATATGTATGCTAAAATATAAATGTTAATCAATTTGAATACAAAAACATCGAAAAATAACGGTTCATCTTGTTATTTTATCGATCTTTTACCACTGTGTCTGTAAATTTGAGACCGAGGCACAAATTCAGTTCGTGAAATGAGGGACGGTGAGGGTTAAAAAAAGTGATCCACTTCCGCCAGAAGAACACAGTATTCTCGCGTTGATTCCGCGAGAGCTATCAACAACCTCCCTTCTGATGCCTCAGCTAGGACCGTAGAATTTTCTTCAGTGATTTCGGTTGAGCTCCACTGTTTTTCGAACTGTCCCGTCTTTCCGCAAGCATAATAAACGTTTCTCTCTCTCTCTTCTGTTTAGGGCATGACATCGACAGGTGCCCCTCCCGCCGCAACTATAGCACCGCAACGGCTGGTTGTTTACGGCCTCACCTCATTTCTTTGTCTAAATAGAGTGTTTCCGTTTGGGCTAATTCTACGAAGATCGATATTATTTGGAAACATAACCTTCTCAAACGATTGAAATACAGTAACCGTTGAACCGATAAAACGGTTAAATAAATGATACAATCAATGAATTTAAAATAAAATATTTCTCACACTTTGTTGTAATTTAAATTTGTAGAACTTGTTTTTAATTAAAAAATAACACGATTAAATAAACAAAGAACCAAATAGATATAATTCTATTTAAATGTTTCTTTCTCTAGTGTAGAGTCACTCGACAAAAGAGTGCAAAAGGTTAATGAAAAAGAATTACGTTTTTTTAAAATAGGACAGTCTATGAAGTAGTATTAAGTAAAGGTCTAGACAAGAGAAGAAATTGTTGAATGGAGCGTTTTCGTCGTTCAACATTTGGTGGCCCTGAAAAGGGCCGATTTGTGTGCGATGGTGACGGATGTGGAT
>CM052271.1:3753407-3778122 GCA_028455795.1 Lasioglossum marginatum | reverse complement strand
TCATGATTCTTTCGGCAGGGTATGGGATCTTCGCACGGGAAGGTGTATTATGTTTATGGAAGGTCACTTGAAGTCGATTTTCGGCATCGATTTCTCACCGAACGGGTTTCACATAGCCACCGCGAGCGAGGACAACACGTGCAAGATATGGGACCTGCGAAAGAGATCTTGTATATATACGATACCCGCACACACGAATTTATTGTCCGATGTGAAGTACCAGAGGGTGGAGGGACAGTACCTGGTCACAGCGTCGTACGATAGCACGGCGAAAATCTGGTCGAATAAAACCTGGCAACCGCTAAAAACGCTGCCCGGTCACGACGGTAAAGTTATGTCTGTCGATATCTCGCCAGACCATAAATTCATCGGCACTAGCTCGTACGACAGAACATTTAAATTGTGGGCACCCGAGAATATGTGAAATTACTTTATCGAATAAAATGTAATTATACCGAAACTATCTCAAGATTATTGTGTAAGAAGAAACACGAATTTATACTATATAAGAAAAAATAAATAAAGAGACACTCTTTATTGTCAAGCACTTTTCACGTGAAATCCGCATAGAGATTCATTACAATTATTGTATACAGGGTGGGGCGTTGTAAACAGGTCACCTGAATAACTCGCTTGCTTTTGAAGATAAAAGTATAACGCCCCACACTATATATTTGAAATATGTTTGATACTCCAATTTTTGAAATAGGTGACTCTAGGGAAGGGGAGACAGTCAACATTGGGGGAAAGTAAGGAGTGGAAACTTGATGGAAATGAACTTGACATACAATTAATGAGATAGATCTGTCAACGGTGTTATATTTGAAATCTTTTCGGCGGTAGAAATCATCTTTACAACGATTAAATACATGGCACAACGGTTTCACCTTAGGTTTCCAGTACTCTTTGGTCTTTCTCGGAATGGTAACGAATACATATGTATAGTCTCCTATTAAATTTAATGCGGCAGTAACGGTTATCATTAAATAAACTTACTCTAGAAGAAAATATACCTCTGCTATACAACTATTTAAAAAAATAATTTACATTCTGCGATTGATTTCAGTTTAGTCCGAGAGGGAGCATAAATCATGTCGCCAGACATTACTTATCCGCGGTAGACTTTTGCTGTATCGACTTCGCGACCAAGAGAGTTCCTTTATTCCCTATGAAGGTCTACTTTATCAGATTTTTAACGACGCGCGAACATTTCGCGACGAATGACCGAAGGGTGTTTATTAATTCGCAGATTCTTCTCGACGGTGACCTTCGGTAACATATCCTCCGTGTCGCGGCGGTAAACGTTCCAACTTGTCCGAAACTGTTCAGCTCCGCTGGTTCGATTCATGCCGACTCGTTCAACGGCAGGGATTGATGTAGCCAAACTTTGCCACCACCCTCGGCAAAATCGGCAGCTGCATGACCGTCGCCATACAACACCCACTTCGTGGTCAGCAAACCATCGACACCCACTGGTCCACGTGCGTGGATCCTCGCAGTGGAAATTCCAACCTTTTCCAACAGAAAACCATTCCATTAACTTCCCGACATTTCGCGGAACAGAAGCGCAACCGCGGTAAAAGCGTAAAACTGCACCACTCCAACAGAATCTTCTAAACATCTAGATGCGTTGCATCACATGCTTGTTACGTTTATAAAATAATGTGAAATAATAATTTTTAGAGCTCCGTAAACCTAGCGTTAATTATACTGTCTTGCCGGTTCTACAATTCTCAGATGATTAACTTCCCGCGTCTCCTGGTTGCAGTTGCATGCTTCGAATTGTAATGAATTCCGAAATGTCTGGTTAAATCGTTCGCGAGCTCGAATGTTCGAACAGCGAACGTGTCAACGCGCGAACGGTATAAACCAGCGGGAAAGGATTGATCGGCGGAATCCCGGCGCGCAATCTTCCCGGTTTGTTTCGGTTTTATTTCGAATTTGGTTAGTTCTATCGTTAAGCGCGTGATGTAGTTTAAGGGTTGATTGGACGGGGAATACAGAGGGGTAGGGGACAATGTGACGGTCCGGCCGCGAACATTTCGTTAATGCGATTCCGAATCACGCGGTCGTTCGATTTTAATGACTCACCTCCGCGCCAAGACCGAATCTGTATCCGTCAGAGAACCGTGTACTGGCATTGTGGAACACGCATGCACTGTCAACCTCCCTTTGGAAGTGGGTTGCTCTTTTGTTGTCCTCGGTGACGATGACGTCGGTGTGCCCGCTGCCGTATTTGTGAATATGATTTATCGCGTCATCAAGATCCGACACGACCTCGATCGTGCATTCGAGGGTGCCGTACTCGGTCCTCATGCTCTTCGCGGCTGGTGGCCCGAACGTCAACAGCTCTCTCAATTTTGGACCGGAATTGATTTTCACCTGGAATTCGATCGAGATGTTAACCCTTTGCACTCCGAATTATTTTTTAATTTTGCTGCAAACAACTCATTCCTAATATTTTAAGTGTTTTATTTGAAATTTACTTGGAGATTCTCTAGATCGCGACTTTACTGTATTTTACTGCGTGTTGTGGCAACACAACACAGCTACATCGAAAACATGATAGAGTTTCATTTTGATTAATCTAAAATGACTAACGATAGGTCGAGGGGAATCGACTAGGGAACGGGACGCGTATCGCAGGGACGACCCTAATAGGCGTCTTGGGGTATCGTTAGCCATTACGATCCATCAAAACAGTCAACTTACTCCTTCCTTCTGCAACATGTTGCAGACATCGGTGAAGAAGGTGCCGTTCATGTGGCTCTGGTGGATGAGGAGCGTCTCCATGGCGTTGCAGGCGGCGGGATAGTCGCATTTAGCGTCTTTAATGATCCTCAACGCTTTGGCCAGGTCCGCTTCCTTGTCGACGTACACGTGACAAATACCTTCCGCGTGGCCGAGCACCGGGATATGCTTCGATTGCTCCTGGATAGTGCGAACCAGCTCGGAGCTACCTCGCGGGATGATCAGGTCGATGTGTTTCTCCATCGACAGGAGATCCCCGACATCCTCCCTGGTCGAGACCAGAGATATCGCGCCGGAGGCACCCACGGTGTTCAACGCCTCCTTCACGAGGTCTATCAAATACCTGTTAGGAAGTTTCGTATCAATTCTCCGCGGACGACAAGCTTTTAAAATACTAAAAGTATTTCCCTCGGAGAATCTAGATCAGGAGTGACGAACTTCTCCTCCGCTGGGAGCCACAATGTCCCCACTACCAGTCTATCTCTACCTCAAACCGCTTTCCTGCTATAAATCCTTATTGCGGAAAGAAGAGATAATACTCGAAATGACAAGCATTCGCAAAGTCCGGAGTTTAAACGTCACCCTCACAGTTTCGAGGTTCTGGCAGGCTACTATGCTGCGACAGAGCCCTTCGAAGGTTAAACGATGGCTTGTTATCATCCCTTAACTCCATTAAAAATGCTAGGTCATTACAAAAGCCCTGTCGTTTTATAGGAGCACTTTGAAGTGATCCACAGGAAAAACACTGGAAGCTAGTCTGCCAAGTAATTAGTAGATGGTGGATCTTTATGGAAATTCTCGTTTCCCTGCTTAATTTTATGGAAAGTAAAATAATGGTGGAATACCTTGCATTGGCCAAAAGCTCAATGAGGGATTATGTAGTTCGAATGAACCCGGTGGTTTTTAACACTCGGAAGGCGGATATCTGGATCTACCGGTCTTCTTATTGTACCAATTGCGCAACTTTCGATCGAAATCCGTCATGAGGAGCGAAAATGGTCCTGGGTTCCGCCATCCAAGTGTTAAAAACATGCCAGAAAACATCTTTCGGAAGTAGATGACGGTAACGCTAACATACTTGTTGCTGTGTGCAGCTTCCTTGCCACCCTTAAGAAGGAGGCCGTTGGCGCTGGACATTGCCAACGCCGCCACCTGAGGTAGACTGTCGGGCCTTGACTCGAAGATGACGAGCAGCACGCCGATCGGCACCGTGATTTGCTTCAGTTCCAGATCCTGTGCCAGCTTGGTCCTGCGGACCACGCGGCCCACGTTCGTCAAGGAATCATCTGCGATTTGTCGCAGCCCGGCGCTCAGGGACTTCAGCTTCGCAGGCGTCAATGACAATCGGGAGAGCAAAGGCTTAGCCAGGCCGCTCTTCTTCGCCGCCTCCAGATCCTTCGTGTTCGCTTCCAGGATTCCCGCTTGACGAGACTCGAGCAGATCAGCCAAAGCGTTGATGCAGGCTGCTCGCTCTTCCGGGCGCAGTGCTTGGAGAGCTCTGCTACCCACGCGCGCTGTAAGTTGCGAATATCGTCACAAAATAGCAGAAAGATTGAATTAACACTTTCTATTTCATGGATTATATTGTCGCGGGTAATTGTACAACGGCCAAGATACACCGACCGTAAGCCGTTTCATTTAAACCTTCGATAATCGATGACCTATATCGGTAGAACAAAATGACGCGGTGACCGAACCCTCGTCGAAAAAACCGTCGCGTACGCCGCCACAGCGAACCTCTTTTTCCCTCGTTTTCTGACGCTTTCTTTCTTCAGCGGACTCTATCGATACAGTATCGCAAATAAAAAGAGACCGTCTCTCTACGATTACGGGCGGGCCGTCGATCAATCGAGCCTCGGTTACCTTGGTATCCGTTGCGGGACGGTACGCAACTGTTTCGTGATTCACAAAGAATCACGTTCTAGTGGGACGTTCTCCACAAATGAGGTAAAGGTATCAGTTACCGGATATTTAGCCACGACTTGGAAGTTTCTGATTAATTTGGAGGCATTTTCTGTAATTTATTTTGCATTGTTTCGGATAAACGATCGACTATCAATCTTTCTTTTGTATCGTCAAATTTTTCTGGACGATTTTGTTCAAAAAACATCAATTTTATTTAAAAAAATAAAGTAATATTAGGTGCTTCATGTTATTTTTATTAATTTCGTAACTGGTATCTTTATCCCGTTTCTTCCGACTGATGGATTCTAATGTCGATCGATTGTCGCATACGCTTTTTATATCAGTGAAGAAATAAACACATTGAAATAAGTAGGTGATTTACCATTTTCAGCGACGACCTCGACGGGCGTGGTGGAGCCAGTGGTCTCGGTGAAGAACGTGCCGATCTTCCGGCCGGATAGGATGTTCTTCACAGCCTTTTCTTGCATCCCGTTGCAGATCACAACGGAGACGCCTCGGTCGAGTGCCCAGAGGGCGGCGTTCACCTTGGAGTCCATGCCTCCGGTGCCGACCTTCGATTTCTGCCCGAATTTGATAGTGCCCCTCAGATCGGAGCTGAAGGTGTGCAGCATCTTCGCGCCGTCTTGCCATGGCGGTAGGTTGTAGATCCCGTTGACGTCGCTCATCAGGATCAGAAGGTCAGCCTGAACCTCCGCGGCCAACATGGCCGCCAACGAGTCGTTGTCCTTGATGGAAATGCCTCTTCTTCCGCCTCCACCGGCGACCTCCTCGTCCACGTGCGGCGGCGGGGACACCGCGTCGTTCGTGTTAATTATCGGCACGATGTTCAAGCTGATCAGCTCGCTGAGCGTGCTGAACAGATTCTTACGCGTCTCCTCGTTGTAGAAGTCCGGTTTGGTCACCAACACCTGGGCTAGTTTCACGCCGTACTGCGCGAACATTGCGTCGTACAGGGACATAAGGCCTGACTGACCCACCGCTGCTGCTGCTCTAGGTTCCAACAGAGTGCCTGCGTGAACACGAGATCGGAATTACCGGACCACCTTCCTCTACTGAACCTAAAGGCGATGTCGGGTCAGTAGATCATGTGGTGCGTCGATATTGTTAGTGCGAATGGTACCAGGCTTTTAATCCTTATCGTTATTCTTCTCTGAATATTATGCTGTGCGCTATGACAGCAAACGGGATAAAATGAATTTGGCTATCTTTCAGTAAATTACAAGATTGCGGACGTTAAATATCTGTGACGGTGGCAGCGAACGCGTTACTTGGTAATATATCAGGATATACAAGAATGTACCAGAAAATACAAGAATATACGAGAATAAATCACCGAGGTTTCACCGACTCCAGACTTGACAATACAGGGTGGTCCACCTAAATGTAGCCACCTAAAAATATCTTCTTTTCAATGCAATGTAAATGCTATCACAGGGTGAATGCTTCGCGAATTTAATTTTTTTCTCGAGGTCATTTTATCCGTAGTTTTCAGGGTGATCGATATTTCTTTTCTTGTAAACGTATATCTTTTTCCTCGCATGTTCTAAACAAACTTTAAGTAGACTACTAACAGAGTAGGGCAAAAATTTTATCTAAATAAAAATTTCGAATAAAGTGGGTTTTTTCCAAGTGGGTTTTAAACCCACTTTATACGAAATTTTTATTTAACTGAAATTTTTGCCCAACTCTGGACTCAGTAGACTAACTTTAGGTAAGTTTCGCCCACAAAAAGCTTGGTTTACAGTTGACCGTAAATCTCGGTGATTTTCACGGTGTCCGATAATTGGCGACGGGCAGTTCGAAAGAATTAAAAGCCGGGCGATCGATGAGGAAGAATGAATGACTTGGATGATAGCGGAGGTTCCGTCGCGTCGACGCGCCCTGGAAATGGTTCGACGTCGGTGGTACGTCACTGTAAATGGTTTCCGGGGAACGATAAGAAACAGGACCGCAGACTGCAGTACTTTCCGGAGGATGTCTGTCGATCGTGTTCGACCGAAACGGGAATTACCGCGGATGTTTTCCCGGGCAAATAGAATCTCGAAGGAATTGCCGTCTAAAAGAATTGGGCGGCTCGCGGTTGTTGGTTTAACCTACATGGGGCCAGGATGTTGGCCGGACATTGTCAAGCTGCCGCGAAAGCTTCGTGGATAACCGGAAGCATCTCGGGGACGGACGCTTACCCGCTCGTGAAGGTGTTCTCGATCGTTCGAACGGGATCCGCTTAAATTTACGATCGCCTGTATCGATCGATCGAGTTTTACACGTGGCTGCGGCTGCGACAGCCACTGGCTCGCTGATAAAAACCGAAAGGAAACAGCGTTCTCTGTTAATACACGGAAATAATAATAAAACGGGAACGGCGTCGTTCGCGCACGCTACAAAATGACCGTTCGTTTCTCGAGGGAGGAGTATGATTGTGTCCGCGGAATGTCAGCAATTTGCCGGCCCTTTATCTCGAAGTGCGCACCGACCCGGCTCTTTCGTCCAGCAACCGCGTCCACGACGTAAATACCTTCAAATTTTTTTTACACTTGCATTTTACACGACTCCTAGCGGTCAACGATCCGCAGCAACCGCGGGGGAACCGCTCTGCACTCGAATCGGTCCCAAAGTTACTTTAACCACTCGCAGTCCCCCGTTCAGTGATGATGAATATCGCGTTTCGTTCCATCAAGCTTTTACATCGAATGCGACTCGACATTAAATTTTTATAACAAAGCTAGACCATTTCATACATCTGTATAGATGGTTTCATTGCACATATACCACTACGGGTTTTGCACCCCAAATTCACCCTTTTGCAAATCAATTTCAATCTTTTACAAGGAAAGTATTTTTTTAAGTTTAACTGTTAAGAAATTCAAAATTTTATTTATTGCACAGATGTACACCAGATACTTATTTAAAATTCGTTAACTTTGTAATGTATGAAAACTGTGTGTAGATATGTTATTCATTGTAGCCATTTTCTGAAATGAAATTGGAAATCAAGTGAAATTGATTTGCAAAAGGTTGAATTACAAAAGGGTGAATTTCGAGTACAAAGTCAACGCCGAGTAGAAAATAAACGCATATAAAATACCGTGGACCAGAAAGGGTCAGTTATCGAAGAAAATTTTCTGTACCTGCTTGAGATACCTGCTAAAGATATACACCTGGATAAAGTTCCTGATTCCGTCAACTATAAATCACTGGCAGATTAATTTAAACACGATCTACTTTGAACTGTTGTTCGAACTCGAGAAATCACATTGAAATCATATCGACAAGAAAAAGTGTAATTGACCGTATTTAATTTATGTCGAAGGTACATGCGAGGGAATATGTTCGGCGGATGTACGCGGGCGAATAATCGTGGATAACTTTCTGGAATTGCTTCGTAAGTGAAATCGACCATTTGCTGTGTAATTTAAATAGAATCTGCTGAGTAAGTATGCCCATACGGCATCTCTTAACATAATCGTCTCGTTAGTCCAATCGACTGACCACTGGCTAGCGATTAGAATTTTTCTTTTCCGGTGAACCCCTGTATAATTCAAACCGAATTTGCTACATTGCTAGCAAACATTTATTTTCCATTAAACATTTATTTTTCATTGAATCTTCGTTCCTTATTCTATCCATTTAATCGCTTGCGGTACAATTCAAACAAGATCCGCCGAGTATGAACATCGAACCCGGAATGTTAGAGAAACAGGGGCACTTATTTTGTAGAAACAAGAGATCGAGGGTATTCAAGTGATGTGGACACGTTGCAGGTTGATGTGCGAGGGTGAATAATCGCGGTAACTTTCTGAAATTGCTCCGTAAATCGATTCGACGCGGACAATTAAAATATGATGGGTAGGGTTGGAAGCGGTGGTAGGGTGAGAGGCTCGGTGAAATAAATTCTTGGTGTTTCGCGCGGTCGTTCGTCGGCCTCGCGACACATAATTATGATTAATTAATGGAGCACCGAGGCCCCGGGATGAATCTGCGGAAATAATGAAAGGGTACGGCGGGGCAAATGGTAAACTCGAGTAGCGCTCGCACCATCCTCGAAACTCATTAGCGTGCGAGGTGTATAAATAAGCGAAGATCGCGCGGCCGTTCTCGCTCGCTCGCTCGCTCGTTCGCCCGTTCGTAAGCGAGGCTGGGCGAGGGTGAAGCACAACCGCCCGGAGATCGTGTACTCCAATTTGCAGTTAGCTGATAATATACCAAAAATGAAATTCACGGTGAAATGCTGAAAGCCTAGGATTACTGTCGGCTATCTGGCTCGCGCGATTCACCGGCCGTGAAATAAGAGGAGTCCCACCACGAAACAGCTTGTTCCCTTCTGTCGTAATCCGCGAACAGCACCCTCCCGGAAGTATTTCTCCTGCGAGCGAGCGGGCCACTGCCGAAAACCGCAAACCTTCGATCGTTAGCGAAAGAAAGGAACAGAGGCCCCGTGGGAAGACGAGCGAACCTCGCGGAATGTCGGTTCGTTGCTTTTCACAGATGCTCGACATGGTTTCGCGGTTTCATTCGGCTGCTAATCGGCCTTTTAACCTTCGCGTGGACGTTCAAATTCAGCTTCGAACGCGCGGCAACTCGCTCGATTCGTTTAACCCCTGGCACTCGAGCGGCGACTCAGCGAGTCATGTACCATTAAAATACTATTTTACATTAAACATTTATATATCGAGTGCAAAGGGTTAATTCCTACAATATCGAGTCGGACTCGTGATGGAGATTGCGAGCAGTTGTTCGTTTCTGAAATCAAAATACCGACACAGTGAAAATAGGAGAATTTCAGATTACAATGCAAATACGAGAGGAGATGAATTTTTCGAATGTTTCAATTCTGAAGATTCGCAGGCTGGTTGAAGGACTGCATAAAAGCTGCGCGAGCGGGGTGTTTACAGAACGATCGAGCTTTTCTGTCCGATCAAGAATGACGCGAGGTTTTATCAGCTGTGCCTGCAAAATACCGGAGACCTTGGAGGCTCTCGCCAAGAAGAGTAAATACGACTTTCGAAAGATAATCCTCGTGGCCTTGAGAACAACGGGGGATACACGGAGAGCGATATACACATGTAGGGAGAGGAAAGGAGGGAGGGAGATAACGCGGTTTGAGACGGATTGTTCGGCATCGCGGTTGTTATTGATTCGAGTATGAATACCTGCGTGTTCCCTGGTATGATCCGCGGGGCTCAGGGTTTCCCTCATCGACAAGGACATCAGGAGCTCCTGCGTGAGTTTCTGTTTGCCAAACGCGACCGCCCCGCTGGTTACCATAATGCACTCGCGACCTTCGTTCTGGCATTCGGCGACCTGCTCGACAATGGAGGCCAGCCGGCCCAACGCCAATCCGTGTTCATCCTCCCTTGTGATAACAGCGCTGCCCAATTTCACCACCAAACGACGCGCGTACTTCAGCTGGCTCCTCTCAAAGAAAGTCGCCGCTCTTCTAGGTCGTTCCGTCGTCTGCAGCTCCCTTCGCAACTCCGCCCGGTTTCCCTAAACATAATAGATATCGCTATCAATAATTGATAATAAGGTAAATATTGACAAAAGGGGACCTGTTGCTCTTGAAATATGTTGTCAAGCTCAATATTCTCAACAACTTTTTCCATTATCCGTCGCTCGGTCTTAGTTTCCGAGATATTTGCAAATACTTTAAAGAAATCGAGATTACGACTAATGTTCATTCTGAAAATAAAACATTCACTCGAAAATAAAACATTAATATCTTGAGTCAATTGTTTATCGGATACATTGTGCTCATTATTTCAAAACCACATCGATACGTTTATCGAAAGTATAAAGATTATTGTTTGCTTGTTCTTAATTGATATGAGAAACTATCTAACATTATTTCTCACGTTTTCCTGGAAAATGGTCAACTACCGATACGAGATAATTACTGGTGCGTTCAGTAATTGTTGTTAACCCTCGGACAACGGACGATTTTTATAGCTATACTATATAATTGGCAATGCTTAGAACCGTTTACAGCTCTAATTAATAATTTTAAAAAATTTACTTTTGGTAATATCTCGTGTAGACATATTAGTCTTTCTGATATCCTCAATGAAACAGCTATTTAGTTAGTTTAATTGCCACAAATTGAGTACTTAAATGACAATTTGGATGTTCCCGGTCAAAATAGACTCCGGCACAATATACGGAGGAGTCACGCAAACGTGTTAATAATTTGACTAGATCGAAAGTAATATATCGATGCTATCCAATTCTTTGAATCTTTACTCTGTATCAAATTGCAGCTACTAATTGTCATCATAAATGCACAAAATCCACAGTCTAATAATTACTCCGTTCGTTCAGCAGATTCATCACCGACAGCCCCAGCGATGCGGAATTCTCTTTGTCGATCAATTCCTCGTTACACGTCAACTTAAGCGGTTGCGGTACAATTCGACCAGAATTTATTCAACAAATGAGTCCACGCGATTTCTCTTGTTACAATTAATATGTCATAGGATGACTTGATTAATCTTGATATAATCTCCCGTTTCTGGTTCGACGAATTTAATCGCTTCCAGTGTAATTCGAACATGATCGACCTCGGAACACTGAAATTCCAGAGTGAATTTTTAGTAATTGATTATGCAGTCTATATGTGTACGGTAATAATGAAAGTCAGATTGACCGAACGATAAGAATGGAGAATTAAACGAATAACCGGAGAAAATAATTCAGGGAAAATATCGACATCTTTAAGAATATCAAAATGAAAAAAATATGTGTTGAATCATGTTTAACCATACTTTTTGGTCGCTCTGACGCCGTCAATAACAGAATATACATCGATTTTGATATTCTTGAAATATGTCGACATTTTCCCTAAATTTTCAAACTTTAGGTTCGACCTGAAGGCATCATCGCGCAACTTTAGGGTTCTGATTCTGTCATAACGTCGAACCGCATCTATAAAAATATCTTAATATTAAATTTTTTTAATTTATTCTAAAAAAAGATAGTTCTCCCGCGTAGAGCGTTTCCCATTTCGAACAAAAATCTTTTTTCGATCCGTTCTAATGTTTATGCTCGTGGCGCAGAGTTTCCTTGCGAACCGGGTGGGGTAGTCATTAAAATTGCAGACCGGCGTGTCTCCATTTGTAGATGAAAAACCTTGAACAAGTTTCTGTATCTTCAGCGGTGTTCAAAGCTCGCGGGATAATTGGTCTGCGATAAGCGTCGCCGTTTTCCTTTATCCTTCACATCTGGACAGAATCCGAACGGCCCTAATGATCTCGCCGATTCGAGGACAATTAGACACGTGGGTGTTTATTAGATCGAGTTCATGAACGATCTCTCCCCGTTATCTTCTCCGTGCAACACTCGAATCGGGGGAAAAAAAATTCCCGTGGGCCAATTTGTACTCGATTGCCACTCGACACACTTCGGAACAGCCACGTGTGGCCGGGGCTCCTGCGTGCAAGCGACCGGTTACATAAAACCGTAGATAAGTTCGCGGCGGTCACTATCAGCTAGAATGATGTGAGGGGGCAGATTAATTCGCGCGTCAAAGACGCAGTTGCGGGAAAAGGGGAACTGTCGGAAAAATCACGTATACGTAATTGCGCTCGACGAATTGCTATCTCCGTTGACGGAATTCGCGCTGCCAATTTCTCTCGCTTTCCTAAAATAGCGGAGCACTCGGCGATCAATCCTTCGTTCGTTCTATATGCACGGCTTCGACGCAATGTTCTCATCTGTCGTCTGTGTCAAGAAAAACTACTTGGAAAACACAACGCACTTTTCTGTTGATCATTTTCACGAAAATAATAACCCAGATAGCACAAAGACGTCTTAAAGACGTCTGGAATATCTTCCGAACGTCTCCTAGCGTCTTGTGTTACAAAACAGTACGTCTTTAACACTAACCGTACCGGGTACAAAATGTATCGGATATATATTGTTTTATAAAAATCACAAGATTGAATTTATTTAGATTGTTCACAATTTTGATAATAATACGTGCTCGAATGAAGAAATTTATTGAATAATTTCTAATGGAAGAATCTGTATAATTTCAATAATTAAAATTAAACAAAGTGAAAGCGGTCATTTGACGGGTCGCCGTACGGTTTAGTGTGGAGACGTCTTTAAAACTTCTGTTTGTCGCATAAGACTTTCGGAAGACGTTCGCAGGCCGTTCGTTTTAAAGACGTCTTTTTGGGACGTAAGACTTTCACACCTAAAATAGACGTAAAAAAGACGTCTTTACACGTTGGCTGCCGGCATTCATTTTAAAATACGACAATATCGACATGCACGAAATTAATTCGATTTTCTTTGTGCGACGGACATGGCAAGTTTCCACTGGTCTCAATCGACGGAACGAAGGTGCGAATTTCTTTGGACAACAACGAGCCAATTTCTAATCCGTTTACGCTCGATTCTCAAAAGAGAACGTCCGCGAGGAACAGCGTACTTTTGGAATTCAAGCAATTTATCAAGTTCTGTGTCGTTTCAACGAGTTGATAGGAGGTTCGAAAATGTCGACTCCGCGAACTACGAAGCTGTTCCACAGAATGGACGGAAATTGCAAGAATTCCCGTAAGTACCATTTTGTTCCTGCCACGATTGAAAAGTTTCCACCGTTCCGTGGAACCCATTGCGCCCCGAATGCTCCCCGAATCGCGAGAAGTTTAAAAGGCTGAAAGAATCGGTGAAATTAAATGAAGTGATGGAAGTCATTCTCCATTTTGATATACCCAGTCGCGGGGCACCGCTCGTACCACTGATACTCCATTATCTCCTGTCGTGTGGATAGCATCGAGAACAAGTTGACAAAAGTTCGAGATTGGTGTCTTCCCGATCGGAAGAAGCGGAGCGATATAGAAAACTGTGTCTGCGGCTCTCGCTCGCAGCTTAAGGGATCTAGATTATTATCTAGTTCTCGAACGAACGAGCTTTTCTCGTTGCACTTTTCTTACCGACTGAAAAACAAACGACTTTGCTGTTGAGGATCGTAACTTCACGTTAAAACGTCTCCCATTTTCTCCCGAATCAATACTTCGGGAAAGTTCAAGAACTGGATCGTACAGCACCTTGCACGAATTTTTAATCAGCGACAGTGCTCATCAGACAGCGGATTTTACGCATTTATGGGAAAATTCGGGAGGATTTTAATAATGAAAAATTATTAGACAGGAGTGTACTTGAAAAATATTTTCAAATAAAAAAGTGATGCGACACACTCTAGAATAAAACAATGTACGAAAACAATTCTCGAAGATCGCTTCCTTTTCAGCCGTTCTAATCGAGCGTGACTTCTTAAACAAACAAAGCACTAAAGATTACGACATCGTCCACAGAAGCGTTTGCAATGTTTGTTCGACGGACGCAAGCGGAAGATATTGATCCGTTCATTATAAGAATTAGCTTAATCGATGAATCGAGTCGTTTGAAGGGCAGCGCGCGCTATCAGTGACGGCTCGAAGTTATCGTCGGAGTGTCACTCGGTCATTTGTTTGTCATCGATCTGTCAGAGGCGAGCGAGGATCGGGATTCCTCAGAGCGGTGCGTATGATAAAACAGCAGCGTTGTACAAGGACGGCCTGTATTTTCGTAATCCCGGGAGGGTTACACGGGTTTTTTCAAGACGCGGCGACAATTCCAATTCTGCATCCGTTTGACGCAGATCGGAGTGGTTTCGCAACGCGAAGGTTACCGATTGCGCGTTATAAATCACATCGCGCGGCTCTTATCTGCTGTCTAAGTCGCAGTACGCTCGAGGCCGTATCGGTTCCGAATTCTAACGCCTGCGAGCGCACGCAATCGCGATCGTTATTGCATCCATGCATGCCACCACCAGCCACAGTTCTGTTGAATTACATTCGAATTACTTCACGAATTATAATTACAAAGTAATTCAATTACATTGTATTCAATTATTTGGTAACTCGAAATTCGGTCGCTTCGTTCAATTAAATTACAATGCAATTCGTAATTCTGGTCCCTCATTCAATGAAATCACAATGTAATTTGATTTTGGTGAAGCGAAAGGCTCGAATTATGTAATTCAAGTGTAATTCATGTGTAATAATAAAGCTGTTCAACGTCTACCAGGAAGAGAAGAAAAGACAAGAAACGATTCTCCAAACTTCAGGTTACTTTGCTGCATAGACATATAGAGATAGACTGCGCCTGTACGAAGCGCTGAAGCCCACAATGGCGGCGCGCAAGAGAGAGAGCATTAGCCGGTTTCACGTCAATTAGAAAGAGAGGGCTATGGACCCCGGCTAATGCCCTCTCTCTCACTCTTTGTACCGCGCGCCGGCATTGTGGGCTTCAACTCGTCCATAAGACGGCGCAGTCTATCTCTATATGTCTATGCTTTACTTGTTACCTCTGGAACGATGGTGTGTTCGATATAACTGAAATTAACAGCAATAAAAAGACTCGTGTGTCTAGATCGATCAAAATCGCTTACCTAAAATCGATTAATCGCAGTTTTAGCGTTCAAATGAGAAGTAATAAAAAGACTCGCGTGTCTAGATTTATCAAAATTGCCATTTAATTAATGTCTAGCGTTTCATTCGAGCTGCGTCTAATAAAAAGACTGCCCGGGCGAAAGTTCCTTCGGAAATGTGTTTAAAAAATTGGTAAATGAAGCTGTAAATGATCCTAAACATGGCACACTATGCAAGCTCACGAAAAGATTCATCATCCGAGGGCTAAATGAAGAATGAATGCGTTATAATTGCAACCTCGACTTTCGACTACCGACAAGCGTCATTTCGTTACCGCGGATCTGCGTGGAAACATTTATTTTTATGCAGTAGTTCATAATAATTGAACTCGAAAAACATCTGTACATTTTATGAAGGGCTCCATCAAGCTAGCAACAAAGTTAATCAAACTTTTAAGTGCTTCCTAACGAAGCAGTATTCTGAGCGAAACGGTTGTGCCACAGCTTCAAGTTCTGCGCAGTGCGTCAAAGAAATGGGATTTAAAATTATTGTATGTTAACAATAGTTTTCCTTGCGAGGGGATGATCGAACCAGAAAATTGACAGTGCACATGGTTAAGCTTTAGCACTTTATTTAGATTTTATTTTAGATAAATCTTTATTTAGATTTTGTGCAATTTTGATTACAATATGTTCTTGGATGAAGAAAATCGAATCTGTGTCCATGTAAGCAACTTCATAATTTCAATAATTGTGAAATGGAAAATATAAGACCGGTCATTTGACCGACAGGTTTAGTGTTCAAATGAGTCCGAGTCCGCGACAACATTACAATACAAATACAACATACAAGACGAAGTCCGATAATTTTCGAGGAACAATTTCATCTAGCACCGTAGATAAAGGTGTCGATTCGATCAGAAAATTGAAAGCTGGCGATCAAGGTCGCTGTTCCATCCCCGCAAGTTGTTGTCCGGGGGGCCGAATGTCGCGGTGTCCCGAGGAGGAGTGTTCCGCGTGATGAACGAGCGGTTGCCGATCCATCGATCACGCCTGTATGTCGGGTCACTTCATATTGCCTGTCCGAAATAATTCCTTGCCCACGGCGTCGACGAGTTATTCCACGCGGGAGAGGTTCATCCCGACAGAATGTAATGGTATGCGGGAACAACGGAGTACGGGACAAACGGGCCAAGATAGCGTGCGAGCCAACGATATTTATTTCGTTCCCCGTGTACACACATGCACGCGCGGTATCAGTCGCGATAACGTCGCGTTACATTTATTGCGGCGCAGCCAATTAAACCGGCGATCGTCGGCAACGAGCGGCGCAATTAGAAAATTATTGTTGAACGATCGAGGGATGGCTCGTTCATCTCTCCACTCCCTTGATCTAATTCGCCCTTTGGCGTCGATTTGACAGCGACCAAAAACAATGTATCAGCTATATTATGACGCTCAATGGTCGATTTCCGCGAAAGTATGAGGAAAATTTGCATTTTAGAAATGCTACGCAATGCTACGCAATGCTATACCGAATCGGAATTGTCCGAGTCGATCGCGAGGAACGAATTGCTCGAACGCTCATGATTAACATGTTTGCGATCAGCATTTATCTCAGTAATAGCCTTCATAATCATCTAACAACATATCAGAATGTGTGTCAATTAGACTGTGGATCCCTATACAAACCAAATAGGATGTTGTCCCTTTCCTACAATTTTCAATTTCATCTATTCGATTTTCCTATAAACGCATAAACATCCACAGCTTATTGTCCCAAAGAAAAGGATCGATCTCTCAGTTCAATCGCGAACATCCTATGCGTAAAATACGCGAAATCAACTGCAACTGATAAATATATCTTCGTAAAAATTTGACGATTTGGCCCTGAAATAGTTTCTAGAATCGTGGAGTCACGCGTCAAAGTGGTGAGATTCGCACACGTGGGCCCGCGACACGTCGCCGGCCATAGAGAGGAAGGAATCAAAGCGGCGGCGAGCAGGAAATCCGGATGGAACGAGCGCCGAATGCTCGAGCTCGGAAACGGCAAGGAGACGGTCGGCGTCGCGATCCTGTGCAGCTTTCGTCCCGACGCCGCGACGCGCGCGACGATTGTCAGGACGCGGCTGCAACTGCTGCACAAGCGTCGCCGAATCGCAGGGACAGCGTGAATATTTTACCGTCGACTCCGCTCCGTCGTTCGTGTCGCGAGATGAAAATTCCTCGCGGAAAGAACCGGGCTACCGGGTTAAATTATTCAAACGGAAGTTGGGTCGACGTTGCTCCGCGGATCACCTTACTCTCTCCAGCTTTTCTCTGTCGCCGACTGGCAAACATTTAGCCGGTTAATCGCGAACAAAAGCGGAGGAGAAATAAGAATCGATCAGGACCCGGCTTAGGACAGCTTCGGCTCGATCGAAGATTTTATTAATTGCGTTGGCGCGGCGCCGAACGAAAAAAATGAAAGGAGAAGAGAAAACGGGGAAAAGCGTTCCTCGAGTGGCGACAGTCGATTAAAAAAGGCAGCGCGCCGATCGAACGCGTTAAAAATTGAATCGGGCGCCGGAGTACCCAATCGTCGCGACCCTGCGATCGATCGATCCTACGATCTTGCCTGGGGGACGGTGGCGAAGAAAGAGAGAAACAGAATGAGGGAGAAGAATAGGAGAGGAAGCACGTACCGTTGGCTCGGGAGTCCTTAGCCCCGAGGTGGACGAAGCCAATCTCCTTGGATAGCGTCCAAGTTTCGTGGATCTGAGTAGTAACAGCGCCGAGTACATGGTCGTTGGTTGTTGGTCTCCCTCGGCTGGCCACGCTGTTTCCTCGTGTGCAACACACAAATCACGATTTTCCTAATTGAACGAACGCCGCGCGATCGTTCTCTCGCTACGGCTTACTACTTCTCTCGCGGATGGAATTGCCGGTGGAGAAAGAGAGAGAGAGTGAGAGAGAGAGAGAGGAGGGCTGGGAGGGAGAAGTTAATTACCGATTGGAAAGAGACGTCTCTGCTCTTAGGTGGTGGGAATCTGATAAGTGGCGGGAATTGTCGGAGAACCTCGGCGAGACTCACAGACGGAGAATCCGCGCGGATTTAAGAGGTTCGAGCGGAGAGACGCTGAGAAAATTGGTGGGAAAATGGAAGAAAGAGAGAGAGAGAAAGTTAAGGGTGTGAGTTAGGTCGAGATAGGAACCTTGGGAGACTGGGGCTGAGAGGACTGGATTCTACGTGGACCTCGGCGCCGAGGTTGAGCGGTTGTCGCGCGATGGTCAACGACACACTACTGCCTCGAACACCACGGAATCAACGCAGAAAAGACGACGTTATCGTCGCAAGATTAAAAGCCGATCCTCGGGTAAACTTTCCTGGCCGAGACGGAGCTGGTGGGAGCGAAACAGATTCCTCTTCGGCGTCGCGGCGCGATGGACGACCTTTAGAGCCGACACGCACCGATGGGAAACCGAAAAGCTGCCGACCAACCTCGCTCGCGATAATCGATAATCTTATCCGTGAATTTTCTTCTTTTTCTACGGGACGATTGTCTTCTGTGGAACAAGTACGACACACGCTTAATCACCGGATACATCTCTCCTCAAGATTGCCGGGTGAACTTCGGTGATCGATCTGGATCTACGTCGACCAGTTCCGATATTCAATCGTTCAGACCAATAAGTCTAACAGTCTCTCGGTCCAAGAACGTTCCTCTTCTTCTGGGAATTAAGATGTTACAAACAAGTGAATTTTATAATTCCAATGAAACCAGTCATTTGGCCGTGGTAGGTTCAGTGTCGAACGAAGAGCACGAATTCGTTGCAGTGGGGTGCGATATAAATGATTACAACTTTTACTGTATAAAATTCATCTTGTTTTAAAAGAGACGCGCGACTAAAATGGACGTCTTTACTCTACGAATCGTTCACAGCGAATGAATACTCAGAAGCGAATATCGGTGGACGCTTTGCAACGAAGTAGTCTTTCCTACTTCCGAACTCCCAACAACGTTCCGGCTATTCCTCCGCATGAAGAAAGTACACGAAATATCCAACAAAGAGTTTCCTAATGTGACAAGGCAAGGATTAAAAATTGTGTAAACAGTGTTTTATTGAAAGAGGGTGATAATACGTTCTTGTAACAGGGGCATGCACGCAATGTCTCTCTTTGTTTCATCTTCGCGCCCACTCTGTTCAGCAGCGGTCTCTGCTACACTAACAAACCGCGTTTGACCAGCAGCTTCTCGCAGTCTCGTCGACCAAGGCGATCGTTTGACAGCGCGTAACGGTTGTGAACGCCAGCTCGTAGATCCTCCTCATGATCCAAGGCCACGCAAAGTCCGCGCTGCTTGTCCTTTGTGCAAAGATTCTAGAGCGGTGTGGCGCGGCGCGACGATGCAGCTCGTGTCGGCGAACTGTGACCCCGGAGCAAACAGAATCGCTATCGTCTTCTCCTCCCGTTTGACTCATGCTCTCTCGCGTGCGTCAGACGGATTACTAGGGCCGATACGAGGTTTAACCGACGAGAACGACGATCTTCGGTGTTTGACTTTGCAAACTTGAGTCGCCGACGATCGGAAATGCCGATTCTGGTTTGTTTCCTGGCCGATTGTTGGTTCGTCGGCTTTTATTTGCTAAAACTGCGTGTCTACACCAGGGTATCTCTAGTTCGACCCCGAACGGACAATGGAGAGCAATTTCAGAAATTTGAGAGCAATTTCGGAAATTTTTCCTATTGGACAATAGATCCGAGAGTTTCGACGACGCGACGTCAGAACGGCATCCATTGTAATAAACTGATTTGTTGTTCTCTGTAGTCTCTAGCAGTTTCTGTTAAGCGAGATCGTTATTACGGACGGGTTATATAACTGTACAATGCTATCGCTTAATGAGACTTAATTGAAAGCGTAGTGGAGTATCAAGGAAAATTATACTGAAATACGCACAAACTTAAGGGGGTAGTTCTCATTTCTCGATCATGCAAAGATGGGATTTTTCAGTAGTCAAAAGTAACTAGGCCGCGATCGCCTTCAAAAGTTCTATTTTTACGAGTAATTTGCATTATGAAAATAACTACATGCGCAGCTTTATGCTTCCGAATAATGCAAATTACAGTGCCGAACTCATAAACGTAAAAGTAGGATTTTTGAGGGCGTTCGTGGCTTAGATTGATCTTTTATCTAATTCTTTTAACTACTGAAAAACCCCCCATCTTTGCATTATCGAGAAATGGGAAGGCGCACCCGCACCTCAGCAATCCTGGAAACGAGTGTACGCCGTTAATCCGACGGACTGGCTACTCATCGAACGGACCTACGTCGACATTATTCCTCCAGTATACTTAATATAATGCACCGGGGTTGTTGTTCCAAGTCCCAAAGTTTCCAGGACGCATCGTAACAACAGGTGCCCAGAAATCGACTAGAAGGATGGAATCCTCGATACTCTATGCGGCTCGTGTCCCTCAACTTCAGCTAATAGCTCCTCGCCTCATCCTCCGCTTTGCATTATCAAGAAATGACAAGGCGTAAAATCCGGTATCATCTTGGGATTTTTTATTTCTAAAAAATAATAAAAATACTATATTTTCGGCTGACAAATGCATTCAACCCGCGCCGTGCACGCTGCAGCGCGAGCTCATAGAATTTTTGGAAGGAACGTCGAGGCTTCGCGGTTCAAGGGGAGAGGGTTGTCGGAGTGCATGACGGGCGTATCAGAGGTTAAGTAAGATCGGGCGTAGTGTTTCCGAAATGCGAGTCACGGAAGGACGGTTGCGCGTCGGAAAGTATGAAATACGGTCTGTCGTTGTGTTCTGCTCCGCGAGAAGCTGTACGGTTTTCCGGCGGCGCGGCGCAGTGCGTCCATGCCGTAATTAAAATTCGCGCGAGCACCGGGAAACACTGGCCGGATGAGAACCGTGGTGCCAGCTAAATTTCCCGGGCTTCGTAATTCAACGTGATCGCTGCTGCTGTAGCGACGACGTTCAATGAAACAGAAACGGCACCGACACGACGACTTGCCTCTTTCGCAATACACCTGCCATCCATCCCCACACTCTCCACGGGAAACCCACCCAGACGCGAAACGAAAACGACACTGTTTACTTCTGCCGGCCATTGATACATTCTCCGACGTCGTCTTAAACGTAATACATTCTGATTTATAGCCGAGATGCCGGGCTCAATTGAGTCCCCGGACTTCCTCGCGCGCTCCGCTTCGCGATCTCGCCCGAGAGCCGTAAATTGCAGCCCCGTCGGCGCGCCTTATCCGTTAAAATGTCTTTACCAACAATTTTCTATGTCTCGGAATACTCGCTGATACGATTTCTAATTAATTGGGCTGTCGACTTCCATGCAAATTCGCGCCGCGTTCGGTCGCTGGATTCGCAGAAAGAACGGTTGGCGTTGCTTTATTTCTCGGATCAAGGGTGAACATGAATTTTCATCTTCTATTCGCGACAGTATCGAAGTAGAGATTTGAATAAGTATCCTACGATTTTGTTCAGACTTTTTGAAAATCGAAGAACGGTGACGAAACGTAAACTCTGCAAGTAATAGATTGCGGATGTTTATGCAATTTTCAATTTTTCTATGCAAATTTTAAGAAAGTGGAATCACGTAAAATCTTATTTTCGATGGTAGTAGCCTTCGTAATTCCGAAATTTTATGTGTTCACAATTTTTGAAGATTTTTAGCAGCCATAAACGCAATCTAGTAATTAAAATCAACTGGAGCGAGTCGTTGGGGAGTATCGGAAGCTATTTCGTCGCTGCTCCGATTGGCGAGAAACCGACGCGTCACGAGATGGTGGGGGGATGCGCGACGTTACGGAGGAAACTCTGTTCTCAGCGGTTAATCGTCGCAACACGTATCTCGAGGGCTGACACCTGGCTATCTACTGAACCTATCTTTCTAAGGATTAGACTGCATTGCACCCATTGACAATAGCCGGATCTGCGGTAATCTAGCTCGCAGCGTGCACGGGCCGATAGCCGCTTTGTTGTTCGCGAAGAATGCGACGCGACGTTTCGCCTCGAAGACAAAGCGTCGAGTAGCGAAGCGTCATTTTTTCTCTCCGTTCCTATTCGTTTATCTGCACATCCGTCTCCGTCTATCTCTAGCGCTTGCGACGGTGTATTTTTCCCGGGAACTCTACGTCCCGTTCGCTATCGGACGACGCGATGGAGAGCGCTTGAGAAATCTCGCGTTATCAACGGCATTTTGTCTCCTCGCTACCTAACGTAGCACGCTGGCATACGGAAAACGTGTGCTCGCCGTGATGCTGGCACCTTGAGACACATCGGAACGACGTTGCGTGGCTCGCAACGCGTAAACAACCTGCTAATATCCAAATTGCGCAAAGGTGCAAACCGAGCGACACGTGGATGCTCCATGCTGTCATTTGTCGCTAGGGTAAATGTGCCTATTACTGCGGGTGTACGTTTTACTGCGGTGTTTTTTCCCAATGAGATACACATACGTAAAGACGAATATTTTGGCTTGAATAAATTTGTGCAAATCAATGAGTCAATGAAAGGTCAAAATGAGACGATTTTTCTCCTATCTTGATCACCAAATGACATGGAGTCATTTGTCGTCCGCAATAATACAAAATGTTATCGATTTTATTTGTTAATACTTTCTTATGTTGTATTAAGTATGAGGGCCACCATTCTTCTTTTTGTATTTAGAACACATCATTCTTTTATAAAATGCTTACACATATTTTTATTTCATGATAAATTAAGAACAATACTAAAATAAACTGATACTTGCTCACGAAGTTCCGCCTAGTTTCAATCATTTATTAAATCTTTTATTATCGAAAGAATGGTATACTATTTATTCGGAAACGCGTTCTCGGGTAAACGTACCTATTACTGCGGGTATACGTTTTACTACGGTATCTTTTCCCAATGAGATTCAAATGAATATTTTGCCTTGAATAAATTTGTGCAATTCAATGAGAGAAAATAGATCATTCTTATATTTTTATATGAGATTTTATATATAACAGGTAAAAATAAGACCATTTTTCGTCTATCTGGATCACCAAAGGGTTGTTGTGCCTTTCAGGTTGATTGCACTATTTCCAGCCGTTTACAATTTCGTGAAATCGACATTCACTATCTTCTTCACCTACTCTGATTTATCATTTTTTTTACTACTATATCTCCGTAAAGAATTCTCAAAAATTATACTTGTTTTTCGTGGTCCAGAGTGGCTCCGCTTACTCCAATTTAACGGATGAACCTCTTTCTAGTCAGTTCACGTTCCGAGTAATCGTGTCCTCCGCAAATAAAAATGTCGGCCATAGATTTCCGGCCGACCGGTAAATGAATCGATCGATTCACGGCATTTCCCGACGTATTTATTTAAACGTAAGGACTACTAGGTGTTCCGCGCAGAATTTAGGCCGCGTTTTCCTCCGTTTATTTTCCACAGGCCGCAGGAGTGTATTCCCATCTCAGAACCATTTTCGGCAAGTTTCATTTCGAGTACAAAGTTGCTCGGTTCCCCGCGCGGCGAATTGAATTTTTTCGTTGTTTTAGCAGCTTTTGAATATAGATTTGGGTCGGTGGAAAAAGCGGGACCGAATCGTTTATCGATATTTGCAGGAGTATCCGGGCGAGAAGAAGTTCCGCGATCGCATCCCCTCGAATTCGCAGACGAGCTAGGAAGGGAATCCTCGCGTGAAAAACCTGAGGGATCTCCACGGACCATGGAGAGCAGGTCATTCTTCGCGACGTGTCTCGGAAAATTGTGTCGGTGTACTTGGTATCTGCTATTGGCGACGTCCGCGTTTGCGAATTGTGTTTCTCGCGTTTGCAAGAAATATTTCCTGGCGATCAAACATGTTTCTTTGAAATATCCAATTGTTTTCTTCCTGTGTCCTCGAACTATTCTTACAGCTGGGATGAAACATGGGACGGACTCCCTTTGGTGCTTCGATCTCCATTCGTAACCCTTACCTTGGTTTCGGGATTTCTTTATTCTGTACGCGCACAGTCTCGTCGGCCCATTTTTACATATTCCACGATTTGTTGGTAGTATGTGTATACATATACAAGTCAAGAGTTGATTCAATCAATCCTTCCTTCTAAAGAAATAATAGATTAATTTAATTTCTATAAAGATAAAGATAAAGATTGAAGAAAGATTTATTTCATTTATGAAATATGGATTATATGTATGTACATATATAATCTATGTAATATATGTATGAGTATACATATACAGGTCAAGAGTTGATTCAATCGATCCTTCCTTCTACAGAAATAATAGATTGATTTTATTCTTTATTTAATTTCTATAAAGATAAAGATAAAGATTGAAGAAAGATTTATTTCATTTATGAAATATGGATTATATGTATGTATATATATAATCTATGTAATATATGTATAAGTATACATATACAGGTCAAGAGTTGATTCAATCAATCCTTCCTTCTAAAGAAATAATAGATTAATTTTATTCTTTATTTACTTTCAATAAAAATAAAGATTGAAGAAAGATTTATTTCATTTATGAAATAAATCCCAACATGTTTTATACTGAACCTTTTATGTAATGTCTAATTTAAATAATATAATTTAAATTATTATATAAATTTAAAATTGAGGGAATAAATTTA